>BSBK01012105.1:0-41856 GCA_027943335.1 Chamaecyparis obtusa | reverse complement strand
TATAATATATATATATATATATATTATAATAATATGTGTCTGTGTCTGTGTCTGTGTATGTGTATGTGTATGTGTATGTGTATGTGTATGTGTATGTGTATGTGTATGTGTATGTGTATGTGTATGTGTGTGTATGTGTATGTGTATGTGTATGTGTGTGTGTGTGTATGTATGTATGTATGTATGTACACATACATACATACATACATACATACATATGTGTGTGTGTGTGTGTGTGTGTGTGTGTGTGTGTGTGTGTGTGTGTGTGCATGTATGTATGTATGTTATTAGGGAAGGGGTGGGATAGAGTAGTTTTAAAGATATAACAAAATAATTTTCATCTTTTTTATTGTGTTATTAGAGAGGAAAGGGGTGGATTATAGTAGTTTTAAAGAAATTATTGAATGAATTGAAAATTTGAGTCTTATATTTTATAAAATAAAACACTTCATTATTTTTATATTTTTAGTTTTTATTTCAATTAATTTGGTGTTCCACCCTCTCTTCAATTTTCTATTTTGAGAGAATTTTTAATTTTTTTTAGAAGAGCTTATTATTAAATAATTTAATATTTTTATTTATTTAATTTCTATTTTTTTAATTTTGTTGGTATTCAATGTCTTCTAGTGATTTATTTAATTTTTTGAGAAATTTTTTTAAGAATTTAATATTTTTTATTTATTTATTTAATGTTTTAAATTTCACTTATATTTAATGTCATACAACTATCTGACTTATTAGAAGAGGAGCAATTTGTATATTGTCTTAGGATTTATATCGTTGTGGGTTTGTTACTGGAGGGGGAAGGGTAAATAGAGTACTCGTAAAGAGATCTCAAAAAGGTTTTGAGGGCTATAGTTTCATAGAAAGGGGTTAGTTTATAAAACTATTGAATGGATTGAGCTCTCATTTAAGCAAAGAGTTCATTGATTTTTCTTGGAGATTTTTTAATTTTATTTAATTTTTTGTGGATCTTTTTTAAGAATTCAATATTTTTATTTATTTATTTTATACTTTTAGATTTAGTGAGCATTTAATATTCTGTAGTGGTTTTTTTTTTTTTAAATGGCTCTTTTAGAAAGGCACGTATTTGTGTATTGCCTTAGGTTTCACATACTTCTTTACAAAAGGGAAGAGTGGAATATACTATTTTAAAAAGATTTCAAAAAGGTTCTCCAAGGCTATGGTTTAATAGAAAGAGAATAATTTTTAAAATTGTTGAATGGATTGAGCATCTCGTGTGTATGCACGCATTTGTGTGAATCTAAACTCCTTTCACAAAACTACATCCTAAAGAAATAGAGTATCATGACAATCTTCTTACTTCATAATAAGATTAAATAAAGATCAAGTATTCAAATGATAGTTTTAAATCTACTCAATGAAATCGAGCTTATACAATTAATTAATCATTTAGGATGAAAAAAATTGGTGATATAAGATGTTTTTTTAACATCCAACAAATATGATGATATTGAAAGTGATAGATAGTAGAGAAACACTATTAAAAAAGGTGCTTGAGGGAAGACTGGTAAACATATTTATAGTTTAAACATAAATAATCATATATTGGACTTAAGTTATCCATTGAAGTCAAAAATCAACATGTTATTTAATCCAACCTATCACCTTAAAAGAAGTGATAATTTCATAATTACAAACTAATGACTAAAACTATTTAATGGTCACAACAAATAAATTTATTTTAAGTTTTAATTAAGTGTGTGTGTGTTTGCGCGCACGCGTGCACACACACACATATTCATTTTTTAGTGACCAAAGGGTGGGGAGAGGTGAGCTTCTATCTTTTACATGTACTCTATATACAAAATACTAGATCTTCCATCCAATAGAGGGATTTTTTTCCAATGTTATGTCTCAATTGGGTTGACATCAATACTTGGCTATTTATAATTATGTAAATTTTATTAAAGGGATGGTTTTTGAAGAAAATATTACAATTTTTTTAAATTGTAATTGTGGGTTTTAAAAATTCAAATTCTTTGTACTTCTACCCTCATGGGTGTTGCAGGAGGGGGGGGGGAGGGGGGGCAATCATCCCTCCTATCAAAAAAATTTGTTTTGTACCTACCTTGTACGCTACATCCTCTTCTTTTGTGGGCCATGCTATTGAGGCTCATATTGTTGTGGAGTTGCCAACCCTAGGGTTAGACTCCTTTGTTGCATATGAGGAGCTTGCCTCATATGTAGATAAACTAGTGGAAAACAACACCTTGAGGAGAAATGATTGGTAGTTAGATTCTAGTAAGACTCTAGTTGTTCGCTTGGATGAAGGACTAGATATGTTTGTTCCAAATGAAATAATGGATATGAAGATGGAAGATATGAAGCTCTCCTTAATAGGTAAGTTCATTTCCTTTTTCCTAATGTGGATCTGGTTTGAAGATGGTCTTATGAGATTGGGAAGCTTAAGGGTAGTGTTACGATTACTACTATAATGAATACCTTCTCTTCAACTTTGTCAACTATGAAGATCTAATTAAAGTCTTGATAGGTGGGCCCTGGGATTTTGATAAAGGATTAAAACATTTCCTCTCCTTGTGTAAATGAAAACTAGGCATCGACCCCTCTACAAACCTAGGGGCAGTTGCCCCTACTTGAGTTCATCTTCCCAGCATTCCTTTGGATTTTTGGGATTATAATATATTTATAGGCATAGCCGACTCTTTTGGTTCCCTTCCGGTTGTTGATAAAGTCACTATGTAGAGGTCAAGGCTAAACTTTGTGAGTATCTATGTAAATGTGGAGGTGAATCCTTCCTACTTCAATCATCCTTAGATCTAAGTTTGGGAGATGGAATCAAATTATTAAATATGAAAATTCTAGCTTGTTTTGTTAGAATTACAATAAATTTGGTCACCATAGTGTGACTTGTAAAAATCCTAGGATGGGGATGAATGTTGTTGCTGGGGAAATAGATGCAATTTTCCTCTCAAAATCTAGGACTTAAGGACCAACAAAATGATTTGGGGAAAAGAAGAAATTTAGATAGGAATTTGTCATGGAATATGGAAAATATAATCAATAGCTTGTCAAGATTATTGTAGATTAGAGTAAACAAATCCAACATTCTATTGTAGTTGGGGAGCAAAAGAGTTTCTCATAAAAAATTGTTCATAGAGAAAAGATTCACATGTTAAGGAGTTATAATTTTTCTAATTAGATGGTACCTGGGAAAGATTCAAATAATTCCACAATTAATTCCCTTCCCTCAAATTCTTCAAAAGATAAGAGAAATCCTAAAGTGTTTTCAAATTATAAGACTAATAAGGTGGGCTTTATGGGAAAATAGGATAATAGGGAGGAGTTTTTGGTTAAGGAAAAGATTCATAATGAGGAAATAAAGCATTCTACTCATGTTATAGAACATCAAAATAATCTTCCCCTCTTCTCCCCATCCAAATATTCCAAAAATTTGGAAGGTGAAAATATTATATATATTCATATTTCTCAAGCTAAAACTGCCATGGAGGTTTGGGAATAGCAGATGGAGGTTTTCTCCTTCAAGATATGGATGAAATGGAAATCTTTCTTTCATCCAAGGTGGAGAAAAAAGTCTTTAAGATAGTTGATAAGTCTAAGGACAAAAAAATTTAAAAGACTCTTTGGATCTTATTGGCTTACTTCTCTTAGAAAGGCTAAAGAAAATGAGGGGAAGTAGACACAAATAAATAGAGTAAAAAAAAAAAATTCCAAATGTAGGGGCAAATAATAAAGTGGGAAGACCTTCTCAAAAGGATCCACAAATTAAAGAAGATGTTAGGCATATAGCAAGTGGCAAACAAAAAACCCTTGAAAATCTATGAAGGGTAAGGAATAAAAAGAAGTAACCTTTTCTGGTTGTTTCTTTGGTGATAAAGATGTTTTTTTATTTCCTTATTTTTAATGAAGATTCTTTCTTATAATTTAAGAGGCTTTAATAGTCCTACAAAATAACACTTGCTCAACTGTTGCCTTGTGGGAAAATAGAGTGGATATTCTTATGATTCAAAAAATGACTATGAAAAAAGAATTTTTTTGAAAAGATCGTTAAAATGTTTGGCCTTTAGCTCATTTCATAGCCTTTGGTGGATTGTTTATTCTTTGGAATCCTTTGAAGCTTAGAGGAACTCCTAAGCCTATTGAAAGGAATAGTATTATAGTTCAAAGGGAAGACATTACCTTATCTGAAAAATGAAACTTGATAAATGTCTAGATGCTCCCAACACTAGATCTAGTAGGGAAGAATTGTGGAGTGAGTTAACTAATTGTATTCAAAACCACAAGAAAGATTATTGGATGATTAGAGGGAACTTCAATTATTCCTTTTACCTTTAAAATAAGTGGGGTCTAAAGGATTTGTTTGATAGTATGACATATTTGGTAGATTTCTTCTCAATGTTTGTTTGATTGATATATAGATCTTAGGGAGGAGAAGTTCACTTGGAGTAATAGAAGACAAGGATACTTATTAATTCATGTTAAACTAGATAGATTCATAGTTATGAGTAATTGTAACATTCTTCCAACTTTATTTCTTTATGCTCTCCCTAGAAGTGGCTTTGATCTATTGTTAATATTAATTTTTATTAATATTTTCCTTTAACATTATGGTTGATTTTAATTGATTAACTATATTATTATATTCTTCTATTTAGTTAATTAAATTTATTTTAATTAAATAAATTTATTTTCCCTTTGTATTTAAATACTATCTTTAATATATTAAATTTAATTTAATATATTATCCCCTCATCTCTTAATATAAAATAAATTTTATCCCTCCACTAGCCTAAAGTTCTTCTAAACCATGATTAAATTAAATTTATTTTAATTTAATTTCTTTTTCCTTTTTACTATTCTTACCTTTTGCTAAGCATTCCTTTAATCCTAATTAAAAGTTAGATTACCTCTAATCATGTGCACAATCACCTTTTCCAAGATGACCACCTCTCCATCTCTTTTCTGCACCAATCATTTTTGAATTCATCTTTCCCTCTAAAAGTGGAGTTTGACTTTTTCATCTTTTGCCTCTTAATCCTATCCACTCATTTCTTTTGTCTCTTCATCTTAGCCACTCCCCTTTTGCCTCTTAATCTTGATCATCCATTATTTTTTCTCTTAATCTCCTCCATCCAATCTTATTCAATTTCTATAAAAGAAGGTGTTTAGTGAAGAAATGGATACTAATGGATCTAACATTATAAACTATGTGAGATGAGTTCATTAATTAACCATTTCAACACTAACACTCAAAATACAAGAGAAAGAGGGGCTTCCAAACATAACTCTCAGTATAACCCAAGTTAGATTAGCAAAACCCAAGAAGATAAAGGGATGTCAATGCTAAACCCAAATTATATCAAGGAAGTATGCAAGTAAGTCCTCATTCATGCAATGTAGGATTTGATTAAAGATGTGTAAATGCAAATGTGAAACTAATTCAATTGATTTAATGAGAAAAGTAAGATATATCTAGATGCTAAGTGTATGCAACCAGTCCTATTAAGATATGAAAACAAGTCTAGACTAAGAACTGAAATGAATGATAGAGTACTCACCTTAAAATCTCTAGAGGAATATGCTTTTTTGCTCTAAAAACTGTAGATATGAACCAGTTGCAAAACTTTTGACTATGAATTCACTATCACAATAGAAAACCCAAAAAATGTTATTTTCTCACACCTCCAAGATCAGGTCGACCTGGTGCAACATGTTCCAAAACAATTTCCATGAATTCATCGTGTTCCTGGGATAGTGTAGAAAAGTCGACCTAACTTATTTGGAAATGTCTTGGCAAGTAGTTTTCATATCTGTAGTTTTAATTCTGATATCCCGCTCCTGCACATAGAAAAGCTTATTTTCTAGGGTTTAGGTGGATGAGGGCTTTCCTTGGTCAAGCACTAGATTGAGGAATCAACCTTGAAATTGAAATATAAATATTTAAAGGAAATAAGACAAATGTAATTATTCACCTTGCTTGTAGAAACCCTTGTCAATAAGGATTTTATAATGCTTGTATGTTGTAGATGTTGAATTTGCAATGACAGATGTAGGAAATCTCCACAAATACAATAGATCTACCAAAACCACATCATGGAGCCATTGATATAAATGTGGATCAATGAAGAAGATGATGAATGCCTCAATGTAAATCTCCTCCATTGATGGCCAACAAAATGCTAGATCTTGAAGAGGAAATTCCCACAAAGGATCCTTGAATCTTGAATGCTTGAACTTGCTCGTGTGATTGTTGGATCTCTACTGGATGTCAAATGAATGCTGATAAATGTTAATGAATGTTAAAATTATGTTCCTAGACTTATATTTATACTATTTTTTGGGTGGGAAAATAAAGCAAGTTGACGAGGTCACCCAATTTTTTAATTTAACTCCTTGAAACAACACTAGCCCCAGGATTTAAAATCCCTGGAGAATAGGTCAACCTGGTCAAACTATTCCAAAAAAGGTAGACCTGGTTGACCTATTCCAAAAAGGTTGAATTGGTTGACCTATTCCAGTGTTGGCCCACAGGGAGCTAGCCTTGAGGTCTTAGAGACTGCATAGTTGAAAGTGGAAGATATGGGACAAAAGAGGAGAAAAGGGGGATCGAGCATGAATCCATCCATGGTCCATAAAGTTGGTAAAGGATGGGAGCTAAAAGGTCTTAAATAATGAGTGCTTCCATTTTAAGATGGTACATTTAGCCCCCACTTTAGCAGGAGTATGAGTTGCCTCAAACTCATAGTAAAGTACATCAAAAAGAAAGAGCTAATCTCATCATGACTAAGGAGATGAAGAAACCATCAATCCCCCAACATACTTGAGTTTTCATCATATCCAAAGCCAAAATAAGAGAGATGTCACTAACAAGAAAGTGTATCCAACTCGCTCAATAAGGTTTTATTCCTTATTGTGAACTACACAGGATAAAGAAAGGGGGTGCAACAAGAGATGGTGTTGAATGGTCTAGCAAGTGTGTGTGGCATGCTCTAGTCAACCAAGAAAAGATGAATTGAATGGTATAGAAAGTGTATGTGGCATGCTAGTCAACTTATCAAAAGGATTCATACTTAAGGGAACTCCATGTCCCAAGAAGAAGAATTGAAAGATGACCCAGGCATAAGGATGTGTGTGTCCTTAAGGGATCAGAAAGATGATTACGATTCCTAGACTATCAATAGTCCAAAGAAGGATCAAACAGCGATTAGGCCTCCAAGACTATTAGTAATCCAAAGAGGGATAAAAAAGAAAGGATCGAGCCTCTTGGACTGTCAGTAGTCCAAAGAGAGATCCAAAAGAACAAAGACCAAGATCCCATGTGTTAGAGTAGTCATATTATAGCTAATAATTAATTTATTTAATTATTAGTCTATTATTCTCTACACTTAAGTTAGACTTAGGCATCTTATTATTCTTTAGGGTTTTCTCCTTTAGGGTTTTGGTATCCTTTTATAAGGATTCCCTCTTTGTATTTTATTCATTCACTTATTGGATCATAATAGAAGGTTATTTTCATGTGCATATGATGCCTCTAGCTTTTTGGCCTCCATAGATTTTTCTTGCTTTCTGATCTTTGCTTCTTCCATGTGATAGGGTTATGCATGTAGGTGTTCTTGGGAGATTCATTTTTCACCTAATCTAACATGGTATCAAAGCCATCTTGCTACTCATTGTTCATGTTTTGTTGAAGTGATTCAAAAGCAGGATGTGAAATATTTGGGGGGCATTTTGAGCAAAAACGGATGCCACCATTGCGCTTAGAAGGCCTGGGAGAGTCAGAATCCATATAAAATTTGTCCATTTTGGACAACTTGGCTTTGAGGAAAAAAAAATTTGGTTTCCAGTGCCATACGAGCATGAAAACTAGAAATTTTTTTTTAAAAATCAATTTTTTATTGATTTTTGCGTTAAAAATAACACTTGCAATAGTTTTTGGGTGCACCACCGAGCGGCCACCGCAGGGCCACCGGTGCTCCACCACCATCGGCCAGCGCCCTACTCCTTCGGTAGCATCCTCAGTGGCGGCACCCTCAGCGGCGACATCCTGCAACTTCGCCACCTGCAACAGTGGCAACCTCCAGCTCCGCCCTCCACACTGCGCCCACCGCCCGGCCCCCCGTGGGCTCTTCAATCCATAGCAGCAGTCACATGGGTGACCGGGGGCTCTGGGTCTAGCCCCTTGCACGCGCCATGCACCCAGGGGCTCTTGTTTTCAGCCCCAAGGGCTTAAAATTCTTTTTAGAGCCTTTTTTGACCCTCCCGCACTATTTTTACTCTATCTGGAGCATACGGAGGTCTTTTTTGGACTTCTTTATATTGTTGGAAAGCTCTTTCCAAGCTCTTTCTGATTATGGCAATTAGGACTTTTGGCTCTGCTATTTTGATAGTGTTTTGTTTTTTGTCAAAGTGCATAGTTATTTTTGCCTTCCGGGAGCCATATCTCGCTCATCCAGACTCATTTTTGGGCTCACCAGATATCGTCGGAAAGCTAGTTATGTGAGTTATTCAGTTGCAGGGGTCTTTTATCCAAATTCTACTTCATGTTCTTTCTCCTCTGAGTTTTTCACTTTCACACTCTGGTGGATTACTTGGATTCTACAGGTCTTGGGATCTCTTCTTCTGTTCTTCTGGCTCACTCTTCTTTCTGACTTCTGAGCATTGTATGCTTCTCTTCTGTTGCATTCTCTTTTCTGTAAATGCACTGAGATAAAGTGTCTGCTTCTACATATCTAGGATTTTGAGCACCTTGTGTTTGTTTGTACTCGCACTTAGTTATAAAGTGCCATGGGGGGTTATGATGTTTTGCCTTTTGTGCTCATCCACCTTTGTCAAGTGAGCATACCTTCCACGACATTAGCCCATGCTATGTGTTGGTGACACTGCCCTTTATCCTGTACTTGTACTTCTGTTGCACTGTTGGTGTTCCTAATTCTTCTTCTTGCAGATGTTTCTGGCATTACATTTCAGTGTTCCTGTCACCCCTCTCCCTATTCAGCATTATGGGGGGGGTTCACCTGTTGGCTCTATTGCTTCCTTGGTTCGGTTGAGTGATCTACATATTCAATTTTTGTTCCTATGTACTAGGTGGATGCAGTGGCTAGGCACCTATGCATTTCGGTGGGATGGTTCATCTACTATATAGACACTCGTTCATTCCTACTCTTGGAGGTCACCTCTTCAATTGATCAGCTCTTCAGACTTTGTCTTCTCTACCTGGTCATGCACTATTTCAGTGGGGGTTCCAGCAGTTACTTCTGATAGTGTTTACAGCTTCATGCTTCGGAGATGCTTTACATGCTCTTTCTTTTTTCTTGTATTTGGGTACCTGATCAGGCCTTGTTGTCGGGACCCATTGTTCTTTCATGCATCTTTTAGTCCTTAGTTGTTTAGCTTCTCCCTAAGTTACACTTATGGGGGGGTGTTAGAGTAGTCATATTATAGCTAATAATTAATTTATTTAATTATTAGTCTATTATTCTCTACACTTAAGTTAGACTTAGGCATCTTATTATTCTTTAGGGTTTCGGTATCCTTTTATAAGGATTCCCTCTTTGTATTTTATTCATTCACTTATTGGATCATAATAGAAGGTTGTTTTCATGTGCATATGATGCCTTTGGCTTTTTGGCCTCCATAGATTTTTCTTGCTTTTTGTTCTTTGCTTCTTCCATGTGACAAGGTTATGCATGTAGGTGTTCTTGGGAGATTAGTTTTTCACCTAATCTAACACCATGCACCATCAATAGTTCAATAGAGGAAACCAAACTATCAACATGCATGTATGCAAAATTGAGCAGAGTGTATACCCCTACATTAAAGAGATTGCAAACACCTTAATGGGAGCAATAGCTTCAACGAAAGCATACATGCATCCACAAAGAATGTTTCCACTATGTTCAATGCCCCCAAGAGAGAACACTTCAAGGGAAATAAACACATGAAAAAAAAGAGAACACAATGGGATCCACTAACTTTGGGGTCGGTATGATCATATGATAATATGTAATATTATATCAAGTATGAAATGCCATCATATCCCAAAGGAAGTAGAATTACAACACAATGGAGGGAAAGGCACGTAAGAGGTATGAAGAACAATCTTTTTGGACTAGCAATACAGAGACCAGAAATAATCATTGCTACTATGTCACCAGCATCCAAGTAGAGTATACAAGGGAACATATACAAACAATAGCACATAGACAACATAACATGTAATGACAAATAGAAGAAGAGAGGTACAAATAGTAGAAAATGTACATGTTTGATTACTTTATCATCTCATGTCAATAGAGAAACAAGAATCATCTAAAGCGATTTAGACAAAACATATAACAAAGAGCACAACAAGGGGGAGAAACACAACACAAACACACAAAGACTACTATGCTAGAGAAGTCCACTTCCAGCATGCCACATGCCCTCCTCATCTCGGTCTGAAATATTAGGTAAAGGTGAGCAACTCGTAAGAGGAACAATATCCAACATAGTAGGAACCATTTCCATATCCAAGCAAGGACTTTGGTGGGAGTCAATGTTCTCTTCACTAGGACTGAGTATTAGCTGCGTAGAAAGCATATTAGGGTATGTGTAGGATCATGGTATGCCAAACTAGGCCCTTAAGTGGCAATGAAAATTCAAAAAATCGGGTTTAGGCAAGTTAACATAAAAAATTGAACAAGTTATAAATATTATATCAAAAATATTTAAGAAGAGAATCTGTAGAAATTTGAATTTAGTTTCTAAGATACTAGGATTTTTTTGAAAAAAAATTATTCTATATGTTGAAAATTTTTAATTTCAATGTAGTAGTATGAAAATTTCAGTAAAAAAAAAAAGTAGGTGTATGTCTGACCACCTTAAACATAATCAAATGATAAATTTTTTTACAAGATTATAGATATAAGTAGTAGACTCATGTCTGAATGTGACACATATTTTTTGTAATTTATTTCCAAGTAAATAATTAATTATGATTTTATTTCTATTAATTATTGTTAGAGTATTAGTCCTTTAGGCTTATTGATTAAATCATATTGATTTAATTATATAAGTTCCTATTACTCTAGTTTCTTAAGCTTCATTTAGGTGCATTATTAATTAATATTTTATTAATTAGTAATGTGCAACCTAGTTTTTCCCTTTTAGGGTTTCATTCACCTTTAAGGTGGTTTTTTGTAATCTTTTATCTTAGTTACTTGGATTAGCAATTAGCTCTCATTTTTTGAGAATTTCTGAGTTTGGCCCTTTCTCTCTTTCTTGCTTCCTCCTTGTACCAGGTATTTGCATGCAGGTATTCTTGGGCTTCTTCATATTAGAGGTTATCAAATCCTTCATGGTATCAGAGCTCCCCTGCTGCTGCCTATTCTGGTGTTTTTGAAGCAGGTTTTGAGGTTAAGGGTTTCAAGTTTTTCAAGAGTTTTTTTATTGGATCTAGGGAAAGTTTTTTATTGGAGGCATTTTGGGCTCAAACTAACCTCACCAATGGATTCAGAGGATCCTTTAGACAAATGTTGATATAAAATTCGACCACCTTTGGGTACTAGGGCAATCTGTGGCAAAAAATTTTTTGGCACCAGAGTCATACGAACTTGGCAGGCTTCTCGAGGCCTGACACACTGAGCTCTGAGCGCATAAGGTATGATGTACCTTGGTTAGCGCAGAAGGTACCAAGGTGTCTTTCTCTACCAAGGTAGTTTTCTCTGCACAGGTGGTTTTCACTGCTTAGTGGGCGGTTTTCGATGCAGCAAGGTGGTTTTTTTCTAAAAAATAAGGGGTTTTTTGAAAATTTTAGTGGTTTCAAAATTCGTGCCACTCCACAAAACTGGCACCCATTTTCACACAAATTGAGGACCTTTTTTGTGATCTGCCAATTTTGGAGAAATTTTTGGCATAATTTTTGGAGATCCGCCAAATTTGGCAAAATTGGCACATAAATTTTTTTTCAAATTAGGCACGCATTTTGAGGTGCCACATCAGCACCCAGTCATCGCCCAGATAGCTCCTAGTTAGCAGATGACATCAGCATAGTCAACTTTGACCAAAATGTCATGTGACAGCCAAATGACCATCAATTTTTTTCCAGTGACTGGTTTTTTCCAATGAGCTCATTTTTCTAAGTACCTGTTGGTTGTTTTGCTCATAAGTTGGCATACGGTATCAAAAATTGAAGTGTGATATATCATTGGAAAGCTCTTTCTGAGCTTGATCCAACCATGCTAGTTTCATTTTCAAATTTTTTCATTTGATCAGCTATTTTTGGTGTCAAAGTGGAGGCTTCGTCTTTCATTCCTCTCTGCATCTGAAAATCAGGTTTTTTCCTTTTTTTTTTTTCTTACATACTTATTTGAAGTGTACGGGAGATAGTATAATATTTTGTGGGGGGGCTGAAAATTCTCTTTCTATCATTTATTTCAAAGAGACCCTTCTACTTCTATCTACCTTCACTCAATGGTGGACTCTTCTGTTTCCCGCCTTACACCTCACAACTACCACACTTGGAAAGGACAGATGACCAAATTGCTTATGGAAAAAGGGTTATGGTCATGCCTTAATGACGCTCTACCAGTTCTACAGAGGCCTTATGAGGCTCTTATGCTGAGAAATAGGATGGATGAGGCAATGGGCCTCATTGCACTGAATATTTTAGATGGGTTGTTGTTCCACCTAGATGGTTTGACCACACCCAGGGCTACGTGGAACAAGTTTTCCACCTTGTTTGGCACAATGAATGAGTTCAGGGTTCTACAGATAGATGCAGAGTTCACCTCCTTGGTACCTGAATCATTCACCAGCATTGAGGACTTCTTGATGAAGTTCAATTCTCTTCGATCTATTTTACAAGTTTCTGGAAAGACAAAGTCAGATGATGAGTGTATCTTTCTGATACTCTCAAAGCTTCGAGGTCCTTATCAGATTTTCACTTCTACCTTCTACTCCACTATGGATGCACTGGGTGCACGACATGTTATGCCCTCTTTTGAGACATTTTGTGACTAGTTGACTCATGAGCAGTCCAAGCTCACTCAGATGGATTCACTTATAGGTTCACAGTCACAGGCATTGCTTGCCAAGACACCTCAGGGTACACAGAAGTAGAAGCCGAAGTAGATATCAGATTCCTCTTCTCAGCACTCTACTGGCCCACCATCTTCTTCTAAGAAGGAGAAATAGAAGACTAAGAGACCTACATGTTCCTATTGTCAGAAGGGACCTCATGATGAGTCACATTGTTTACAAAAGAGATTTGATGGCTATGAGAAACAGATTACAAATTTGCAAGCTCTTCTTCAGAAGAGCATCGTTTCCTCTCCATCCTCTTCTACCTCACAGGAGTCTTCTTTTCAATCTTCTTCCACATCTTCAACATCTAGATAGGATTTTGGATAGGGTCATGCATTACGAGCATCCATTGCATCCCCTTCATAGGTCCCTTGGATACTAGATTCAGGTGCTTCTCACCATATGACATCTTCTCAAGGGGTCTTCTCTACTATTGAGGCTTCTCCCTTTCCTCATATTCTCATGGGGAATAACACTGTCCTGACAGTCTGTGGGAAAGGTTTAGTAGGCATTCAGGATGGCACATTCAATGATGTATTGTATGTTCCATCTCTATCTGTAAACCTTCTCTCAATTTATCAGATTACACATAGTGGATCAGGGAAGACAGTTGAGTTCACTATAGATTCAGTCGTCATTCGGGAATAGCGCAACATGAGGCATTGTTTCTAAAGGGACATTTGATCATTCCACCTGTCTTTACACCTTCTCACACTTTGCTCCACCATCTCCATTGTTGGAGCACAACTCTCCTCTTTTGTGAGAGCATCATGTGGTGCAGTCAAGTCGCTTGAACCTTTGTATTTTCCTGAGATCATTGCTATGACTACCACACCACATCCTGTTGAGGTCTTTTCTCTTCAGTAGGATTCTTCTTCAGCACTGCCTAACCCTCTAGTTCCATTCATCGAGCCACCAAGTGCACTTGTTGAGGATTCTATAGAGGACATTCATCTCCTCTTTCACGACAGTGTCAACACACCTGTCACACCACCTACATTGGGGATTCCCTTTCAAGATCCTCGTGTTTACTCCTTTGAGCTTCAGCTCAGCCTTCCAGTGACACCTCATCTTTCAAGGTTACCTCTTCAGTGTCCACTGACTTTCACTCCTTTGAATTGGAGTCATAGTGGTTTTTTCATTGATCCAGTGGTTCTTTCATTCTGGGGGGCTTTGGAGCCTCGATCCTCTCTCACGAGGGGGGGTTGGCAGCACACATTGTACTTATGGCTTTGAGAGAGTCTCTTGAAGTCATTTTTTTTTTCTTTTGCTTGCCTTTATATCTCTTTTAGAGAGGAGTTTTTCCCACTGGGTTTTCTCCTTTGTCTCCGGTTTACAGAGATTTCCTTGTACTGGGTACTTGATCAAGCCTTGTTGCCAGGACCCATTTCTTGCTTTCATAGCCTTGCTAGGTTAGCTTTCCCCCTGCGTTCAACTTAAGGGGGGGGTGTTAGAGTATTAGTCCTTTAGGCTTATTGATTAAATCATATTGATTTAATTATATACATTCCTATTACTCTAGTTTCTTAAGCTTCATTTAGGTGCATTATTAATTAATATTTTATTAATTAGTAATGTGCAACCTAGTTTTTCCCTTTTAGGGTGTCATTCACCTTTAAGGTGGTTTTTTGTAATCTTTTATCTTAGTTACTTGGATTAGCAATTAGCTCTCATTTTTTGAGAATTTCTAAGTTTGGCCCTTTCTCTCTTTCTTGCTTCCTCCTTGTACCAGGTATTTGCATGCAAGTGTTCTTGGGCTTCTTCGGATCAGAGGTTATCAAATCCTTCAATTATGATCCTTGTTGTAGTTGATCCTTATTCTTTCATCCTTGGAGATTTATTCATATTCTTCTTCTTTTTTATTGTATTTGTACTTTGTACTTAGATTATATTTACATACCCTATGATGTATGCAGTGGATGTTGGATATCATGTATACCTTATGGTTTAGATGTATTTTTTTATTCTTTATGAGATGATGCACTTTAATTTTATTATGTAGAAGATTTATATGGTTAATGTACTTAATAGATTAAATTATATTAATGTTTTTCTACATCAAGGAATCCTTGAGATTTGTAATCTGTAAATGAGATTGTGTAAATGAGTATGTATTGACTTTATGTTATTGCTTCCACTTTTTTATTCCTTGTTGTTTGTAAAATCTTAAGAAAAAAATTATTTTGTAAACTTAGTATCATTTTTAAGGTTATTTTCTCTTGGGTTCCTTGGTGGGGCATTACACACCTCAAAGTCAGTTATGTTAAGAGGATCCTTGATAGGTTGGTCATGGGGGGATAAGCATATCTTATTGTACATCGTGCACGGATGAGGCATACAAATATGTGGACCCAAGGAGGATATGCTAGTGCTACCTAATCCACCAGGAGAATCATCATCATCTGGTTGCGCTAGTGACGTAGTCTGGATGATCAAATGACCACTCAATGAGTGAATGGCCCTAATGGTCCACAAGGTCATCTATACAATGATGTCAGGATGATAAACTATAGGAGGGGGAGAAATGAGAGGAGGGGGAAACTATAAGCCATGTACAACTTGACACACCCGAAGTCTATCATGTGTCATACTTTTACCCACACCTATGAAATCTCTCATGCTCTAGTAATTCATGTGTGTATTCATCACAAAATCGACACATAATTTTTTAATAAATTAAAAGGGAGATTCCATGTTTCCATTGGTTAGTTTATCAAAGTTCATCCACCAAAGATCCCCAAAATTGTCACACATTTATGGATGTATGCACCATCTTATGGATAATTTTGGTTTGTTTGGGTCAATAGGCTATCTGGTGTAGGGATTCACAAATCAGGCAGGTAATTCCTCTTTTGTAATTCCTAGGGTCTTCACCCCATTGTAATCCAGCCCATTACTATATAATAGGCCAACATGACATCTCACCATTGAACTACAACATTATGCTCAGATGTGAGGGTTTGTATATTTTGTATTATAGAATCTAATGTATTGAACATGGGGGATAATCAAGGAATCCTATTATATACATCCCTAATACCCCTCAACTAATCCAAAATTTTAGTTATTAACTCTTCTATGGGTTGATTGTTTACAGGGGGAGGGTTTTATGGTTGTGAGTTTTGTTCATGTGGGTTTTGTGCTCATGGGTTTTCATACTGTGGGTTTTGTGCCTATGGGTTATCTACCATACTTGATTAAGTAGAAAGTTCATTTAATTAACATATATACTATAAAGAATAAATAATTTCAAATTAAAAAACCTAAGTCAAACCTAAAAATGAAAAATGAAACTCAAAAATGCAAAAAAAAAAATCAAAAAACGCATAGAAACACAATGAAAATCTTACATGATCCTTGAATCGTGCTTGAAATTATCTTTTGGGATTGGATATCAACTGCTTTTCATATATCAGATGTAAAAAACTTAAAACCCACGAGTTAAAATGACTCACAAGTTTTTCCACAATCGATATATAATTACCAGGTATCGGATATCAGATACCTAAAGTAATTTTTTATTATAAATTTATATAATATATAATATATTATATATATTATAATATATAATATATTATATATATTATAATATATAATATATTCAATATACAATATTGATAAAGGGTGCTCCCCTTAATACCACAAACACATAACAAAAACAGAGAAACAACAATAATTTGCAAGAACAGGAAATGGGCTTCTTATTATCTCCACAAATGTGGAATTACAAATTTTAGAATTACAATATGAAAAGCCACATGGGCATTCCCTTTACAATATTCTGTAGGACAAAGCCTCAAATCATTACCCAGATCTACCCAAAACTGCTCCAAACTGCCTAAGACAACACTACAGAAATTTCTTATATAGGCAATTTCCACCGCCCGATAAGGTTTCAGAAATTTAGCCCTTTAGGCCGACTAAAACATAGAATTATTTTTTTTTCACAATTATTACAATAGGGTCGGCTCAAAAGAAATACAAAATATGATTTTAGGTAACCCAACTTCCGAAGGCCATAACTTTTTAACCGTAACTTTGTTTTTCTATTGTAACCACTTTTCGGAAACACCATGACAAGATCTACAGTGCTTGACATGCACTAGCACTAGTTAGTCAGGGGTCGATCACGATCCGGAGCCTCTAAGGCCTTCAAAATTGACATAAAAAATTTTGTACCCAAAAACCTCAATAACTTCACCAATACTGATGATGTGGCAACGAAACTCAACTGGTAGGCTGATATGACTAAGATGAACCTCCAACTGTGAAATCAGAACATTCCGAGATCGTATGACCAACTTACTAAAAATATTAAGTTTCCATAAATAGAAGCTCTGCGTAAGATAGCCCTTATTGAAAAAGAAACCAGAAATATTTTTGGGTGATGCAAGATTGCTCTTACACCCAGGATGCTCCTGCATCAGACACCCGAGGTAATTTGAAAAGTGACCTCGTCATGTCTTAGGTGTGAAGAGGAAAACCAAGATGGTTAACCTCCTCCTTTTTCAGCCATGATGAATCTTTAATAGGTCATCATTTCCATTTGACCAGATATTCTTCATATGTCTTGTTCCTTGTGCTTCTGCCAACATGACTATCCAGTATATCCTCAATCTCCTTGGTATTTGAACTAGTTGCTAGAATACTCCACTGTGCTACTGTGATCTCATCTTCAACACCCCCTTCATGATACTCTGTCAAATCTAAAATGTTAAATACTGGTGAAATATTCAGCTCTGTAGGCAATTCTACCTCATAGGCATTTCCTGAATCATGCTTCTTCAGTATCTTACATGGTCCAAACCTCTTCATTTTCAACTTGTTATATGTACCAACTAGAAATCTCTCCTTCCGCAAATGAACCATGACTTCATCTCCAACCTGAAATTCCTTATGCCTCCTTTTCTCATCTGCCTTAGCCTTATACTACGCATTCATCTTAGTAATATGCTTCCTCACCTCCTCATGGATGTTCTTCAAATGTCCTACAAAATCCTCAGCTTCAGCACTACTTATTTCTCCTTTATCTATCTTCCTCAACTCAAATGCATTTCTGGGACTACTTTCATATACAATCTGTGGATGATGTGATGAACTAAACTTCAAATCTATCTTCAACTCTTCACTTTCTGTTAGTGTCATTCTGTGTGCTGCCTTATTTAGCAAACTAGCTCCTGGGATCAAGTCCATCTGATGACTGATCTTTCTTACTGGTGGTAATCCATCAGGCACATTATCGGATACAATATCCTAAAACTCATTCAATAATTCTGCAACTTCTATAGGTACATCTTCTGCTTCCTCTTTCCTAGCCTTTGGAATTAAGGTAAAACACATATGCTCATGCCGCATACCATCTAAGAAATTTTCTTTATCAACAAAAGTTATTCTTGCATTACCACATACCTTTTCTTTTATTTCCTTCAATGGTTTTAGCTTATGTCATACTCCATCATTTATCAGGGAATAGGTATTCACACGACCATCATGTACAACACACCTGTCAAACTGCCATGGTCTACCCAACAACATATGACATGCATCCATAGATATGATATCACATAGTACCTCATCTTGGTACCCATCGATCTTGAACTTCACTAGGCACTATTCACTGACCATGACCTTGTGGTCATTCTACACCCAAGAAACCTGATATGGATATGGATGTTTCTGCCTCGTGAGCTTCAACTTTGTCACCATCTCTTCTGACACAAAATTATCAGTACTGCCACTATCAATAATCACATCACAACACTTACCCTCACACTTGCACCTAGTGCGAAACAGACTCTTTCTTTGTTCAGGTTCATTCTCACCACTCAGTAGTGAATGCACCCTAAAATGGTTGCCTAGACTTTGGGCTCCCATTCAGCAATTTGTCAAATCACTGAATCAATATTTTCAAAAATCAACAATATCAATTATATCAATTTCCTTGATCAAATCATAATCAATTCAATATTTCCTAAAGTTTGAGCCTTATTTAATTTAAAAGAGAAAAAAATAAAAATCTTATTTAATTAAGAGAACATGCTCCCTTTTAATTAATTAAAAATCTCTTTTAATTAAATAATAAAATCACTTTATCCTAAGCTTTCATTTAATTAAAAGGAATTCCCTCCCCTTTTATTTAAATAAAAAATCCCCACTTTTCTTCTTATCCTAAGTTGCACAAATAAAGCATTATTCTTATTTTATAAAAAGGAAAAAGCACTTTTTGTCTCATATGGATATAAAGTCAACTCCTATTTTCTTATTGGAAGATATTTGTGCACAAGGATCAAGCTTCTATTTTTCTCCACTGTTGATTAAGTCTTTTGCCTCTTAATCTCAATGGTCCATTTTCATCTCATTCTCTATAAAAGAAGAGCTCTCTTCCTCATTTTCATATCTTAAATTTTTATGCTAATGTTATGCTGCAGGTTTTCTAGGTCATTTTGGAGCTCTTTGAAGACATTCTACATCCAAGCTTTGAAGACTTGTTATTGCATTTCATTGTAGTTGCATATTTCATTTTTTAGTTGCATTATCATGACATATTAGCTTAGATTTCCTCTTATGCAATAGATTAACTTGCATTGTCATATAGACTATGATGAACCTAAGAGTGCAATCTTTATTTTCAGCATGAGAACTTTTAGAGGAGAGATTCTTATAATATTTATTTTTAGCTGAATTTTATTTCTAGAAGGCCTGCTTGGGGACACACCACCTCAAGGGATGACCTTAACTCCTATGTTCCAACAGAGTATAAATATCGAGAGGTGAATCCAAAGACACCTCTCTTGAGAATTGAGTTTGATATCACTCTTGGCTAAGCCTCAAAGAACTTTATACCTTTGAGAAGTGAAGGAGGAGATTTGGGTTACCGTCTCCCCCCGGCTGTGTGATTTTGGATTCTTCTCATCTACAGATTTTGGCCTCACGTACCTTGCGTATATTGAGGACTCCTTTTAGAAAGCCACATATATCCTTGTAGATATCTTGTTAAGGTGTTGTTGTGTTCTATGTGCCTGTTAAAACATTTTCAAGAACATACACAAGTAGAACCTTTAAGGAGTAGAAATACTAAGTCACTATACTTGTTCATGCGCAAGGTTGCTTTGTCCCTTGCCCATTGCTTGAAGACTATTTGCTTGAATTCCCTGATTGTTGTTCTATGTGCTTGATCATCATTGCGAAATCTTTTGAAAGATCTAATTGGAATATTGAAACTGAGTTTCATCCTACTATAGTGAGTTCTCCTTAGAAGCTTGGTCTTCCTTGGTCAGTCCAGGTCAAATCTTAGGTGCTGTCATGTTGCTTAACATCTCAATGAACGTTATGGTATCAATTGCATAAGATGACTCTTAGTCTTCTTCTTCCTTCTCTATTTCCCATGTTCTTCTAAAGTCTTCTATTCCCATGGGAAATTCTTCTTCTTCTTCTTCTTGATTCTTTTCCTCTTACTATCTAGTCTACCTTCTTCTATTCATCTATTCATTTCTTCTACGCTTGATTCCTCATTTTCTAGAACCATGAATTTCAACTATCTTGTTAAGGAACCTCTCTTGAGAATAGATGATCTCGAACTTATTGCTCAATTTGAAGAGTATCTGTATTCCTCCAATAGTCCTTCCAAATATCTCATGGGTGATAAACTTATGGCAAAAATAAAGGAAAAGATGATTAAATCAGATGCCTTTGCTAGGATCATAGACATGATCATATCACAACCTCCTTCTTCTAAACGTTCTTCATCATCTAAGTTTTCTCATTCTTCCTCATCTTCCAAATCTTACCATGACTCTTCTAAACATTATTCGCATTCTTCATTATTCAAGTCTTCTTCTACCACTAAGTCTTCAATTTCCTCTTCTTCACGATCTCGTTCTTCTGCTACTTCTCCCAAGAGTCTTACTTCTCTTCAAAAGACATACCATAAAGAGCAACATGATAGTCCTTATGATGTCTCTTCCACAAAGAGTGATACACCCACCTATGATGACTATGATGACTATGATGATGGATAATGTAGTGATGCCCATGAAACTTCTATTCCTAAGCATCATCCTCGTGGTACACTTGTGATTTCTAAGGGGGATTCATATTGGGTAGACTATGATGGTGATCCATATGACTCTAAATTTGAAGAATTTTTTGATGATTTTTGTAAACAATACAATATTCCTACTGAGGAAGACAAAATCTACCGTGTTGATTTCAAACAACAAAAGAATCTCTCCTCTAAAAGTTCTCATGCTGAAAATAAAGGTTGCACTCTCAAGCAAGATCATATTAATGTTGGACCTTTGTCTTGTGATGGTTCCCTTCCATCCTCTACTTCCTCCAATACCCATACACTTCCTAAAACTTCTAAAGCTTCCAAATCTTTCACAAATCCTTTATCCAACAAAGATCCTAATGTTTTTTATGCAATTCCCTATAGTTATCCTCAAGGGCTACCTCTTAAAGATACTCAAGCTAACCTTCACTTCACTAAAAATACTTTCAATAATGCTAAACCTAAAGAGCCTAAGCCTTTATGCGCTATAATGCCTACTTCAGTTAGTCCTTCACGATCTCTTCCAAAGTCTTCCATACAGTTCCAAACTACTTCCTTGTCCTTAGAAGTGGATACATGTCAAGATGACTCTAAAAATGATAAAGAAAAAAATATAAAGAAAGATCAAGATCAAGAACCCTCCATGTCATCCAATCCTATTCATAATATCTCTCATTTGTTTCATGGTTCTTTCGATCCTTTACGTCCTTCCTCATTCATTCCACCATGTCTTAAATCTTCTCCTAAGCAAGATCGAGCTACTACTCACATCATTGAGCTTATTGACAAATAAAATAACCTTACTACACTTGCGCTTTCCAAAGATGATACTTTCATTAAGGTTCTTAAAAATGGTGTTGTTACTTTCAATGTTAAGCCTATTGAAAATCCAAAGCAAAATGATACGCTTACGCTATCCAAAGATCCTTGTCAAGATCAAAGTCTTCCATCTTCTTGTTCTACGATTTCATGTCCACTTCCGCTTTCTACTCTTCCTGAGTCTTTGCAAGCTCTGAACAATCCTATCAAAGAAGTTGCTCCTATTCAAGATGTTTATGATCCTATTGCAAATCCTAATTCTCACTCTAAAGATGTTGATATCTTTGGTTGTGATATAGATGCTAATGAACTTATTGATTATCCTTTTGTGTCTTCCACATCCATCCTTGGACCACCTCCACCAATACTAAAGGTTTCATGTCTTCCTTCCATCTTGGGCCCTTATGTCCCTTCACTTTCCCCTCCTAATTCTCCTAATTCTTCATCCATCTTGGGTCCTTACATCCCTCCATCTCATATCCTTTCTCAAGATCAACATAGATGCATACCTTTGAATCTTTTTCATCCATCCACCCATCTAAACCATTCATATTCTCCTCCTTCTTTCACAAGTCCCAAGTCTTTTAGAAGTAACTTGAATGTTCAATACAAGAAAAAGAAACAATACAAGAATCCATCAAGAAAAGATCACCATGTCTCCTATAATCGACATGGGGGCATAAAGTCAAAAGAGATATCTAAGAAGAAAACTACAAGACAAGTATGGGTTCCAAAATCTATCATTGAAGATATTCTCTCTAAATCATCAAAAAAAAATGAAAAGCCTAAGGCTATATGGATTCCAAAGTCTCTCTTGAAAGAGTCTAATGTTGAACAAAAAGTGAAGTTGACATTCAAGCTTCCAAAAGCTTCCATTTCATCTCTTTCCAAAAACATTCTTCAATTCCATGCACCTAAACCACAACCTCTGCTAAATATTCACCATATTCCTTCACGAATTCTTTCATTCAAGTTTCCTCCACCCTCTCGCCACCTTTCAAGGTGTGTGTTGATGTTGATCTTTCCTTCCTTTCCATCTACCTTTTCACAATCCTTCCATTCATTATCCTTCTACCTTCTATCCTTTTTCCTCATTTGCCTATTCCTCATATCTTCCAACCTCACTCACTTTATATAAAACCTTATCCTCCATTTTTCTCTTCCATTTTTCTTTCCCTATCAGCATCTTTGAGCATAACATTTTGAATCCTTGACATATCATGGTTTATCCTTTCAAGGAGCATTACCTAAAAGCTTGCATTCTTCCAAAAAAAAAAAAATAGAAATTTTTTTTAAAAATAGAAAATTAAAAAATTAAAAATGTGCCTTGGTGAAAACCTGGAAACAAGCGCCTTGGTAGCAAAAGTAAAGAGAAATAAATTCATCCTATGGTGAAAACCACTCCTTTGTGGCACCTTAGATAAGTACCGTGATGAAAACTAGGTAATCAAGCATCATGCGTAGTTCTTCTACATATTTCATCCATTTCATCCATTCCATCTTTGATCTTGACAATGTTGACCTATACATGAACATTTGGCTATCTTGTAAGTTATCTTACAATGATCTTGCTTTCATTCCTTTCATGTTTAGCCTTCATATTTATTTTCCTCCACTCATTCTAGCCTTTTGCTATCATTTTTCCCTTTGGTCTTGATCTAATAAAAAAGAGTATAACATGATGGTATGAAACCTCTTGACATGTCTACTCTTTTGGACTGCATCCTTCCCTTCTTTTGGCATTACATGACTTATCATATGCTGGCCTTTCATTGCTTGTTCAAATGTGTTTTGCATGATAATTTTTTCCTAGATTGGGTACTCTTGAGGAGTTTGACCTTGAGGATTTCTTCCCTCCATTTGCCTTCATTCTCCTTTCCTCCATCTTGTCACTCACCTTCCTAGACATTGGGACTTCACGATGTGATCTTGCTTAAAGAGTTTGATGCCCATTCTGTCTGGGGGCATCTTTTGTATATATTTTATGATCTTGAAAAAATACCAAAAAAATTCATATATGATGCTGAAAAAATCCTAAAAAGTATAAAAAGTCTTGAAAAAATCAAAAAATTTAAAAATATAAAAAAAAATAGAAAAAGTGCCTTGGTGAAAACTTGGTAACAAGCACCTTGGTAGCAAAAAATGAAAAAAAAAAAAAAAGAGAAAAATTGCAATAAATCCAAGTGGTGAAAACCTGGAAATAGGTGCTACTTGAGGCCTTTGCACTCCTATTTGTTAGCATGCATCCTCGACACTGAGTCTTTCTTCCATCATGACTTGACCTTATTTGACTTGGTTTGGAATTGGTCTTTATTTTTGTGTAGGGGGCATACCTGTTCGCATTGGTCCTTTAGGTGTCTTTATCTCTTGGGGCATTTCACAACAGGTGTTTTTCAACACCACCCCAAATAGTGTTTTTCAACACTACCCTTGCGTCAAGTGTTTCTCAACACTTATCAGATGTCTTACCCAATAGTCTAAGTTTGATGCGATATTTCTCATTTGCAGATGCGATAACCAGAGTCTGACTCTATGACCAACACACACGCACTTAAACAATCAACTCGCTTGAGATATGTTGACTTTATTTTTCTTTGTGTGTTGTCTATGAGGATTTATTTGATGAGTGGTCTCTCCCTGAGAAGTTTTCGATGATGCATAGCTAGAAGACTGACGATATGAGAACATGTTTTCTTTCTTTATCTGCTTATGGGTATATTTTGTTGATCCTAACTATCATGAGCATTTATGCTGGTCTTACTTGACACTATGGATTGACAAGGTATTATCCTTGACTGTTTTGCTAGTGCATGCTTCTAGTTATCCTGACTTTCATGTGTCTTGATACAAGCATAATCTTGCCATATCAAACTTAGGTAATCTCACTACATTAGTCATCTTGACCTCCATGTCTTTGATGCCTAGGTGGGATTTCCACATTTCTATCTGATAAAGATCATATTCATATCCACATAGTTATGCTAGTGTGCATTGTATGATCTTGCGATGCTACCAATAACACTCGATGATGATAATTAGATGTCTATAGGTGTTGTGACCTTGCAAGTCAACCACTTTCATAGTAGCTTGCATTCTTAAGTTCATCATAGTTTAGTTTTTGCATCTTGCATATGGAGAGAGCTCTCATTTTTATCATCTACGGACTAGTTGGTCAACTGTGCTCATTTTCTGATTCTTCTTGATCATATCTTTCATTTCTGATCTTTCATATCACATCATTTTCTATCTATTTTCAGACTCGAAATCGAAATCTAAGTCGCATTTTCAAGTTTTTTCATTCTTCTACGCAGTTGACTGACCTTTTGAGGCATAATTCTTTGATCTTTGATGGAATTTCTTCCTTTTCATGTCTTTCAAACTTCTAGTCTTTCATTCACCCCTTTCACTTCCTTTCTCTAAGGTTTCACTTAATTTTTATCCTATATCTTTCCCAGTCAAACCTAGTCAACCTAGGGCGTATCTTCACTATTTGATGGTTATCCTATCATGCTCCATCCTTCGATTATAATTTATTGTGACTTGATCAGGTTTATCAATTTGTTGTTCTCCTCTATCTGATTTCAATTTCGATTCCGAGGGGGTAGTACCTATCAGCTTTAATCTTTAATTCAACTTTATCATTCAGCTCAGCTTGAGATTCTTATTTTGAGACTTGATTATCACCTAGCAGCGATGGTGGTGATTTTGTCTTTCGATTTTTATCTCCTATTTTTCAGACTTGATTATTGCCTAGCAGCGACAGCGATAGTTTTGTCTAAGGCTTGATTTGCACCTAGCAGCGACGATGTTGGTCTTGTCTTTCAGCTTATGCTTATGCTTGTCCCGATGTGTTCCCATCCATCGAACACACATCTGGATTGTTTTGTGATCCCAAATCGATCTCACATTTCAATTCTTCTTTGACCACATGTGTTCCCGAAATGATCACACATTAGTCAAAGAGGGGCAAATGTATGCACCCTAAAATGGTCGCCTAGACTTTGGGCCCCCATTCAGCAATTTGTCAAATCCCTGAATCAATATTTTCAAAAATCAACAATATCAATTATATCAATTTCTTTGATCAAATCATAATCAATTCAATATTTCCTAAAGTTTGAGCCTTATTTAATTTAAAACAGAAAAAAATAAAAATCTTATTTAATTAAGAGAACATGCTCCCTTTTAATTAAATAATAAAATCACTTTATCCTAAGCCTTTATTTAATTAAAAGGAATTCCCTCCCCTTTTATTTAAATAAAAAATCCTCACTTTTCTTCTTATCTTAAGTTGCACAAATAAAGCATTATTCTTATGTTATAAAAAAGAAAAAGCACTTTTTGTCTCATATGGACATAAAGTCAACTCCTATTTTTCTATTGGAGGATATTTGTGCACAAGGATCAAGCTTCTATTTTTCTCCACCGTTGATTAAGTCTTTTGCCTCTTAATCTCAATGGTCCATTTTCATCTCATTCTCTATAAAAGAAGAGCTCTCTTCCTCATTTTCATATCTTAAGTTTTTATGCTAATGTTATGCTGCAGGTTTTCTAAGTCATTTTGGAGCTCTTTGAAGACATTCTACATCCAAGCTTTGAAGACTTGTTATTGCATTTCATTGTAGTTGCATATTTCCTTTCTTAGTTGCATTATCATGGCATATTAGCTTAGATTTCCTCTTATGCAATAGATTAACTTGCATTGTCATATAGATTTGCATTGCATTGCATTCATTTAGATTTCATTGGGGATATTGGCATTGTTGCCCTTGTCTTTGATTTGGAATCTCTCATTGTGTGGTTGACTAGCAAGGTCATGAGTTTATATCTCTAGCTGAGAGCAATTTTATAAATCTTGCAACTCCATGCATAGAGAGCTATGGATCGATTTGTGAGGGCTCATTCTTGAGTTTTCTTGCATGTAAGGATTCATAGAAGTGTGGTCACATTTTCACCATACAAGTAGGACTCTTCTATTAATCAACATTTCTCCTCTTTCAGCATCTTTAGAATGTGATGATCTGGCATCCTCATCAACATGTGCAACTCTAGCATGGCCTTCATTTCTCCTATTTGTCCTTTCTTGACATTGAGGACATTCAAATGCCCTATGACCTTCTTCTTCGTAATGAAAACATGTTCCATGGAAGCCTCCTCTTCCAGATCCTTGTCCTCTTCCTCTTCCTCTCTGATCTCTATTACTTTGATCATGGAAACTATTGAAATTATCTCCTCTCTGATTCTGAATGTTACTGGCCTCATCTTGCTTTTTCAGATCTTCATTTCAATCTCCATATGACCATCCATCAGATCTTCCATCACGACCTCTTCCGCTTTGTCTGCTCTCAAACTTCTTGTTCATATTTTCCTCTACTTTTAGGGCAAACTGGTATGCCTCTTCAATACTATGCATTTGAACCAGATTCAATTCTTCCTGAATGTTCGGCCTTAACCCATTAAGGTGATGGGAAAATTTCTCCTTATCAGCTTCCGCATGGCCTATTCTAATGAGGATTCGATAGAACTCTTCTGTATACTCCTGAACAGATCTTCCTGCTTGCTTTAAACCTTGCATTTTTTTCAATAGGTCAAGCTCATAATCAACAGGAATGAACTGTTTCTTCAATTTGTCCACCATTCGATCCCATCTTGTGATTTTATCTTTTCATCTTCTATTTCGCTCCAATTGAATCTCTTGCCACCAGATCTTCGCATGACCCTTCAGTCTGGCCTTCACAAACTTGACCCGATCAAGATCCTCAATATCCTCATACTCAAAATATTCTTCACATTCATTAATCCAGTTGATCAATTATTCTCGGTTAAGATTCCTTGAAAATGTAGGAACCTCAATCTTAGGTCTTTTCCCGATCTTGGAAATGGCCCTAAAAAGCCTTTCTTTCTCTTGATTCAAAACTTTGACTTCTACTTCTTGATCATCATTTCCTTCTTCGGCTTCATCCTCACTTTCGTCTCTAACATTAAGATTCATTCTTCTGTGAATCTCTTCTTGCAATGCTCTCACTTGTCTCTAGAGCTCTCTAACCTCAGGTGTCATAGCACTAGCTCTTCCACCACGTTCCCTTCGTAGAGGCATTTTCACGCATCGTTGAAACCCTAACCACAGTCCTGGTGCAAATTGTCTCACAGTCGACGATCTGTTTACACACTCAGGAACTCCTGCTCCGATACCACTTGATGAAGGGTGCTCCCCTTAATACCACAAACACATAACAGAAATAGAGAAACAACAACAATTTGCAAGAACAGAAAATGGGCTTCTTATTATCTCCACAAATGTGGAATTACAAATTTTAGAATTACAATATGAAAAGCCACATGGGCATTCCCTTTATAATTTTCTATAGGACAAAGCCTCGAATCATTACCCAAATCTACCCATAACTGCTCTGAGCTGCCTAAGAAAATACTACAGACCTTTCTTATATAGGCAATTTCCACCACCCGAGAAGGTTTCAGAAATTTAGCCCTTTATGCCGACTAAAACATAAAATTATTTATTTTTCACAATTATTACAATAGGGTTGGCTCAAAAGAAATGCAAAATATGATTTTAGGTAACCCAACTTCTGGAGGCCATAACTTTTTAACCGTAACTCTGTTTTTTCTATTGTAACCACTTTTTGGAAACACCATGACGAGATCTACAGTCCTTGACATGCACTAGCGCTAGTTAGCTAGGGGTCGATCGCAATCCAAAGCCTCTAAGGCCTTCAAAATTGACTTAAAAGATTTCGTACCCAAAAACCTCAATAACTTCACCAATACTGATGATGTGGCAATGAAACTCAATTGGTAGGCTGATATGACTAAGATGAACCTCCAACTGTGAAATCAAAACATTCTGAGATCGTATGACCAACTTACTAAAAATTGTAAGTTTCCATAAATAGAAGCTCTACGTAAGATAGCCCTTATTGAAAAAGAAACCAAAAATATTTTTGTGTGATGCAAGATTGCTCTTACACCCAGGATGCTCTTGCATCAAATATAATATTATATATTATATATTATATTATATATTTATTTATATAAATGATAAGTTGCTTCTCGTTGTCCAAGGCTATAATCTGTGGTAGGGGGAAGCAAGTGTTGGAGATATTTTCCCTCAGAATTTTCTGTTGAATTCGGATAAGTTTGTTATGATCTATGGGGCAATTAAATACTACATAGCCTCCTCCTCCATCATGCCTTTGGATATTAGTTTAAACAAGAATTTGGTTGATGATGCCTATCGGGGGAAAGCTTTTGCCAAGACATATGCTATTTTGGGCCTTATTGCTCATTCTAATGCAATAGCTCAGGCTAATCTTTTTTCTCACTCGGCCTCATCTGCACCAGAGGAAAGAGCCTCTAATTTGGCTTCATGTGTTTCATTAGTTCCTTTGATGGAATCAGGATTGCTAAATCCATTGGAACCAGTTAGAAGTGAACTTTCCTCTCCTCGTCGGCATGTAATTGATGATTCTGGAGCCTCTTCTTCAATTCATGTTGAAGCTGACAGAATATGGAGTTATATGTTCTTCTCTCATCTGCCTCATCTTGAGGATGACAATGGGCATTATCAGGGATGATTTCCTTTTTTGGTTGGTTTTTTTTTTACTATCTTATATTGCAGGTCTTTGAGAACTCTCATTTTGATATAGGTTATTTTAAGCTCTCATTTGGATCTTTTGGATCTTTTGGATCTTCGGCCTTCATTCTGCCAAGCTTTTCTCATAGTTTAGTAAAGACTTGCTTCTTCCAAATAGACTAGGGACTATTAAATTGTTGACTCATTCATATTTTTGTCAATATGCCATGGTTGCATATCGAAATTTTGTATAATTGTAAAATGGACGGAAAAGGGGGTTTGGATTATTGCATATATCCTTCCCTTTATTTTTGTAAGGGTATGGGGATGATGGTTATTCCTATCTAAATGTATTGGGGTCTTTAATGGGTTTTGTAGATAGGATCAGGAAGATAAGAAAAACTTGCAGGTTTGTCTGGTTTTTGTATTATGGGTAATGAATAGAGTTTTTCTTTATTGATTCTTTTCTCTGGGAGCCCTTTTTGAACCAATTTTATTAATATAAATATCAAAATTTCACCAAAAATAATAATAATAATAAATATATTATATTATATTATATAAATATATATTATAATACATTATATTTATGAGTTTTTTAATATTATTTCTTCTATGTATTGGATATTGGATACCTTTCCGGTGTCCAATTTTCTTTAGTTTTTGCCTTGGACAAGTGTACTGACACCCAGGCCTACAAAAAAGTTAGCTTGGATTTTTGCACTTTTGGATAGATGGAAAACACCTTTTTTTTCAAATCGCCACTTTTTGGCATACCATTATCCTACACATACCCTTTTCCTTTATAATGTTATCTTTCCAATTTATGACTTTAGCCTTGATTCTTTTGGATGGACCTGGTATTACCTTACTTTCCTTGTCTAAAGCTTAGATTGCATGACATTAATGTTGGTGGTCAAAATTTTAACCATTTCTCGACTAAGTTTGTAAGTTATTATGACAATTTACTATTTTTTAATTTTACATTATATGTATTATTTGATTTGATATCTAGTTATTCATGATGGCTCACATTTATGTTTTTCATGTTTAATAATTGATGATTAATATGATTAAATTGGTTAATGTCATATGTCTTATGCAACTAATATTCTAAAATAGTATTACTAGTTGCAATTCTAATCATTTAATGTTAGCTCAAACTAAATACTATTTACTATCATGAGATGGATGGAGATTAGAGCTTCACCCCCTTATTCGTAGAGGAAGAGAATCATTTAGGAAAGGCAATTTAATCCCAATAATGGGTAGTTCTACCATAATTTCTTAAGAACCCACATACTTTCATAATTTGCAATTTGAATGTACCTCGAGCAACTCATTGTAAGGACATATAGGGGTGTACATGAGCATCACTATGATCTTCTAATTTATTTTTTAATTTTTTTTAATTTCTCATAGCTATTATTTAGTAAGTTGATGTCTTAGAATGTTGCTTTTTTTATGAGTCAATATTTTATATGGTTTTACTATGTTTTTTTAGTTTGAAAAGTCCTTGATAGGAGTGGACTTAGATCCTTTCTTTGTTACCCAGTTCACTCCAATTTAAAATATAAATAAATAAAAATAAATTAAAAAATGAAAAAAAAAATCATTTTTTAAATGCATATACTTTCACTTTGTCAAAATCACTACTATTTTCTCTTGAAAGGAAGTGTAATAAATTAGTAGGTGCATTTTGATTATTTCATGGGGTTTCCTAACAATTGAGGTCAGCCCATTACTTGTGGAAATAATTTTCTCCCCATTACATGCAATGGAAGGTATAGACATCTAAAATGAGTAATAAATTTTCATTGTGTTATGTTGTCACCTTCTCACTAGTTCTTGTACACATATTTAATTAAACACTATTTTATTATTTAATTGAGTTCATTATTTAAGGGTTTTGACAAAGACAAAGTATAATTGAATCCTATATTGTAAACAAGAATTGCAATGCAACTGGAGTCCCTGCTTGTTGCCAAATATTGCAATATGGAGTTTGTATTTGGATAATTGCATCTAGAAATTATATAAAAAATAAAGCACCAAAATCATCTAGATCTTGAAAAGTAGTCCCATGAATTCTTAGTTAAAAGTGTTGCACACACATTCTCCTTTTCGAAACATGTTTAAGAGAATAGGGTTAGAACCCACTTTGAGAGTGGAAAAGATCTTTGTAGAAGAAAATGATGGTTTCAAAAGTATATAATTTTTAAGAAGACCAAAATTTGTATTTGTCTAGCTTAGAACATGAGTAGTATGTTGGGTTTTGAAATTGTTGTCCAAATAATAAGGTAGGGAAAGACTTGATGTCGATGGGTCATTAAGCACTAGTAGGGATTTTGTGATAGTTGAGTCTTGCATTGTGCATCATCTATGATATTTAGGAAGAGTTTGGTGGACAAAAGTGAAGATAGTTGACTTCAAGGTATGACCAGTGGGTCTTAATCTAGGAAAAAGACTAGATAGTCCATTGTAATATATGACTAGTGGTGATTTGTATACATAAAGAGAAGTGAAAAAAATCATAAGTTGAAACTAGAATCTTCCAACATTAGTGCAAATTTAAGTAAAAAAGAAGAAAAGTTTTATATAAGAACACATAATGAGAAATGTTTGACGTTGACCATGAATATTTTTTTATAAATTCCAATATAAAAATGTATTCTTTCAACTCAAGATTAATATAGTAAACTTGAACATCTTACAAGTGCACAACTTAGATGGCAACATGATTAGCCTCAAGGCCAATTTCAAAACCTCGTTCTTCATATGCTTTCAATCATTTTAGATTTTCACATCTCAAGCTATTATATGTGTATAGGTGCAATAACTTATGATATTTAATTATTTTATTTTTATAATAACATGAGAGTGTAATCACAAAAATCATAACTCAGACACACACACACACACACACATGCAGTCTTGTGTGTGTGTATGTGTGATTGTTATACATATGCAAAAACCTTGAAAAGAATAGAATAAATTAAAATTCATTAAAGTATAAAACATCTTGCTAAATTGAATGAAATTATTTCCTTAAGATGAGATGGTATTCTTTCATTTTCTACCTAAAATATAAAATTAAATATTTTTTTGATAACTAGTTTGAAGAGAGGCATGTGAACATATGACCCATAATCTTTAAATTAAAACTTATTTATTTATTATTGAAATCTTTGGCCAAAGTAATACAAAATCACTTCTTTCATTGTTAGTTCATAGTGTCTAAAGCTAAAAATCAATTAGATATATCATAATTAGCTAGAAGGTATCTAAAATTGTATAATAGATTGTTTTCATTAGCACACAACACTAGTTCTTAGATGGCATGATGATCTAAGATTTCCCTAAATTTGAAACTCTCATAATGGGCATGGTCACTTCTATATGGAAGGTGTGCAGGGGACTGCTAATGAGTGGTTGGAGGTAAAGAGCTTGAGTGATGTTCTCCCTCTTATAGTTGAGATGTCAAAGACTTGATTTGTATGAGATAATACTATTATTTTCATGTGATGTACTATTATTGTATCATTATAATTCACATCAAGGTTATGCCATTTCTTGTAATAAGTAATAGAATTATGAAAGATATAACTGTTTGGAATAGTCCCAAGAGATAACTGAGAGGGGGGGGTGAATCAGTTATCTACAAGTTTCAATTCTTTATCCAATTAAGTATACTTAAACATAAAGCATAAATACAATGAAAGAACACATGAACACAACACCAATATTTTGGTTATGGGGAAACCCAAATAGGTAAAAACCCCGGTGGGAATTGACACCCACTAATATTCTGCACTAGTGTATTATGATCCTTGTTAGAAGATCCTTAACCCTGTTAGGATTTTCTTTACAATATATTTAGTACAATAGACCTGGTCAAGGGTCAGACCCTGTTAGGAGTCTTTTACAATTGTCCCTATTAGGGGAGAGGATGCACTATTTGAGAGCTCACTGCTCAAAGGGACAAAGGCTACAACCTTCTAAATAACACATACACACTATATTTGGATCCTGGTGAACTACCCTTTGACTTGTTGTCTGGATCAGTTCCAATGTATAGCACAAATACTTTACTTGGTCACATAGACCTTCTTTTGATGGCTCAACACTTTGTACACTCTGCTCTGCTCTGCTTAATCAACTATGAACCACACTCAAGCAATCACAAATGACTGCCTATAAATATCTTTCCTCTAAATGCTATAATCAAGTCATCCTATTAGAACCACCTTGAAATCGTATTAGAGAAACTATAAAAAACTTTGATAAACATTATGTCGACTTTACTATGCACGCAACATAATCTAGGACCTGTCTAATAAGATAATTGTAGATGCACGCTACACATTGTTGACTCTACCAAGACAACTGTATCTTTCTCCTCAAGCTGAATTACTTCATGCACTCTTGACCGAACATCAATAACTCTTCTCTAAGCTTAACTCCAAGGGTGCATACCCAAAAGATAGGCGCAACTTCAGAACCAATAAAATCTTTGTCGGCTCTCCTGAACAAACACAGGAAACTTCTACTGGTGAATAGCGACTGCATAACTTCACTTCTACTAAATATTAGACTATGTGTTCATCATTGAAACATCACTAACATGTCTTCAACATATATCCAAGTGTGCAAGGCTCCATGATAACTGTACAAACAACCATACATAGAATATTGTCTGTTACTCTATCAGGAACACTGTTGACACAAGCTATTGTATAACTAGCTGTACTAACAGTTAACCTCTGTACCCATGATATCATGATGATATCATGTCCATGCTTCATATACTGAAAGCTTACTTCATAAGACTTCCATGCATGCTGTACTAACAGTTAACCTCTGTACCCATGATATCATGATGATATCATGTCCATGCTTCATATACTGAAAGCTTACTTCATAAGACTTCCATGCATGCTACTTTCCATATGTTTTCATCAATGACAAACATATAGTCAGTACTAGCCTATTGGCAAATCTCCAACAATCTCCCCTTTTGGCATTGATGGCAACATGTGGAATGAAAAACCACCACCAACCCAAATGAATATTCTATTATAACATTCTCCATTTCCTCTTCAAAAATCCCCCAAAGATGAATCTTCCTTTTGCTGTACTAATCTTTAATATTCTCCATTTCCTCAACTGAACTGCCTCCAAGATTGAATACTGCTCCCCCTTAGTATACTACTTGTCCTTTTTACTTTTTTTTTTCATGACTCTATATATTACTCCCCCTTTTACATCAATGGCAAAGGGCACCATTCATTTTAAGCACCGGTACTACTCTTGAGGTAGAGTAGTCAACCTTCCATCAGTCCTTAAGGACTGATGCCTTTCCTTCTTTCTTCTAAGAAAAATTAGGGAAGGGAATTACTCCAAACTTCTCCCTGAGATACTCAAAAGTATCCTTAGGCAAGGGCTTTGTGAATATATCTTCCAACTGATCTTTAATACTCACATAGTCCAACTTGACTTTTTTCTCTGCCACTTTCTCTCTTAGGAAGTGATACTTGATCTCAATGTGCTTTATCTTTGCATGCATCACAGGGTTCTTCGACATATTGATAGTGCTAGTGTTATCATAGTGAATAACAATAGGATAATCAATTTGAATTCCAAAATCCTTTATCATCTGCTTGATCCAAAAAATTGTAGAACAATTCAAGGCTACTGTAACATACTCCACTTTTGTTGCTGACTAAGAAATACAATTTTGTTTCTTACTTGTCCAAGTGACAAGTCTATCACCAAGAAACACAGATCCACCTGATGTACTTTTTCTGTCATCAACACATCCTGCCTAATTTGCATTAGTGTACACATGAAGCACAACATTTTCTGAATTAGGATACCATAGACCATAATCTATAGTGCCCTACAAGTATCTGAATATTCTCTTTACTACCATGAGGTGACTTTGCTTAGGTTCTGCTACAAATCTTCCAACTATGCCAACTGCATTGGAAATATCAGGTCTAGTCTAAGTAAGATATATGAGTTTACCAATCATAGACTTGTACAATGTTGTATCCACTATTGGTGAGTCGTCTTCTTTTTTAAGCTTGCATCCAGTGATCATAGGTGTTCCTACTGGCTTGCAATCATCCATCTTAAATTTCTTTAGTATCTCTTTCACATACTTGGACTGATTAATGAAAATTTCTTTTTCTATCTACTGCACATTTAGTCCCAAAAAGTATTTGATAGGACCAATCATACTCATCTCAAACTCATTCTGCATTTCTTTGGCAACACTTAGTTTGTCATTACCTCCAAAGATAATGTCATCAACAAATATAGCTACATGTAGTAGACCTTCATATGTCTCTCTAATGAATAGATTACAATCTGCTGCTCCTTTCTTGAATCCAATCTTTGTTAGATATTATCCATTTGTTCTCTCATACCATGCTCTAGGGGCTTGCTTAAGTCCATAGAGGGCCTTCTTTAATCTGCATACCATATCAGGTCTGTCTGATAAGGTGAATCCTTCTGGCTACTCAATGTATACATCTTCTTTCAAATCTCCATTCAGGAATGCTGACTTGACATCCATCTGATATACTTTGAAGTTTTTGACTGTAGCATAAGCTAGAAATAGCTTAATAGCTTCTAATCTTCTCACAGGTGCAAATGTGTTTGAATAGTCAATGCCTTCTCTTTGCACATATCCCTTACATACTAACCTTGCTTTATTTCTTACTACTATACCATCTTCATTCATCTTGTTTCTGAATATTCACTTTGTTCCAATCACATTCTTATCACTAGGTCTTGGGACCAGTTCCCAAGTGTCATTCTTAATAATTTGATCAAGTTCTTCTTTCATAGAATCATGCCAATTTGAATCATTACATGCATCTTCAACACTTAAAGGTTCAATATGAGATAGTAAACATACCGCTTCACTTCTAGCTGAGTTCTTTGCTTGTGATCTTGTTAAGACTTTGCCGCTCTGATCTCCAATGATGTCTTTCTTGGAATATTTTCTAGATGTAAACTTTGGAACTTTAGGTGATGCTGACTCATCAGCCTTAGGAGTACCTTCTTCACTTGTCTCAGGGTCATTGAATAACACATCAATACTGTCAAATATTTCCTCAATAACTATCTCACTAGTGGAGGGTCTTCAATCATGGGTGAGTAATCATGATATCTTTCTTGAACCATAAACTTTTCATCAATCTTAACATGAGCACTTTCAATGATCTTTTTTAATCTTAAATTGAAACATCTATAGGCTTTACTTTTACCAGAGTAACCAAGGAAAATACCTTCATCACTTCTTGCATCAAACTTGCCTACTGCTTCATCCCTCTTGATGTAACACTTGCTTCCAAAGATTCTGAAGTATTTTACTATGGGAACATTACCAAACCATAGCTCATGTGGTGTTTTGTCAGCGCCAAGCCTCAATTGAATTCTATTGATGGTGTAGACTCCTGTATTGACCGCATCTCTCCAATAGGTGTGTGAAACTTTTCCTTCTATCATAATGGTGCGCACTATATCAAGGATGATCCTATTTCTTCTCTCTACAATTCCATTCTGTTGAGGGGTTCTAGGTGCACTTAACTATCTCTTTATGCCATGTTCTTCACAATACTCATATAATCTGTCAAAGGTGAATTCTCCTGCTCTATCCGATGTCAAACATTTTATCTTTAGTCCAGATTCATTCTCAATCTTAGCTTTGAATATTTTAAACTTCTCAAATGCTTCTAACTTATCTTTCAAGAATGCAACCCACATCATCCTAGTATAATCATCAACAAACAAAATGAAATACCTTTCACCATAGTATGATCTTGTTTGAGTTGGACCACATAGGTCTGTATGAATCAGATCCAACTTGTTCTCTACTGAATTTTGCTTGGTCTTGAATGAATTTCTCACATGCTTTATTACACATTCCCTACATATAGTATCAACTAGCTTTGCTATGCTAGGTAGATCTCTTACTGCCTTTACATTGCTTATGTTTACTATGCTATCAGAATTGATATGACATAGTCTTTTATGCCACAACCAACTGTCATCAACTTTAGCAACAAAACAACTTGCTTCTGAATTAAGTTGGAAAACATTACCTCTTGTCTTTTAGCCTGATGCAATCATAACACCATCCTTGTTGTTAATGATGCATTTTTCATCTTTGAACTCCAACTGATAACCTTTTCCAAGTAAATGTCCAACACTAAGAAGGTTATGTTTCAAACCATCTACATAGAGAACATCATCAGTACTATTATTTCTATCCAATGTGATGGCTCTGGTACCAACTATGGGTTTAGGAGTGTTATCTCCAAATCTAACCATGCCTCCATTGTATTTGTCTAGATGAAAAAATCTATCTTTATCACCTGTCATGTGATGTGAACAACCACTGTCTATAATCCAGTTTGTCCTTATATCGGCTTGTGAAATCAATGCTAGCTCTTGATTCTCTTTCTTATCTTCATGAACTATCTTATTATTCATTTTGTCTATAATAGAAATGAATCCAATTTCTTCTTCACCTGATTCATCATCTCAAACTCCATCTCCAGCATAGTAGCATTCCTTAGAGTACTTAGGCTTGTAATTCTTTTTAAACTTTCTAGCTCTAGTAGGACACTTAGATGCAAAGTGACCGATCTTATTACATGAAAAGCACTTAAATGGTAATTGACCTTCATATTTTCCTTTTACTTTCTTTTCTCTTTTGGCAATCATAGCGATGAAATCATCTAATGATTTCTCTTCATCATCATCATCAAAATTACCAGAAGTGTTTGCAGATTTCTTACCATGAATTGTTGCTTTGAAGGTTGTCTCACTCTTTGGTTCTGTCTTCAATCTTGAAATCTCAAAAACTGAGATTTTGTTGATCAAGCTCTCTCTCTCTCTCTCTTGAAATTAGATGTAAGCTGCATGGTCTCATCAAGGATATTGACCTTGCTTTCATATTTAGGAGTGAGAGTATTCATTAACTTGTCGATAATGTCCTCCTTTGAAATCTCTCCACCATTGTTTCTGATTCCAGCAATTGCTTCATTGATCCTTTGATTGTAAGATCTGATATTTTCTTCAGGAAACATCTCTAATGCATTATATATTTTCTTCCATGTCTTTCTGCATGCATCCTTTCTTGTTTGTCTCCTTCAAATATGTCTTCTAGGTGCTTCAATATTTTGTGGGCTATATCTACCTTTTTTATTTCTAAAAACTCACCATCAGATAGGGTGCTGATAAGAGCTTCTTTAGCTATAGCATTATGATGAAACAATTCCTTTTGCCTATCAGTAGTGTCATCTTTTGCAAGGTCTTCTAAGGTAGGAATCTTGGCTTCTTTGATAGTTACATCAAAAACTTCAAAAGCAATGCACTGCATATGGGTCACCATCTTGTTCTTCCAGTCAAGATAATTCTCTCCATCAAACTTAGGACTTTCTTTCCTGAAGTATGCCATCTGATCAACCTCAAGCTGTTAAAATTTCTCTCTGAGGCACTTGGCTCTGATACCAATTGTTAGGAATGGTCCCAGGAGATAACTAAGAGCGAGGGGGGGTGAATCAGTTATCTATAAGTTTCAATTCTTTATCCAATTAAGTATACTTAAACATAAAGTATAAATACAATGAAAGAACACATGAACACAACACCAATATTTTGGTTATGGGGAAACCCAAATAGGTAAAAACCCTGGTGGGAATTGACACCCACTAATATTCTGCACTAGAGTATTATGATCCTTGTTAGAAGATCCTTAACCCTGTTAGGAGTTTCTTTACAATATATTTAGTACAGTAGACCTAGTCAAGGGTCAGACCTTGTTAGGAGTCTTTTACAATTTTCCCTGTTAGGGGAGAGGATGCACTGTTCGAGAGCTCACTGCTTAAAGGGGTGAAGGATACAACCTTCTGAATAACACATACACACTATATCTGGATCCTGGTGAACTACGCTTTGACCTGTTGTCTGGATCAGTTCCAATGTATAGCACAAATACTTTACTTGGTCACATAGACCTTCTTCTGATGGCTCAACACTTCGCACACTCTACTTAATCAACTATGAACCACACTCAAGCAATCACAAATGACTGCCTATAAATATCTTTCCTCTAAATGATATAATCAAGTCGGCCTGTTAGAACCACCTTGAAATCATATTAGAGAAACCATAACAAACTTTGATAAACATTTTGTCAACTCTACTATGCACGCAACATAATCTGGGACCTGTCTAATAAGATAATTGTAGACACACACTACACACTGTCGGCTCTACCAAAACAACTGTATCTTTCTCCTCAAGCTGAATTACTTCATGCACTCTTAATCAAACATCAATAAATCTCCTCTAAGCTTAAATCCAAGGGCACATAGCCAAAAGATAGGCGCAACTTCAGAACCAATAAAATCTTTGTCGGCTCTCCTGAACAAACACAGGAAACTGCTACTGGTGAATAGCGACTGCATAACTTCACTTCTATTGAATATCAAACTATGTGTTCATGACTAAAACATCACTAAAATGTCTTCAACATATATCCAAGCGCGCAAGGCTCGATGATAACTGTATGGACAACCATACACAGAACACTGCCTGTTACTCTATCAGGAACACTGTTGACACAAGCTGTTGTATAACTATCTGTACTAACAGTTAACCTCTGCGCCCATGATATCATGCTGATATCATGTGCATACTTCATATACTGAAAGCTTACTTCATAAGACTTCCACGCATGCTACTTTCCATATGTTTTCATCAATGACAAACATACAATCAGTACTGGCCTACTGGAAAATCTCCAACAATAACATTATAAATGATTAATATGATGGTCTCTATCATTAAATTACTCTTTTAAATTATCTTACTATTTATTAGTAACTAAAGATTATTGAATGGTTCTATTTTGAAAAGATATATGGACTAATGTTAAAAGATTAAATTTATTCTTCTAGCTTTTGTACTTTATCGAAAGAAAATATGACTTGTATCATTAAAAATGAATATGGTGTCTAATTGAGCCCATAGTTTTTTTAAACCTTCTATACTATCCTCAAGGGTACTAAGTTTGGAAGAATTATGTTATGACTACATATGTCAAGTTCTTGAGAGAAGTGTAAAGAAAGCAAGATAAATCAAAACATCACAAAGCTTTTTCGCTTAAATAAAGTCTAAAATCAATCATTAATAAGATATCATCTTCTAAATTCTCGTAATTAGTAATAAATAATGATTTAACATGTAAAGAAGCATCAAAGGTATCATCCTAATCATTATTTAATTATTCTTCACTAAGACTCATAATTTCACCTTGTAATTTGAATAAAGGAGTTGAAGCGTCAATGATGCCCACATGAGAGGCTAATAAAATTTCATTAATATGTATGTCATCATTATAGGAGGCATCACTATTTGAAACTAAATCATAAATAGATATAGTGTGAAAGTTAGATATAGAAAAATGATCATTATGAAACACATCATCATGTATAAAATAAGGTAGCATATCAAAAGTAAAAATTTCTCTGCACGTAAAACTATCGTGAAATGCATAAGTATCATAAAAAGGTGTAGATTTTATGAGTGGGTAAAGAAGAGATAAATGTATCATTCATATTAATATAAGGCAAAGTGGTATCATGAATGCCCTCCATGATTTGTATATCATGAATAAGATCATGGGAAGAAAATATGCTCAAAATTACTGCATACGTAGAGCTAAGAACACTACTACTACTCTCCATAAGAGAGGTGTGCAACAAGTGATAATTATAGAGTGAAGTAAGAGAATCCAATCGAGAAGGAGAAATAATGATGATATTTATATAAAGAGAAGGTGCAAATGTGATTATACAATTTTTCTATGGATAACATGATGCCATTTGTGTGAAAGAATCACATTGATGAATCAAGGATAAATAGATCACATGTCATAAAGTGAATAAATATGTCAAGGTTATCAAGGGGAGCATGAATAGATGCCAAGGGTAAAGTGTTAAGAGAATCTATTATGTAAAAAAGAGTTCTATATGTATAAATAAGATAGGGTTCACAAGATTATGTAATGAAAGTGTAGAACCAAGTAATAAGAATTTAAAAAATGTATGTAAATTATGTACAACTTATTATAAATCAAAATATAAATTCAAATTGGATATAAAATAATATCCTAAATGGTAACAAAGGGTGGTTAGGGTGAGAAAAACTAATATCACAATAAAGTAAAAACCTTGAGATAAAGTATATAGTGTAATGAAGAAGAATGAAACTCTAATAATATTTTGAAATGACACCATTAACAAAC
>BSBK01012104.1:0-93892 GCA_027943335.1 Chamaecyparis obtusa | reverse complement strand
ATGTATGCTCTAATAAAATTGTTTATGTAAGATGTTATATTATGGACTTCAAAATTGACATCAATTATTGTTCCTTATGCTTCAATATGAATTAATTGCGCAAATGAATTCTTTTGATTACGAAACATAGCACCAAGTTGAACAAATATGTACAAGCTGATTCATAATGGTTGCTACAAAAAGGTAAGAATTTTATTTAGATCTCAAGGTTTGAAAGTTGTGGCCTGCCTTGAGCCATTAACTAGTATATATTGTCACAACCCATTTTCAATAAAATAGAAATATTTTCCACTTCTCCTAGATCATCACCAACAGTGGTAGTGGAAAAAATTCTTGACATAAATTATGGTTTTGACTATGCTTTGGGGCTCTTCAATTTTGGATGGTATCGAAAGGTAAGGGGGATGAGTGTAACACATGTAAAAAGAAGTGGGTTGACTGCCAGGACTAACAATTCAATAAGGTAATTGAATCCTAATAATGACTCAATGACAATATTTTTGGAGGAGATAGAGATTTCATGGAGGAAAAAACTCAATTTCTATTAGCAGAAGATGAGAGGTTGCGTAATAAGAGAGTAGATTCTTTGCGCAAGTATGCAATAGTTTTAGGGGAAAGACCAATATTAGATGTGGAACGTACATAAAATCACTAAAAAAGTTATGTATAGGGGGAACATTGAGAAGAAGGTGTGCATCCAGGAGGTGAATATCAAAGAGGATGTGCAACTTGAAGCTTGTGAAAAAGAACAATAGGGATCAGTTTTGAAGAAGCTAGAAGTTCAAACCTACCATAGTAGCTTCCAGGTTCTTTTTTGTTTTTATGTTCTCTCAAATATTGATGAAATCGGTTAAACTAGTACTGATATACTCAGTTAAATTACTCTATTATTTTTCTTTTATATAAACTGAGATTTGGCATAGGAATTGCAAAGTTTTTCTTTTGTGTGTTTTTAAAAATGTTGAGAGTTGGTATTAATTGATAAATGATAATAATAGTCTTCCTTATAAACATCGTGTTGCTTATTTTTTTTACCCAATCGGAAGTATATTCTACATTTAGCATGATACTTGCAAGTCCCATGTGGAAGAATTGGTTAACCTATAGATGACAATTATTTTAGTTATAGTAAACATAGAAATGGGGATAAGAAATTGCCAAGAGAAGACAATAGTATTAGAGGTTAAGAAGGGAATTCAGAGCATAAAAGAGGATACACAATGAAGAAAGGAGGAAAGCCATGGTTTTGAATCTTCCAAACTTTCTCCCAGATTCTCTAAGTTTTTCTTCATTTTAAATGTATTTCCTGTACAATTTTAGGACATATATATATATAGAGTAATGATATGTCGAGGAATGGAAATGGTTCTTAGTTGAAATTTTGAGTTCATTATTTCTTTTATAATCATAGCATGTTAAACTGATTAAACTATTTTAATACTTGAAGCAATTTGTTATATTTGAATATTCGTTAAACTAATAAAACTAGAGGGTGTTTGCAAAATTGGGCAATATCCTTTAGGATTTGACATTCGCTATAATCTGAAAACCAGTGAGTGATTTTAGTGTACCTATTTTAGAAATATGTTTCTAACTACGTACAAATTAAACTCTTAGTCAAAATTAGTAAACATTCTTGCTATTTTATATTTGAAACTGCAACAAAATATAAATCTACTTTCTGTAGCTTGGGCAAAAATCGTTGACAGTCCATTAAATTTGTGACAGGAACTATGTAAAATTTCTATAGGATATTGTGTGTATAAACCAATTCATTTTATTTTTATAGATGGAAGGGATTTGAAATAAATATTTGTTTAAATTCAAAGTTACCTATTATCTTCAAACCCTGACCACGACTAAAAATACAATAAACACAAGAAAAACTCTTTGACAATTTTACATTGGACTTATGGTTAAAATAGTAGAAAGATAAGCTAGTTGTTTTGTTTGTTTTAAACTATGACTAGAACTTGATGAACTTCCTGTAGCAGTAGAATGATTTTATAAAATATGAAATATGGTTTCACTTTATTGTATGATGTTTTGAGGTTGAGTATTTATGGATATTTTAGTAAGAAGTGAATTCTGTTAGGAAAGGATAAACTTGGATTTTAAGTTATTTTGTGATTGATCCATGTTGAAAGTAGGAATAAAAAATCTTATCTATTAGGTGGATAATTAATCATTTTAGGGGAGATATTATTGCTGAAATTAGAGTAGCATAGAACTTCATACGTTCAAACTTTAAACAAGGATTTATAAGTGGGAGATAGCTGCTTTGTTGAATGGAATCAAGTTAATTATGAATATCTTAGAAAGTCTATGATAAAATTATATTTAATTAAATACCTATTTTTCTTGTTGGTGAAACTTGATATGATTAAAGTATTGTAAAATTTTGTTTCTTCCTATGTCATTATTGCAAGTTCCTTCTTTTTAAGTAAACTCTTGGTATATCTATATATGTGAGTAAGAAAAGAATTGAGATCTCAATATGTTGATGAAAAAATGGTTGATGCTTCTAACTTAACATACCTGACTAATGATTGTCCATGAACCTTGAAAAAAATGGTTGGAGTGGGAGCGGGAGCTATAGAGGGAGTGGGTGCTGGAACATGTAAAATTTTGAATGGTGGCTCAGGCGGGAAACCTGGTTCCTTTGCTAGGGCTACTGCTGGAGATGTGGGATAGTTTGCTAGAATCTTGAAAGTGTTAGATGACAAAGAGAATGATGGTGGGTCTTCGATACCGGTGGATGATGTTGGGTCTTCAAAGCTTCGGGACCCATGAGGAGATAGTGCTTCCCCGGACCCAAGGGGAGCTAAGATTCCTGCTGGAGGTGAAAAAAAAGTTGAGGTGACGGGGCCTTTGACTGTTGAAGAAGGAAAAAAAGGTGAGGTAGTGGATCCTGAAAAACCTTGGGTGGCACTATTTGTCAAGAAGCCTTCTGGAAAATCTTCCCTTCCTGAAGCTAATAATATTTCTGATCCTATCAAGGGAGATTTTTCCATTTTTATCCCCAACATGGTGATTGATCACTATGTGTCATAGATGGACCTCCTGGTGGTTGGTAAATACACTGGGGTAAGGCCGAATATAGACTATGTTCGACATTTCATCCAAAGAAGATGGTTTCTCAAAGGGCAAGTGGATATAGCAGCGATGCTAAAAGGTTTCTTCTTATGCTCTTTCACTAATGAGGATGATATGACTAAAGCTCTATGTGGAGGACCTTGGGTTATGGGTAAGTCATCCTTGGCTTTGAGAAAATGGGAACCTAATATGGACTTGAGTAAATCCTTCCTAGAATGGGCTCCTGTCTAGGTGAGACTCCCGGGGCTTCCTTTAGAATACTGGAATGAATGTGTTTTCAAAGGAGTAGCAGATGTTTTTGGGGAACTCCTCTCTCTAGACCTGACTACAGTGTCAAGGTCTAGGTTGGTTTTTGCTAGAATTTGTTTCAAAGTAAGTAAGTCTATTGATCTCCCTACCTCTATAGATTTAGTTTCTAAAATGGGTGTTTGGAAACAAGCGATTGAGTATGAATCTATTCCTTTTTCTTGCTTTATTTGTAAGAAATTTGGCCATTGGTCTAAAAAGTGTCCTTTGAAAGTTCATAAGAAAAAAGAGGAAGATCCTATTGCTAAGAATAAATATTTGACTAATGTTGTTTGGAAACCCAAAAATAATTCTAAGGGACCTTCAGAGCCATCTTTGATGCCCTCAAAGATCCCTGAGCCAAGCCTGATCACTGATGAGCATAGCACTAGAAAAGTTGACAAAGGGAGTAACTTGGAAGTTATAGAATTTGGTTCCTTGGATAAAGCTTAGACTATAGGTAATAGTCAAACATTATATGCTAATGCCAACTCAGAAAAGTTTTTTGAGGAAAACAAATTTTATCCTTTGTTGGATGCAAACTTTGTTTTGGAAGAGGTGAGTCAAGGGGGAGATATCTTTTTACCCCAAATAGAGGAAGATAACTTGCTAGTGGTGGAGGAGTTGGCTCTAGAAGGTAAATCTATCCTTCCTTCCCAGCCTGAAATAGAATGCAGTGGGGAGAACCCTATGGTATCTCAAAAGGATAAGGAGAATACTGAAATCTTTGATGATATTAGCTAGGTGGTGGTACAAATTTCTTTAGCTAAGAAGGCATCTAACCAACAAGAAAGTGGTGACAATAGGACTAAATCCCTGGATTACCTTAAATCCAATATTCAAAATAAGATCAAGGAGGTTGGGTAGAGTTCCAAAAAGAAATCAAAAGGAGGTCTATCACCTATGTCTGCTAAAGGAATCAAAACTAGAAGCCAAAAAAGTGATGTTGGGAAAGCAAAGACAAGACTAGGAAGAAAACAAGCTAAAGTTGGTAGAGAGCAAGAGAGTTGGCAAAACATTGCAAATGGTAAACAAAGGACTATACCAGAGGCTTTTTATCCAAATAAATTATGAAGATAATCTCCTAGAATATAAGGGGGTTCAATGCACCTTATAAACAAGACATTCTTAGAAATGTAGTTAGAGATTATAAACCTGATATCCTTCTTATTCAGGAAATGAAAATGAGCAAGGAAAAAGTTGATAAACTTAGGTTTTTTCAGAAGGGTGGTGTTAGTAGTTCTAGCTCGGCTGGGGCTTTTGGGGGTACTGTAATTTTCTAGAATCAGAAGACTATTAATGGGGTGATTGTTGCAAAAGACCCTAATTTTATATATGTTAGACTAATGAATATTAGAGAAATTTCTAGTTGGGTTATTACTAATATTTATGCTCCCAATGCTAAAGTTTTTGATTAGGGTAAAAATAGGTTTTGAAAGGGCCCCAAAACCTTGTACAAATAGTTTTAGGCAAGAATTTGGAACCCGACCAAGAAGAAACACTACTGCAAAGTAATAAACAATTTAAAACCAGCAGCCCAAAGACAGAAAGCAACCAGCAAAAGAAAAAGAAAAAAAGCCCCCAGCTACCAAGAGAACAAGCCTAAGCCTTACATCATTCAAAAATAATGAGTTTTTAAAACTCCCCAAAGAAGACCCTGGGTTTTGACATGGGACCTAGAACCAAAAATACCAAAATCAAAGAGCTTCATGGCCCTAGAGCCAACCTTAAACCCTAACCAAAAATGACCAGTGTTCAGAATGGGCCCTTGAAAATTATTAGCATCCATCTAAAGGCTCCAAATAGCCACCACCAACAAACACAACTAGAAAAAAGCCAGCAAGCCCAAAGGAACAACCCCAGCACTAAAGAGAAGCTTCACCACATACCAAGCCATCTCAAAACTAAGAGATCTATCCCCCGTTGAATTCCAGCTTGCCATCACATGACTAAGAGAAGGAAGGGAGCTCACACCACCAACAAAAAACTCCTCCCAACAGCTGCAGACCACCTCAAAAGGCTGAGCCTCCACCTCAACAAGATCTTCCACCTCAAGAGGAAGCAAAGGAGAAGAGAACATAGGCTTAGAGAGAAACCACCACCAGGAAGAAATGTGAAAGACACCCACCTCAATAGGGGAATACCCCACCTCAATAGGAGTATTGCAAAGAAGAAACCAAGTGAAGAGGGAGCCATCCCTACAAGAAAACCAAACCGAGGCTAGGGAAAGCACAAAAATAGGCTCTCTTCTGGCAAACAAGAGGACTCGACCAGTAACCAAAAAAGAAAACTCCAAACCCTCAAAGAAGGGCATGGAAAAAATCTCCAAGCCCCAAGAAAAATGCTTTCCAGGAAACCCAAAGCCATGAAAAACACCCCAATCAAGATCCTACAAGAGAGAATAGGGGTCAACAAAGATAAGAGAGGCACACCAGAACCCAGCACCGAGGTTTCCATAGATAGTGCCCCTCCCATCAAACAACTAAAGATCAAAGATCTTCATAAAAAACAAAGCTCAAACTACCCTGTCACTGTAGAAGAGGTAGCAAAGGACTCTACCATCAAAGAAAATGCCATGAAATGGGAACCACCAAAGCCCCCCGCCACCAGCAGCAATAGGACTGGCAAGGATCTCCTTCCCATCACCATCCTCACTGTCATCCCCACCCTCCTCCTCACCCTCTAACGTGCCAGTAGAAACCCTAAGGCAATAGCGGCTGCCTTTCCCCACGCTACTCACTCCCATCGCTCCCTGAAAATGGTTGAACTCCTCCTAATGCTAAAGTTAATAGGGCAAAATTCTGGAAAAAAATCTCAGAGAAAAGGAATAACTTTAAGAATCAAAGTTGGCTTCTTATGGGGGACTTCAATACCCCTCTTATGGATAGTGAAAAGTATGGTGGCATCCTGTCTCAAGATGATAGCAGAGTAGACTTGTTCAATTTTATTAATGATGAAGGTTTAATTGACCTTGATCTCCAAGGTTTGAACTTTACATGCTCTAATCAACGTGCTGGCCCTCAAAACATTCAAAGTAAGCTGGATAAAGCTCTTATTTCCCATGATTGGATATCTAAATTTAGCTGCACGCTGACTTCCTTCCCTAAAATTGGATTTGACCATCATCCTCTACTGTGGGAGGTCAATCTGATTATTGCTCCTAAACACTTTCCTTTTCGGTTTGAGAAGATGTGGTTAAGCCATCCTGATTTGGAGAAAATTTTTTCGGAGTGGTGGAATATTAAGGTGGAGGGCACTGCTATGTTCAAAGTTACTAGAAAACTTAGAAACATAAAGGAGAAAGTTAAAATATGGAATAGAGAAGTTTTTGGAGACATATTCAAACAAAAGAATAAGGCTAAATCTAACCTTGCTACTATTCAAGAGAATATTCAAACTCATGGCCTCTCAGACTCTCTTAAGGCTAAGGAACAAAAGGCCCTTGTTAGCTACCACAATCTCATATCAAAAGAGGAGACATATTGGCATCAGATATCTAGGGCGGTTTGGCTCAAGGAAGGGGATAGAAACACTAAGTTCTTCCACTTGACCACTCTCAAACACAGGGCTACTAATCGTATAGCTAAAATTGCTATGGACAAGGCTAAGATCCATAAATAAGATGAAATTAAGATAGCTGTTGTAAACTATTTTGCATCCTTACTCTTGGTTGATGGAACTCTGGATAGGGGTTGTCAAGATCAATTATTGGAAGCAATATCTAGTATTGTTAACACTCATCAAAACAAGGCCCTTCAAGCTATTCCTTCCAATAAGGAGATTAAGGATGCTATTTTTTCTTTTGAAGGAGATAAGGCTCCTGGGCTGGATGGATTCCCTATGTTTTTCTTTCAAAAATTTTGGTTTATTATGAAGAAGGATGTCTCTAATGTTGTGAAGGTGTTTTTTGGTTGCAGGCATCTTCTCAAAGAAATCAATGGAACCTTCTTAGCCTTGGTTCCTAAGATTTTTGAAGCTCACTCTTTTGATCAATTTTGGCCTATTAGCTTATGCAACTCCTTCTATAAGATTTTTTCTAAAATTTTGACTTCCAGGCTTTTGAAAATTCTTCCTCACTTGATTGCTCCTCAACAAAATGGTTTTTTTCTAGGAAGATAGATTCTGGACTCGATGGTGTTGGTTCATGAGAATATCCATTTAGCCATTAAAGGAAACAAACAAGGTTTTATCCTTAAACTTGATCTGGCTAAAACCTATGACTGGGTTGACTGGAATTTCTTATGCTTGTTTCTCAAATAGTTTGGTTTTAATGAAAGGGTCATCCAAATTATCTATCAACTAATTTGTACTGCCTCCTTTTCTGCTCTTATTAATGGATCTCCCACCAAGTTCTTTAAAAGCACTAGAGATCTCAGATAGGTAGATCCTATCTCTCCTATTTTGTTTACTCTGTTGGTTGAAAGCATTGGGAGGTATTTTCAGTTACTGGTTTCTAAAGGGATCATCCTTGGTCTTAGACCCTCCTCTAGACCCTTAATTTGTTCTCATGCTTAGTTTATGGATGATACCATCACGATGGGTGCTTCTACGATCAAGGAAGCCAAAGCCTTTAAGTTGGCTTTGAATCTTTACACCAAAGGAATTGATCAGATAGTTGAGAGATTTTTTACTAAGATGGCTGGGTGGAAGGGTGCAGTTTTGTCTCACGCAGGGAAGATAACCCTGATCAAATCTTCTCTTCAAAGTTTTATGGTGTATGCTATAAGTTTATTCAAGATGCCCTCCAAATATGTGGATAAAATTGACAGTATCCTTAAACATTTCCTTTGGTCTGGGGTTGAGGAAAGAAACCAGATACCTTTAATTGCTTGGGAAAGGGTGTGCAAACCTAAGTCTACTTTCTAGCTCAGAGAAAGTGGAGGGCTCTATTTTTTGGAGGAATATCAATGATGCCAGAAGTATAGCCAGTAAAGGAAAGTACTGGAAGCTAGGAAATGGATCTAGTATTAATTTTTGGAAAGATCCTTGGTTGTTTGAAAAACCCTTGAATTTTATCTTTAATAACCCTAAGGACATAAGCATATGCTCTACTACTTTTAGTCCTAAAGTGAAAGACTATTGGAAAAGTAACTACTGGGTGAAGTTGGCTGTGATCAATCCTGTCTTCCATGAAATTTATAAAGCCCTCCTAGTTCAATGCTGTTATGCTAACAAGGAAGACACTCTAATATGGGGCCCCTCATCTAGTGGCAACTTCTCTATGGCGTCTGCAAGTTTTATCCAATATGACGTGCCTGAGGAAACCCCTTTTTGGGCGAAGATCTAGAATAAAAATCTCACCCCCAAAGTTGAGATCTTCTATTGGATCTTTGTTCAAAACAAAGCTCTTACAATAGACAACCTTAAAAAGAGAGGTTTCATCATGCCAAATAGGTGTTGCCTATGCCAAGAGGTAGAGGAAGATACTAACCACCTTTTTTTGCATTGTCCTTTCTCTCAACAGGTTTGGTCTTTCTTTTTGCAGGAATGGGCTTTAAGCTGGATTTTCCCCTCTACTATCTAGGACTTTTGTCAACAGTGGTATTATCTAGGTGATAATGCTAGGGATAAAGAAAGATGGATGCTAGCTATTCCCCATATTGCTTGGAGTATATGGAAAGAAAGAAATAACCATATATTCTGGGACAAATATAGTACTCCTGCTTTGGTGTATGAGAAAGCTAATAGTGGGGTGCTGGAAAATCTAAGCAGAATCACCCAACATAGTGGGAACAACAAGAACTCTCAAAGGAAGAAGAATGATCATGAAAATAGTATTTGGATTGCTCCCCCTGATGGTTGGATTAAGATTAATTTTGATGGTGCGGCTAAAGGCAATCCTGGTCCAGCGGGGTGTGGGAGTGTTATCAGGGATTGTAATGGGAATGTTATTGCTACTAATGTTGTTCCTTTGGGAAATCAAAACAACCATATGGCGGAAGTGCTAGGAGCTTACTATGGGTTACAACTTGCCAGCAGATTCAATTTTAAAAATATTTGGCTGGAGGATGATTCAATGAATATTATTAATTGCCTAAAAGGTAATTCTCCTCTGTCTTGGACTATAGATAATATAATCTCCAAAGTGAAAGAAATCATTTCCAAGTGTACCAGTACTTACATAACCCATGTGTACCATGAGAGTAATACCATGGTGGACAACTTGGCTAACATTGGGGTTAAGTCTAATGAGGTCAACACTTGGGACAATGAGGCAGTTATCAAAGAGTACACTAAATCATGCATTTATTATGATAAAATCAATCATAAGGCAAGAAAGATTGGAAATTATTAATGAGACTTGCCTAAGCGCTACAGAGTTTGACTGCAATTATGAGAAAGTATGGAATGGTTTTTTAAGCAACATCATTAGTGATAGTTCACATGCTTTCTAGGTTATGCATTCTGTTAATCTCTTTATTAATAGGGAAAGCTATCTTGATCACCATGGCCCTAAATCTAAAAAGATCTTTGTGAAACTAAAATTATCAATCATGGGGAGTGACCTGAAGTGTGAAGAGCCGGATAATTCTAACAAGCTCAAGGAAGCTGAAATGGCTATGGTTTGGCAAAAGCTGAAAAAAGGTGGAGTGACTCCTTATCTGGAAAAATTACATGGTTTTGACAAGGATATCACTCAAAAATTTGTTGAAGGCTAGAAAAATAACATAGTCACCATTGAAGGGAGAACGGTGGAGATTAATATGGAGCTTATTGCTCAAGTGATGGGAATCCCCAATGATGGATAGAAATTTTATAGGAATCGCAAGATATCGGATATAGCAGCTAAAAAGTTCCTGAAATCTGCGAAGGAAAAAGTTGATTTTGCGGAAGGTAAGGTTAATGGCTACATTGATCTTGTCAAAATCAAGGAGATATGGTGCCACATTATATAGGTTGTGATGGAGTATTTTACCCTCGATGGTCACTTCACTCATTCTCACTCACATCACTTCATGTTCCTTAACCACTTCAGGTACAAGGATACCATAAACATACCCTCTTACCTTCATACTTCTCTAGTTAAAAGCATTAATGAGCATAAGGGTTCTCCTAAGAAGGTTATTACGCATGAGGGCTTGATCCTTCTAATTTATGAGCATATGAAGAGAACTATCCCTAACCCTAGCTCTACTTCTTCCTCTAGAAAGAGTAAAAGAAGCCCTATGACTCTTAAGGCTGGGTCTGCTAAGCGGAAGGCAGAGGACAATATGGGCAGTAGCTCAAAGAAAATTTTCTTAGAAGTGAATGAGGGTGAGGATTACTTAGAGGGTTCTAAGATGGAGGATTCTAATGAAGATGGTTCTGAAAAAACCCAGGAGATGCAAAGCCCTAGTAAGGAGGGGGAAGAGACTGAGGATTCTGATGCTATGTCTACCCCTAATGAGCTCAAGGAGGAGATTAATAGTAAGAATTTGGAGGAGGAGAACAAGGAGATGAATGGTGGGGGGGAACAGTTGAAAGATGAGGCTCACATGCAGGGTACTGATGATTCTCAGGTGTGGGGGGATGAAACTGAGCCCATGTGTACTAAGGATAAGGACACTACTAAAGCTGAGGACCCTGAGAAAAATATTCAGGAAAGTATAGTTGAGGAGAAAGGTGAAGCTATGGAAGAGGCCAATTTGGAAGGTATTATGGCACATAATTCCCATAGCCTAGAAGACTTGGTTGACACTGCTATACAATATGCAGAGAAGTAGAAGAATCATAGGGATTTTAACAAAGAAGAGGTTCCCATTCTGGATGATTTTGTTGCTGGTATGAGGCACGATGTGCTTATGTTTCAAGACTCTGAGGACAACATTCAAGAGGGTAATGATGATTCTAGTGAATGAAAGGCTAGAGATTCCTCCATCAAGCTTATTTTAAAAGATTTTAATGATAGGGAAGAAGTGACTATTGGTGTGTTGTAGACTACCAAAGCTAAGGCCCTTTATTCCTTTAGATTTAGCAAATGGTGCTTTCATGAAATTAAAAGGCTCCATCTTAAAAGTAGGAAGCTTGAAGCTAACAATGCCATCCTCCATGAGAAAGTTGAGTCTCTTCTCAAAGAGAGATCTTCTAACTCCCCTGCTGCTAATATAAAGGAAAGAATGGATAATGTTGATAATACTCTTATCAATATCCTCTAGCACAATATGGATAGTATGAAGGCTTCCAGCACCAGCCTCAAGACTCTAGTCAACTTGCTGGATAATGCCTCAGAGGATGATACTGAGGTTAGGAATGCTCCTCTGCTGGATAGTGGTGGCCTCAGTACTCGGACCCATGGGAGAAAAAAATCCCCTTTGATGAAGAAGAACTTGGACAAGCTGAAAAGTGTTATTGTGAGGATGGATAACATCCAGGCCAAGATAGAGAAAATGCTGGATGAGAAAGCTAGGGTTCTGTATGTGGATGCTTAGTCTAGTTTTCCTGCTGGTCTTTTTGGTTTCCTAATGTCTTTTCTTTTGGGTTTCTATCCCTTTTAACGCTATTTATGTAGCCCCTTATATGGGCAGTTCGATGTTGTATGCCTCTTTTTTGGTGTTGTGTTTTCTTCTTCTGATCTTTTGATCCTTAAGCTATAAAGGGTTTTGGGTCCCTTCAAAACCTATTTTTTCTAGTAATCAGAAGATACCTGGCTGATGCATTTAGTTTATCCATGTTTTGATGTTAATGATCAATTTAGAATATGGTTATTTATTATTACATTACTACAGAAAATAAAAGAGGTGAAAGTAAAATCTGAATGAGTAGGTATATGAAGGAAAAATTAAGCATGTAAATATTTTAAACCTATTGTGAAGAACTTGTTAATCATTGTTATAGTTTATGCTTCCTGAATGATATGAATTTGTTGTGTATTCTTGGGTTTCCTCCATGTAGTATGAAGTTTTTAAGTTATAATTATCATTTTAATTAAAAGAGATATTGGTGGATATTATAAGCTTGACATATTTTTGATAGTTAAGAGAAGGATTTTTGTTATGTTCATTTATGTATGTTGAATGCACCATGGAAACTTGATGTACTATGCATAAAATGTGAATCTTTTGATGATATTTTCTATATGTATGAAATGGAAGTAGATTTACAAGGTTCATTTTTTAAGTTCATGGCATGTTATATTGGAAATTGAATGTAGATGTAACAAGTGACACATATTCCATTACTCCTTAGTTTTACTTTGTTAAATTACTTCTAGTTGGGTTGGGTATCCTTCATGCTAGGAAGGATTCTGGGGAAGTGTTACTACTTTGTGGTAGGGTGGAAACATACTCCCATAATATTCTTGCCCTTGCTGACTTTTGTGAGCAGGTTTCTGAAGCTTCTTTCAGGAAGGACTTTCCTTTACAGTGCTATATGCTTCTTTTAATTTGACATGGTTGTATTTTGTAATTTTGTTGTTTAATTTGGTCATTGAAATCGAAGTACATGTTTGATCTAATCTTTATCTTTTACTGATCATGTGATTTGACAGTTGGTCAGAAATCTCTTTTGTTGTTATCCCGAATTGATAGTTTGTACTTGCTTACATACTTGATAGGAAATCTCTTATTGTGACTCCATTACTACATTCAATAGATGGTCGACATTCCACACATCTTTGGACATAGGTATGCTCTATCATTTTGACAATTATGGTCATATTTGTACTTCTTTTAATCCTATATATTATAGGGAATCTATTGGTATTATGTCAACTTATGTATTTGACCTTTGAATTGTTGACCGACTCCTTTATCTTTATTGCAAATTGCTGATGTGGCCTTTGTGTCAAAAGTTCAGTCTTTACATATGGTATCAAAGCTTAGGGTTCCACTCTAGGGCCTTGAGTTCATTATGCTTAGTTGTGACCCTTGGTCACAAATATTGTGAGTCGATTAATGCCTAGTCTATGAACGTAACTATGGTTCCCTTGGTTGACTAGAGTGTCTTCTAGTTACAGTTAATCTTGATAGGAAAGGATAGGATGTTCCTTGTTTTATGGGAAATGGATACTTGAGGGACAATACTTCCTACGTGTGTGAAATTTTTTGAATGTCCTAGTTTTTCTTGGAACTATGAAAGTTTGAAAAAAATATGCGAGCTTAACAATTGTCTACCTTTGAGTGGTGTGATTTTTTTTTTCTATATTGCAAAATATTAGAATATGTGAAAAATTATGAGGTACATTGTGTGTGGGATACACTTAAAAATTTAATGCTTTTTTTCTCTACATTAGTGTAGCAAAGAAAGAAGATAAAATTCTATGAGATATTGTGTAGTTAAATAATGATGGTTATGCAAAAAAGGGTATGAGAGCTTGCCAGAATTTGGGACTTGGTGTTAGGCCACTTTTCTGTCATAGAAAAAATCTTTTGAAAATGGCCTCCTCCCTACAAATGTTTCATGGTTTGTGCTCCTGCCTTGTGTTCTTCATGTTGTCACCTTGCTCCAGTCCAAATTGCATGTGCTGAATTGCAAAATCCAGAAAGTTATTCGAGTTTCAAGGTCGGCAGGAAACAGTTTTAGAATCTGCCACAATGTCGAAAACCCACAGTATTTTTGAAAATCCATGATGTTTTCGACCCTTTTGGCCTTCATGAAAACCCTTGAGGTTTTCGACTTCCCTACTACCTCTCAGTCTGTAGGAAATCCTGTGCGTTTTTGATCATTCACCATTGTGAAAACCTTGGATGTTTTCGATCTTTCACCAAAAACCCTATGTGTTTTAGACCTTGCATTTCTTCTTTTCTGCCGGCACTTCTTGTTCATTAGTCTTTAGTGCACAAGTGTGATGGTTGGTGGGCCCAGTGTTAGAGGGGGAGGTGAAGGTGTGTGTTCTGATTGGTTGTCGCATGGCCGTATCTCATAATTTTCTGACATGCGATCATGCAACTGCTTGCCACCTGTCCGTGTGGGTCCTAGTTCTTCCCATTGCCCGGCATAGATAAAGTTCGGACAGGATCTGTGGTTGTCACTAGTTCACATGGTAAAGATGCACGAGATTTATTTCTCACGCTTTTGCGACAACTGTCTGATCCTCTAAAAGGTAAAGCAGTTTCATGGTCCCGAAGGTGGTGATGTGCAGCTTGTGGTTGGCTGTCACATGATCACATAGCCTAGTTTTTGGCTATGTGATCATGCGACCGGTTGACACGTGTCCACAGTGCTAAGGTGGATATGCTTGGTGGGACCGCTACTTAATGGCAAGTAGTGACGATGATTTGCTGGCGGTTAGTCGCATGTTCGTATAGCCTTTTGCAAGGCTATGCGATCATGCGACTGACATTTTCTGTCAACTTCATGCGGTGGTGGTTAAGGTTCGCGGGTTGTCGCATGTTCGTGTAGCCCATCTCTAGGTTATGCGATCATGCGACAGAGTGCCATGTGTGTTGGACCTGGTTGAATTTCTTGGTGTTTTTGGCGGTGTGGATAAAATATTTGGTGGCCTGACAAAATCTTCTTCCTGTTGCTAGTTTGTGTGATGTTTTAGTGGCAGTGCTATTATTTCTGTGAACTGGCGAAATGTCTTCAGTCGCTAGTTCGCCTGATAACTTAATGGGTTATTTTGACATGTGCAGTCATGTGTTCTCTAAATCTAACTAGGGTTTAGACTTTCATTCTATGACTGGGATTTTCCTTTGTCGTGTGTTCGCTAAAAGTAACTCGAGGTGCTTGGATGAGTTAAAGCCATGAACCCGAGAAGATAGGAGGATCTGATGGTGAGGACTTAGTGTTGCTCTTAGTTTGATTTGTGGATCACCGATGCACTGTTAGTTTCTTAGTGGTGACATGACAATCGGCAGGGTGCATGTTAGTGGCTTGTCACATGTTCGCATGAGCTAGCTTTCTCGCTTGCGAACATGCGACAAACCCTTTTGTGGCAGTGGCAGCATCAACAATTATGAAGAGGGCAATGGGAAGTGGCGTGTCACATGTTCGCATAGCCCATTTCCAGGCTATGCGATCATGCGACAACTGTTTGGCATCACCGTTGTGGAGTTAACCTGAGGTGTCTAGATGGTTAAAAACACAAGCCCATGAATTGCATGGTGACCATTGTAGTTTGAGTTTGAATTTCTAAGAGTTTCTAGCAATAGAGGGTACCATTTTTATGGAATTCAATGCAAAAATGACCCTATTTGGTGAGAAGCGATTGGTTTGTTATTTCCAGTGTGCTCCAAGGTGTGAGATGATTGTAGAAGAGGAGTGTCTTGTTGTAGGGGAGTAAATGAAATGTACCAAAAGTAGTTGCAGGGTCACTTCCAGTTTGAATTTTGCAAATTTTGATTGATCTTCGATGCCTTTTCAGAGTTTCTCATGATTGAAGATCTGATGTTGATTAAATGCATTAGACTATTTGAGCTTGCATGCTGCGGCTTGATCCCTATTTTGTTTGTGTTAATTCCTCAGTGGGGTTAGGTGGATTTGAAATTTGAGTTGGAAATGATTGTTGTGTTTGCATTGTAACCCTGGTATAAAGGGATTTTTGTGATCATTTTGGGGTCATTGGGAGTTAGATTTTCAAAATTTTCTGGTTGTGAGTCTTCTGCCAGTCTGAATTGTAATGACTTGTCTTGATTTCTTTTGACAATTGAAAGAAAGTTGTAGGTCTAAGCTGTAGTTTGCAAGCAGGGTTCCTTTGGATGGATTGTATACATTTGAGGATTTTTCATACTTAATGCAGGCACATGATTCTCATCTCTCCCTTGTGTCAACATAGATGAATTTTGAACTTTCCAGTTCACTGCATAACCTTTTTATGTATAGGTCTTCATTCTTGAGTTCTAATCTAGGATTAGATTAAATGATGCTTCAGATGGGACCTAGATTTATCTCTTTTCTATGTAGGGATATTCTGTAAGTAGTAGAGGAAATCGTAAATGTGTTTATGGCTTTGAATCTCAGATACATTCTGGTGTGTGTGTGTAGTCTGTCTAAGAAACCTTGCCCAATGGATGAGGCACTGGCCTAGATAAGTACTTCTTTGTTGACATGTCTTGATTGAGGTTGTTATGATTCAAACACATGAAATTAAGAACCATCCTTAAGTTTTCAGTATTTGGTTGTGTGTTTCTACCCATAGCAATGGAGAGTCAATGAGTGTGTGGTTAACACTTAGTACTTTCTTGCTATTCTGTTATCTGTTATTCAAACCTAGTTCTTGGTGTATGAAGTATATTTTATACTAGGTTAGGTGCACCCGCCTTGGTTTTGCAGAGCTAGAAGCAGAAGAGGGCATATTAAGTCCCTATAGTTGGTCCAGTTGCCTTGCAAAGCTCCCACACTTGGAACTAACCATTCCTAATATCAGTCTCAAGGTACATTGGCAGCCTATTAGAGCATAAGCATCATTTTGGACACCAACACTTGGCTTGTGATAAATGATGGAAATATGTATTATTGTATGGTATAGTTGCAAGTGTTATGTAAGGATTTTAATACTAGAACCTTATGAAATTCTTGAGGAATAATAATTCAACATGTTTTATATGAAACATAAATTTGTAGAAAATTTGTGAAAATATATTTATATGTCTTACCTTGCACGGAATTAACATTTCACAAGAAAAAAAATAAAATTAACAATTCATGTGGGTTGGCTTTAGTGGATAGAGCAATGTTGTTTAAGGTAATTGAATATATTATTACATGATGATGTAAACTTTGAGATTTATGTTATGGAAGTATGGTCATGTTCTTTAGTGTACCTTGGATGCAAGGTGATGTGTACCTTTTACTCCCTTGTGGCTAGTGTTAGTCACTCTATAAATGTGATTTTGGTTTTCAATTGATGTTTTATATAACCTTGACAAACTTTGCAAGTGGTGAAGGAATAGTTTGAAATTTTAAGTTCTCTTGTGACCACCTAACCACCAATTTTGAGTTTTTCAATCAACTGAGATTTTGTTCACACTTACTTCTTTGATTTTTATTATTACCGTTGAGGATTTGAATTGAAATTTGAGAACTTTCAATATTGTGATTTCTTATGATCCTGTGGTGGCTAGAATTTTATGTTTAATATTACTAGTCTTGTGATGTCAACTGATGTCATCTATCATGTGCAACGTATAATATTGATAGATTGTAAAAGGGAGTACATCACGAAGGACACAACATTCCTAATCTTGCATTCATGTGTTACTTGAAATATTTTTTAACTATTAAATGAAATGATCAAACTGAAATGACATGCAAATGGTTGTGTATATTAGAAACGCATGGTTTGAAATGATTAATATTGATTGATATTCTTGATGTGAGTTTTTATGCTAAGACAAGCATTGTAGGGATATTCATGGAATGATGGAATCCTTGGAAAATAAATCTTTTGACATTAATATGATATTACTAGCACACGGGTGATTATATTTGAGACCTTGCATGAAATTATTATGAGGTGATTGAAATGGATGTATTAGTTGATGCACTTGATGATTGATGAGTAGGTCGACATATTTTTATGGAAATGGAATATAATTATTTGGTTATGAAGCACTATTGGTGTTTTGGTAGAATGGTCAACACTTTATTCTTACATGACTGCTTATGATGTATTATGATTTCTCATGATGAAAGGCATAATTCATAAGACTAGTTAGTTTGTTGTGTGACTTTTATGCTTTTGTTAATGCGATAATAAATGCAAAGAAATAAATTCTATACTTGTGTTTGTGGGTCAATGCACAAAGTTGGGTCCCAATTCCGCGGAAGTCTTGTAGAAATGAGAGATGTCACTCAAAATGGGCACTCGTTTTCAAAAAATAGGCACTCATTTTAGGTTCAGGCACTCGATCCTAAATTCAAAAAATGGGTGCCCATTTTTTTTTCTAAACGGGTGCCCATTTTTTGAATTCAAAAATATGGTGCCCATTTTTTTTCAAAACGGGTGCCCGTTTCTAAATTTTATTTTTTTTAGAATTAAAAATGCATTTTAACACTTTGATTTTTTTTAAAAAATGGGCACCCGTTTCTTAAGACATGAGCGGGAAGCGCACATCTGCCTCAAATTTCATTCCAAAGTTGGCTTGGTTTAGGCTTGGTAGAACCAAGCGTATGCTTTGACCTCCAAAAATTTGGTTAAGGCACTGGAATGCCCGATTTCTACCTTGCCATAATTTTTTGAGTTCCTTCTTGATCGTATCATTTTACGCAAAAAAAAACTCATTAGAGCTCTCACTGTCCTGATTTCAACAATGTAAATTTCATAGTGAAGTGATTATTTTTACTATTCTTGCATTATTTATTAGTTAAAAGTGGTACCTAAATGTAAAATAGTGAGGCTCACTAAAATGTTAATAACTTTTTTAGTTTTAAATTTTTTGGAAAATAAATTATATGAGACCAATCTAGATACAATTCTTTTGAAGATTAAAAAAAGAATTTTGAAAAAATATGAAATTCACATCAAATTATGGTGTTCGTACACCAGAGGTTTCGAAAAAGTATTTTATAGTCAATTAAAAATTAATTAAAAAAATATACTCAATAAAAAATTAAGGAAAACTATGCTGGCCAATATTTGGTGTCTTAGGTATATTTCCCCAAAAGGATTTGCAAAAATTCATTTATTTAAGTCAAAATATGGTGTTCGTACACAGCGATGGTATGGTCATGAAACAGGCATTTTGAAAACATGGTTTTTTAATGTTCCCACTAAAAAGCAATTTATACCATGTGGGTATTTAAATAAATTCATATTGGAAAAGTAGACTCTGAGAACTACATTTTCTATTACTAATTTTTTTTGAGATTCAATCTCTAAGTGCCCCAAATTTAGACATCAATTGATAATAAATTTTAAAAAAAGGGAAAAAACTTCCACTTTTTGCCCAAAAGTGGGACTCAACTTCTTGCAGCCACCCTTGTATCATTTTTGTACTATGTATGCATATTGGAAAGATTACCTTCCGGTGAGGGTGCTAATGTGGAAGAAGTAAACAAGTAAGGGTAGAAAGGGATGTTTCTCTACCTGCCAGTTTGTATTCTTGGTGATAAAAAGATGCTTTGGCCAAAGCTTGTTTGCATATGTTTTCATAAATAAGTTTCCCATGTTCCATCTCCCTGCCACATCCATGATTATTTCTACTTAGACATATGTGAAAATTAGTTAGTTTCATGGCTACACTAGATACCCCCTACCTTTTATTTGCTAGAAATTGTAGGGTTGGGAATTCTATGAGTAGGTAGAATCCCAAGGAAGTGTAATACTTTGTGGATAGAATGAACAAGCATCTAAGCCACACTCCCATCTCAAGGTGTGCAGATAGACGACTGATTGTCCAATGGCATAGGAGACATGGACTTATTGAAGGACAAATGTCCAATTATAATTAAATGTCTTGTTTCATGATTGACCTCTATGGTTATGTTTTTAGATGCATTGGTATAGATGTATAACATACAATGATGTGTTGATTTTATATGGTGATGAACTATCATGATTTATTTGAATGCTTATGCTTAGATGAAGCACACTAGCATTATATTTAGGAAAATGTGAATGCTTGTTCATATTAAGATGTAAGACTTGGAGGACTTATATTATTCTACTGATAATAAAAAAATCTTTGAAATATTATTGTGACAAGATGGGCATGAGGGCCTAGGTCACATAATGGAAAAATGGATCCACTAATATTTCTAGGTACTTTGTAAAATGGATGGATGATTTTCTCACCTAGTAAGTACCACATGTTAGATGGTACATATGAACAATTTATTTACTTATGATCAAGTTAAGTTTTAAAACTGAATTGTTGAACAATTATAGTACTCCAAAGATTATCTTTATTATGCAATATTTACCATTGGAAATTATCTTCCATGAAAAAAATTGTAATTGATTGAACTAAGAATATTACAAGTGTATACATATAAGTATGACATGAATTTGATACGAAGTACTTAATCCATTGATTATGTCAGTATGATGCCAAGGTATGGTAAGAAGCACAAGTACGTGTGTACTCTTTTGTAAATTGAAGGTATTATGTAGATTTATGACTAAAAGCATTAGATGGAACAACACATTATGATAGAGGAAAAATATTGTCGGAGAGAGGTAACTCCAACCTTGTAAAACTGAAGGATGTTAGCTTGTGGTGACTAATCAGGAAAGTACTATCCAGGAAAGTACTGTACACTTTTCCTCCCGACCTCACAGACTACTTTTCAGTTATTTGGGCTGACTACTTATAACTCATTCTAACCCTAAAGTGGGAAAAAATTGTATAATATGGCTTAGGGTTAGGGATTTTCATTACGTATGATTTTAGTACTTGCGACAGAATTGCGCTGTAAGGGATTACGGATTGTAATCAGGTTGTAATCACTGGATAATAATAATATTGGACTCACTGTTGGTGGATGTAGCCCAGGGATTGGGTGAACCACATTAAATTTGTGTGTCTTGTGTTCTATTCTGTGTGGTTTATTATTTTTTGATATTAGTTATATTTGCACATAATTGTTATTTCTACCTTGTTAATCCTAACAAGTGGTATCAGAGCGAGGTTATTTTGTTCGTTCTTTCATCTATTCTCTGAAGCAGGTCTCACGAGTTAGTGGGAGAGTCTCTCGGTTAAGTGGGAGAAATGGCAGACAAGGGTAGGCTGAAGGTTGATAAGTTTAATGGGAAGAACTTCCAGTTATGGAAGATGCAAATGGAGGATTATCTCTATCAGAAGGATCTATGGCGGCCATTAGAGGGAGTAGCCAAGAAAGAGCAATCAATTTCTCAGGAGGATTAGGATATTTTGGATAGGAAGGCACTGGGGAGTATTCGTCTATGCCTGGCACAATCGGTGGCATTCAATATTACTGAAGCAAAGACAGCTAAAGATCTGATGGAAACCCTAGCGAAGTTGTATGAAAAGCCTTCAGCTTCAAACAAGGTATTTCTTATGAAGCGTTTATTTAATATGAAAATGGTAGAAGGTGGATCAGTTACTGATCATTTGAATGAGTTTAATACAGTTACAAGTCAATTAACCTCAGTTAAAATTACTTTTGATGAAGAGGTTAGGGCTCTCTTGATTTTGTGTTCTTTGCCAGAAAGCTGGAATGGCTTGGTAATGGCTGTTAGTAATTCTCTTTCTGGTTCTAATACCCTAAAGTATGATGATGTTATTAGTGTTATATTGAGTGAGGAAATTCATAGGAAAAGCTCAGGGGCATCCACATTGGGTAGTGTATTGAACACAAAAAGCAGAGGCAGAACAAGAGATAGAGGAAATAACTCTGGAAATCATGGGAAATCAAGAGGAAAATCAAAGGGAAAGAGGTCTGAATCTAAAGGGCCAAATGATTGCTGGTACTGTGGAAAACCAGGTCATAAGAAGAAAGATTGTTGGTCTCGGAAGAAAGATCAAGGAGACAAAAATGATGGAAACAAGGAGGCAAATGTGGTAAGTAACAAATCCGAGGAGGATGCTTTGCTCTTGTCCTTAGAAAGTATTGATGATTCATGGGTTTTAGATTTTGGGGCTTCATTTCATGCTACACCCCATAGAAGTTATTTTGTTGATTATGTCCAAGGGGATTTTGGGCTAGTTTATTTGGGAGATAATGAACCTTGTCAGATTGTTGGAAAGGGAAAAATTAAGATTAAGTTGCAGAATGGGAAGCATTGGCTACTACAAGAGGTAAGACATGTTCCAAGGCTGAGTAGGAATTTAATTTCAATAGGGCAACTGGGTGATGAGGGTTGCACAGTTACTTTTAATGATAAAAATTGGAAGGTTTCGAAAGGTTCCTTAGTAGTAGCAAAAGGTGTGAAAGTAGGCACCTTATATCTTTGTACAGGACATACTGTTCCTTCTACTTTAATTGTTTCAGAAGATAATGAATGTTCAGGAATAGTGGCTGCAGTTGAGCAGGAAGAACATCAAACTGTTGCTGTAGATTCTGACACAGCACTGTGGCACAACAGACTCGGGCACATGAGTGAAAAAGGTATGAAATTACTTCATTCAAAGAAAGTTTTACCTGGTCTGAAATGTGTCAATATGAATTTCTGTGAAAGTTGTGTTTATGGAAAACAAAAGAGAGTTAGTTTTGTGAAGAGTGGGAAGGAAAAGAAAAATGAGAGATTAGAGCTTGTGCATACAGATGTATGGGGACCAGCTCAGGTATCTTCCCTTGGTGGCTCTTTATATTATGTTACATTTATAGATGATGCAACAAGAAAAGTATGAATTTATTTCTTTAGACAGAAATCTGATGTATTTCAAACTTTTAAGAAATGGAAATGCTTGGTTGAGAATGAGACTGGTAAAAAGTTAAAATGTCTCAGATCTGATAATGGTGGTGAGTATTACAGCACATAATTTGAAGAATATTGTTCCTCTAATGGTATTTGTAGGCAGAAAATTGTACCAAGGACTCCACAAGAAAATGGAGTGGCTGAACGCATGAACAGGACAATAATGGAGCGTGCAAGGAGTATGAGGTTGCATGCTAGGCTGCCCAAAAATATGTGGGCAGAGGCAATGAACACTACTATTTATTTAATCAATAGAGGCCCCTCTACTCCTTTGGACTGTGGTATTCTAGAGGAAGCATGGAGTGGTAAGAAGGTGAGTTATTCTTTTCTCAAAACCTTTGGTTGTGAAGCTTTTGCACTTATAGATTCTGAAAATAGAACCAAGCTGGAAGCTAAGTCAAAGAAATGTGTATTTGTTGGGTATGGCATTGATGAATTTAGTTATAGGCTTTGGGATTTTGAAAATCATAAAATTGTAAGAAGCAGGGATGTCATATTCAATGAGAAAGTATTGTACAAAGATCTGTTGCTATAGCATGAGAAGAAAGAAAATGACTATGTAGTACTAGATGATACTCCACAAGTTCATGTTCCAGTAGTTCCTTATGCTCCGCAACAACAGCAACAACAAATACCACACACCCCAGTGAGTGTTAGATGGTCAACAAGGCTAAGTAGACCTCCAGAAAGATTTTCTCCATCTTTGTATTCTATTTTGTTAACAGATGCTGGTGAACCTGATTGTTATAATGAAGCTGTGCAGGTGGATACAAAGCTTCAGTGGGAGTCTGCAATGACAGATGAAATGGACTCTTTGCTGAAAAATCAGACATGGGATTTATGTAAGTTACCTGCAGGTAAAAGGGCTTTACAGAATAAATGGGTTTATAGGATAAAAGAAGAGGATGGAGGTACGAAAAGATTTAAAGCCAGATTAGTCGTAAAAGGATTTACATAGAAACATGGTATTGATTTTGATGAGATATTTTCTCCAGTTGTTAAAATGACTTCTATTCATACTATTTTAAGTATTGTGGCTATTCAAGATTTGCATTTAGAGCAGCTTGATGTTAAAACAACCTTTCTTCATGGTGATTTGGATGAAGAAATATATATGGTTCAGCCACAAGGATTTGAGGTCAAGGGTAAGGAGAATTTGGTGTGCAGATTGCAGAAAAGTTTATATGGCTTGAAGCAAGCACCTCGGCAATGGTATATTAAATTTGACACTTTTATGAATGGGCATGGATATAGTCGGTGTCATTCTGACCATTGTATTTATTTTAAGAGGTTGGATGATGACAGCTACATTATTTTATGTTTATATGTTGATGATATGCTTGTAGCTGGGTCTAACATGGATCACATTAAGGGGTTGAAACAACAGTTAGCAAAATCTTTTGCTATGAAGGATTTGGGGGCAGAAAAACAAATCTTTGGTATGACAATTTGTAGAGATAGGAAAAATAGGAAATTGTCTCTATCTCAGGCTGATTATATTGAGAAGGTGTTGCAACGTTTCTCTATGGAAAATGCCAAAGCTATCAGTACACCTTTGCCTGGTCATTTGAAATTGAATAAGGATATGTGTCCCAAGACACCAGAAGAAGAGACTAAAATGTCTAAGGTACCTTATGCTTCATCTGTAGGGAGCTTAATGTATGCTATGGTATGTACTAGGCCAGATATTGCACACGCAGTGGGAGTCGTTAGCCGTTATATGAGTAACCCTGGTATTGAGCATTGGAATGTAGTCAAATGGATTCTTAGATATTTGAGAGGCACATCTAGTAAGTGTTTACACTTTGGGGGTTCTACTACTACTATACAAGGCTATGTTGACTCAGATTTGGCAGGAGATATAGATAGCAGGCGGAGTACTACAGGTTATATATTTATTGCTGGTGGGATAGCAGTGAGTTGGATTTCTCGACTACAAAAGGTGGTTGCTTTATCCACTACAGAGGCAGACTATGTTGCTGCTACAAAGGTAGCTAAGGAGATGAAATGGCTTCAATTCTTCATGGAAGAATTGGGACATCCACAAAAGGATAATTTTCTACATACAGATAGCCAAAGTGCCATTCATCTTGCAAAGAATTCTTCTTTGCACTCAAAGACAAAACACATACAGTTTTGGTACCATTTCATTCGATCAGTTTTGGATGATGGACAGTTAAGACTGGAAAAGATTCATACTGATGATAATCCAGTAGATATGTTTACAAAGGTAGTAACAAGGGAGAAGTTGAACTCATGTTCAGCTTCAGTTGGTCTTCTAGACTGAACAAAATAAAGGAACAACTAAGTCCAAGGTGGTTCAATCCAGTGGGAGCCTCATGTGGGTAGCGGTATTGCTACAGGATCAGTCTCCAAGTGGGAGGTTTTTTAGTATAGTGTGGATACTGATCAGTCACCAAGTGGGAGATTGTTAGCTTGTGGTGACTAATCAGGAAAGTACTATCCAAGAAAGTACTGTACAATTTTCCTCCCAACCTCACCGACTACTTTTTGGTTATTTGGGCCGACTACTTATAACTCATTCTAACCCTAAAGTGGGAAAATATTGTATAATATGGCTTAGGGTTAGGGATTTTCATTACATATGATTTTAGTACTTGCGGCAGAATTAGGCTGTAAGGGATTATGGATTGTAATCAGGTTGTAATCACTAGATAATAATAATATTGGACTCACTGTTGGTGGACGTAGCCCAGGGATTGGGTGAACCACGTTAAATCTGTGTGTCTTGTGTTCTATTCTGTGTGGTTTATTATTTTCTGATATTAGTTATATTTGCACATAATTGTTATTTTTGCCTTGTTAATCCTAACAAAGGATAGTAATGGAATTCACACACTCACACAAAAAATATTATTGAAAGAATTATGATTCAAGTGTGTTTATTTTTGCTCCAAATGTGTTTGTTTTTTGTGTGTGTACTTACTAGAATGCACATATGATTAAAATTTGGCTTTATGTAAGCAAATGAAATTGAATCTTATTGAATTTTTTTGCTAGAATGTAAAAGTGTATGTAGATGCATTACCTTTAATATTTGAATAATGGAAGATGATTTATTATCATGTCAATTGTAAATTTCTTGAATTATATTTGAATGTGATTGCAAGTTTTGAATTAAGCATCGAGGTCGATGCATTGTTTAAGGGGGGAAGGATGTCACAACCCATTTTCAATAAAATAGAAACATTTTCCACTTCTCCTAAATCATCGCCAATGGTGGTACTGGAAACAATTCTCAGCATAAATTATGGCTTTGAATATGCTTTGGGGCTCTTCAATTTTGGATGCTATTGAAAGGTAAGGGAGGTGAGTGTGACACTTGGTGTAAAAAGAAGTGGATTGACTACTAGGACTAATAGTTCAATAAGGTAATTGAATCCTAATAATGACTCAATGACGATATTTATCAAGGAGATAGAGAGTTTGCAAAGGAAAAAACTCAATTTCTATTAGCAGAAGATGGGAGGCTACGTAATAGGAGAGGAGATTAGTTGTGAAAGTATGCAACAGTTTTAGGGGAAAGACTAATATTAGATGGGGGATGTGCATAAAAGTAGTGACAAAGATATGTATAGGGGGAACACTGAGAAGAAGGTGTGCATCCAGGAGGTGAATATCAAAGAGGATGTGCAACTTGAAGCTTGTGAAAAAGAATATAGGGATCAGTTTTGAAGAAGCTAGAAGTTTAGACCTACCATAGTAGCTTCCAAGTTCTTTTCTTTTTATATGTACTCTCAAATATTGATGAAATCAGTTAAACTAGTACTGATATACTCAGTTAAATTACTCTATTCTTTTTCTTTTATATTTATTGAGATTTGTCATTGGAATTACAAAGTTTTTCTTTTGTGTGTTTTTAAAAATTTTGAGAGTTGGTATTAATTGATAAGGGATAAAAATAGTCTTCCTTATAAACATCATGTTGCTTTTTTTTTTTACCCAATCAGAAGTATATTCTCCATTTAGCATATGGAAGACTTGGTTAACCTGTAGATGGAAATTATTTTAGTTATAGTAAACTTAAAAATGGGGAGAAGAAATTGCCAAGAGAAGACAATAGTATTAGAGGTTAAGAAGGGAATTCAAAGCATAAAAGAGGAGACTCTTGATGAAGAAAGGAGGAAATTCATGATTTCAAATCTTCCAGACTTTCTCCCAGATTCTCTAATTTTTTCTTCATTTTAAATGTATTTCCTATACAATTTTAGGACATATATATAGAGAGAGTAATGATATGTTGAGGAATTGGAAATGGTTCTTAGTTGAAATTCTGAGTTCATTGTTGCTTTGATAATCATAGCATGTTAAACTAATTAAACTATTTTAATACTTGAAGCATTTTGTTATTTCTGAATATTTGTTAAAATATTAAAACTAGAGGCTATTTAGAAAACTCAGCAATATCCTTTAGGATTTGACATTTGTTATAAATCTGAAAATGAGTGAGTGATTTTAGTGTACCTATTTTAGAAATCTATTTTTAACTACTTCCAAATTAAACTTTTGGTTGAAATTAGTAAACATGCTTGGTGTTTTATATTTGAAATTGCGTCAAAATATAAATCTACTTCTTGTAGCTTGGGCAAAAATCATTGATAGACCATTAAATTTGTGACCAGAACTATGTAAAATTTATGTAGGATATTGTTTGTATAAACTAGCTCATTTTATTTTTATAGATGGAAGAGATTTGAAATAAACATTTGTTTAAATTCAAAGTTAGCTATTATCTTCAAACCTCGTCATGGCTAAAAAGTCGGTAAACACAAGAAAAATTCTTTGACAATTTTGTGTTGGACTTATGGTTAAAATTTGAGAAAGACAAGCTAGTTGTTTTCTTTGTTTTAAACTGCAACAGGAACTTGATGAACTTCCTGTAGGAGCAGAATGATTGTATAAAATATGAAATATGGTTTCACTTTATTGTATGATTTTCTAAGGTTGATTATTTATGGATATTTTAGTAAGAAGTGAATTCTGTTAGGAAAGGATAAACTTGGATTTTAAGTTATTTTGTGATTGACTTATGTTGAAAGGAGGAATCAAAAATCTTATCTATTAGGTGGATAATTAATCATTTTAGGGGAGATATTATTACTTTAATTAGAGCTAACCGCTTTGTTGAATGGAATCAAGTTAATTATAAATATCTTAGAAAGTCTACAATAAAATTATATTGAATTAAATACCTGCATACTTGTTGGTGAAACTTGATATGATTAAAGTATCGTAAAATTTTGTTTCTTCCTATGTCATTATTGCAAGTTCCTTCTTTTTAAGTAAACTCTTGGTATATCTATATATGCGAGTAAGAAAAGAATTGAGGTCTCAATATGTTGATTAAGAAAGGGTTGATGCTTCTAACTTAACATACCTAATTGATGCATTTAGTTTATCCATGTTTTGATGGTAATGATTTAGAATATGGTTATTTCTTATTACATTACTATAAAAAATAAAAGAAGTGAAAGTTAAATCTTAATGAGTAGATATATGAAGGAAAAATTAAACATGTAAATTTGTTTTTGATAAATAAAGCAACAAGAGGGTGCTAGCCCAAGGATCAAAGGACTAGTAGCACATTAACAACACATTAATGTAACAAGTCACAATAGATATAATAGTTTACCAATATAATCAACAAGTCTAAATTTGCCCCTATCAAAAACATAAACCACAATACTAATCAAATGAATTAAAACAAAGTTTCTAGACCGAGTAGTAGCATGTAAAGTATCAGTTAAAAGACACATAGGGCTGAAAAGAAAGCTATAAAAACTATCATTAACCCCAACCACAAAACAGGGGATCCTAGGGCTAGGCCCATTCAAAATTAACCAACACATGGGAACCGGAATTAATTTTTCCCACCCAGCTACTTAGATAGTAGGGTCCTCGCCCATTCTTCTTGTAGAGAGAGGAAAAGTTCCTTGTTGTCCTTGTTCACTTCCAGAGTACCACCTTCCAGCTTTTCCTGCACATGACAAAGAGTCATAGCCGAAGCGTGCATAACCTTCAAGCCAAATTTGTTGGTCAGCATGCATTGGTTCATTAGCTCCTACATATTTTCCTTGATCTTCGCAATATCTTTGTCCAAGTTCATGAGCCTCCTTTTAAGAGCACCTTTGAAGTTGTTTTTATCCTCAGAGACCTCAGTATTGTAATCAGAGGTAGGGGGATTATCCTGGGGATCTTGAGTAGGACTTAGGGGTGGGGTAGGAATATTGGGGGTTTCCATGGCTTGCTTGGGGTCGGGAACAGGGTTGTTACCATTCCTAGGGGGACTCAAGTGATCCTCCAAGGAATTCTTCATGGACTCAGTGGTCTATGAGTCTTTTTCAGTCATAGAATGTTCTTTGGAAGCTGTTTCCAGTAGCTTGGTTTTACATTACTCTTTGGCAAGTCTATTTGACCTATTGTGACCCGAGCTGCTCAAGTCCACCTCCAGACTAACCTGGCTCTCCATTATTTTCCATTTTTTGGGCCTACAATTGGTCTCTAGAGTACTTTCATCCTCCTTCCTATCTTTAATTTCCTCAAACTCAAAGACATAAGACACCTCTTGGCCATCCTTCCTATTGAATGAGTTTTTAACACATTTTTTGTGGTTCCTGCCCTCTTTAGCACCCAAGACAAGCTCCTGGATGACATAGATGGATTGGGAGGAGGACTGGGTGGGATTTTCAGTTTGGGCCAGGGAATCCTCTTGGGTCATCTCTTGGATAATTGGGGGGGGGGGTTGGGGTGTCGGGCAGATAGCTTTGTGGAAGGGCAGATAGCTTTGTGGAACTGGTAAATGCAAAGAAGGAGGCACTAGTGGAGGATAGGTATAGGCTTATCCTGGTTATCCTTAATATCAAGGATATTACTTTCTATGGAGTGCAGGAAATAGAAAGGGATGGAAATTAAATCCTTGTTTCTAATATGGTTTAGAAACGGTAAGTGGTAGTAGTAAAAAATAGTGAACTTACCTTCCAACGTGAAGTATTTCATTACTATGAGGCAGATTTTCAGCCATAAATCTAGCAAAACCTCCTTGTTGAAGCCCTCCTTCTTTTTCACCAACAGCTCTCCATCCTTGAAAAACTGGTTGAGGCTAGTAGGGTCAGGAGTTTGACTGGTTTTTTTGTATTTTCTCCTCATCATAGAAAGCCTAGTCACCTTGGCTATGACCTCCTCATTTAGCTAGAAGTGGATGCCTCCAATAGAGACACTCCTGTTGTTCCAAGATGATACGAACTGTTTGGAGATTCATTCGTCATGCCCACCCTTCATTCTCTCCATAAAACCCCAAATGTTTCTCTCCTTGCAATAATGTGTCACCAGCGCATCAGAGGTGAAGCCCTCATCAATTTTATCAGGCTCAATGTGGAGAGTGTTACCTCCCATTTCAAAGTTTAGACCCTCCTGTGACAGAGTATCCTAGGAAACAAAGAGCCGAGTTTTTTTGCAGAGCTTAAGAAACCCTTTTTTTTTGCAAAGCCTTTTCGAGGAAGGTTTATACTTAAAATGTTGGCTTTGAGAAAAGTTTTGGAAAATGGGCTCTGTACTGCCAGATCTAATGGATCTCCAGGTGCCATTAATAGTAATAATACTAGGGACACACTTGCTATCCTCATTAGCCAAGTAAGCCCTCTGATTCGGACAATGCCTACTCCACACATTTAAAGGGTAATTATGATTTTTTATGAGAATTTGGGTTCTCCTTTCCATAATCGCTAAAATCATTGGAACATGCTAGCATGTGATCCAGTAAGGATTCATAATTAATATGATATCATGGCACATTTAAACATTGATATTCATTTCTCCCCCAATGATTTGTTGAGTCACTAGAGGTAAATCACTAACCACCTTCCAACTATTGAGTTTGGCTTATTTTAGGCCTATTTATGCCATTGAGTCAACAACCGAATTCCCTTCTCTATACATGTGAGCTATAGTGGTGCTCTAGAAGCTATTAATCAACTCACCAATCTCCATAATAATAGGTCTAGCCCGCCACCCCGCACTAGCACCACTTTTGACAGCCTCAACAACCACTTTGGAATCCCCCTTGATTTCCAGCTGCCTGACATTCATTTCTTTTATGAATTTAATCCCCTAGAGAAGGGCCATTCTTTCTGCTTGAGTGACCGTGTAGTTAATGACGGGCCTAGCATAAGCTAGCAGGCAATCGCTTCTATGATCTCTCAGAACACCACCCCCTCCTTGGCTCATATGATTTTCCACCCCATCAAAGTTTAATTTAGTCCATCCTCTGGGGGGGTAAGCCCATCTGGTAGCTTTTCTAGCTATCTTTTTAGCATCATCAAGCCTGGAGAACCCATCAAGGATGTTCCATCTGTCAGTAATTTTTACTTCCCAGGCAGTAAGAGGACATGACGGAAGCTTCCATTTAGCCATCCTAGCATTCTCACATAGGAGCTTAGTACCAATATGGAGGCATGTCTCAGAATGGTTACTCTCCTCTCTAAAGATGTTGTTGTTCCTTTCCTTCCAGATGGCCCAACAGATGTGAGGGGTAGCATACACCAGAGGAGTTGGAGCAAGGGGTGATTGGAGGGGGATCTCCAGTTGTTAAATTGATGCACTTCTCTAGCCAAGGCCCATGAAATATTTAATTTGCCGATAACCTCTTGCCATATTCTGGAGGCATAATCATAGTGGATGAACAAGTGATTCACCATTTCCTCCTCCTTCTTACATAGGATACATCTATTCACCATGGGGATGCCCCTCTTTGTTAGGTTATCCTGGGTTAGGACCTTACCATGCATTAAAGTCCACCTGAAGAAATTTATTTTCGGTGTGAGCTGGGAAATCCACACCTTCTTCCAGTCCTCTGGGTTACTCTCCTTCTTTAGAAGCAGATTGTAAGCAGATTTAACAAAGAAGGTAGCATCTTGGGTGGGGGCCTAGATAATAGATTCCTCAAGCCCTGAAATTCTGACATTGGTCATAATTTCCATGAGATTCTTGGCTACGTGTTGTAGGTCTAGTTTGTTCCTTAACCGATTAGGTATATCCTCCCAATCCCTACCAGTGATATAGTTGGAGACTCTATTACCCAAGATAGATTTGAGGTAGTCCATAAGAGGTTTGAATCTTCAGCTTAGGTTAGGTTGGTTCACAATCCAGTGGTCATTCCAAAATATGATGGACCTCCCATTTCCAATTTGCCAAAAAGCTCCTTTAGACAGAAGGGTCTTACATTTACATATGTTCGTCCAGAGTTTGGATCCGCTGGGGAGATCACCATCATGGAATGTCTACCTATAGGGGTGTCCTTGGAGGTACTTGGCTTCCATAAGTTTGCACCAATCTGCCTTCCCTTCTATAAGCTTCCAAGCCACTTTCGTGGTAAGGGCTTTATTCATCAGCCCAATTTTTCTTAGCCCTAAGCCACCCATTCTTTTCGGGAGGCAGACTATGTCCCAATTTACAAGAGACATCCTCTTCTTTTCTTCAGATCCTGTCCACAGAAAGGTTCTCTAAATCCTTTCAAGTTTGTCAGCCATGTAGCCTCTGATTTTAAAGAGGGATAGGAAGTAAACAAGGATCCCTTGGAGTGTGGAGGCCATGAGCTGAAGTTTGCCAGCATTGCTTAAAAACTTCCCCTTCTAGCTAGCAAATTTCCTCTGGGTTCTTTCAAGGATGGAATTCCAGAAATCTTGGGACACCTCTTTAACCATAAGGGGGAGGCCAAGGTAGGTAGAAGGGAGAGAAGCCGCCAAACAACCCAATATTTGAAGCACCTTATTTTGTAGCTCCATGGGGGTATTGAAGAAGAACAACTTGCTCTTTTGATAGTTGATACACTGTCTAGAAGCCCAAGCATAACTTTCCAAGATTAGTTTCCACTGCCTGGCCTCAATCATAGAAGAGTACCCAAAGAGGAAGGTGTCATCCATAAACTGTTCTAACACCACCTAAGGAAGGGTAGAAGCAGGTTTGATGCCTTTTATTCTTCCTGTAGCAGACATCATACAAAGATTCCTGCTAAGCACATCAGCCACCATAATAAAGAGGTAGGGGGAGAGGGTGTCTCCCTGTCTAAGACCCTTCTCAGGTTTAAAATAACCACCAGGGGAGCCATTGACCAGAATAGAGAAGCTAACAGTTTGAGTACATTCTTGTATAATCTGGATAACCTTCTCATTAAACCCCATTTTAGCAAGAATTTTAATCAGAAATGACCAATTAACTTTGTCATAAGCTTTGGAGATATCTAGTTTAAATGTCATACCTAGAACCTTGCTTTAGTCCATAGAATGGATGATTTCATGGGTGGAAATGGCCACATCTAGGATCTGTCTACCTAGCACAAAACCTTTCTGAGTAGTGCTGATAATCTTGTCTAGTAGAGGCTTGATTCTGCCCACCAGGATCTTGGTAAGGATCTTGTAAAAGGTATTGCACAGGCTGATGGGCCTGAAATCCATCATAGTGGTAGGATTGTCATGGTTAGGAACTAGCACAATGTAGGTTTGATTATGCTACTTGAGAATGCGGCCAATCCTAAAGAAGTCTCTGGCAGCCCAGGTAACATCGGTCCCTACAATGTCCCAATACTCCTGAAAGAATGCCAGAGGAAATCCATCCGGTCTTGGGGCTTTGTAAGCTCCCAAAGAAAAGACTGCCTTCTTTAACTCTTCATCAGAGACCCGCACCGTAAGCATGTTATTGTCACTAAGCGTTATAGCACTTTGGATGTGGCCCAGGAGTTGGTTTTGGGTGCTGTCCAGGTATATCAGACCCTTATTAGAGTACAGACCCCTAAAGTAGTTGATCGCCACTAGATTGATCTTATCCTTCTCCTTGACTTCATTCTCTCCTTCATCCTTAATAGCAGCAATTGTATTCATTCTTTTATGGATGGTGGAAGACCTATGAAAGAAGGTCGTGTTCCTATCCCCTTCAACAAGCCACTAGACTCTGGATCTCTGCTTCCAATAGATTTCTTCTTTTTTCAGAATTTCCTGCCACTTATGTAAATTTGTTAGACCTATTGTGAAGTGCCCGTTAATCATTTTTATAGTTTATGCTTCCTGAATGAAATTAATTTCTTGTGTGTATTCTTGGGTTTTCTCCATGAACTATGAAGAATTCAAGTTATAATTATCATTTTAACTAAAAGAGATATTGGTAGATATTATGAGCTTGACATGTTTTGATAGTTAAGAGAAGGATTTTTGTTATGTTCATTTATGTATGTTGAATGCACCATGGAAACTTGATGTACTATGCATAAAATGTGAATCTTTGCATGATATTTTCCATTTGTATGAAATGGGAGTAGATTTAAGGTTCATTTTTTAAGTCCATGGCATGTTATATTAGAAACTGAATGTGGATGTAACAAGTAACACATATTTCATTACTCCTTACTTTTACTTTGTTAGATTACTTTTAGTTGGGTTGGGTATCCTTCATGTCAGGAAGGAATCCGAGGAAGTGTTACTGCTTCGTGGTAGGGTCGAAATGCACTCCCACAATATTCTCGCCTTTGCTGACTTTTGTGAACAGGTTTCTAAAGCTTCTTTCAAGAAGGACTTTCCTTTACAGTCCTATACGCTTCTTTGTATTTGAAATGGTGGTATTTTATAATTTTGTTGTTTACTTTTGTCATTGAAATGGAAGTGCATGTTTGATCTTATCTTTATCTTTTACTGATCATGTGATTTGATAGTTGGTCAGAAATCTCGTGTTGTTATCTTGACTTGATAGCTTGTAGTTGCTTGTACTTGATGGGAAATCTCTTATTGTGACTCCATTACTACATTCAACAAATGGTCGACATTTCGCACATCTTTGGACATAGGTATGCTCTATCATTTCGACAATTATGGTCATAGTTGTACTTCTTTTGTTCCTAGATATCATAGAGAATCTATTGGTATTATGTTGACTTATGCATTTGACCTTTGACTTGTTGACTGAATCCTTTATCTTTATTGCAAATTGCTAATGTGGCCTTTGTGTCGAAAGTTCAGTCTTTACATATACATATATCAAGGTTAGGAAGAAATAAATAGAGGTGTGTTAATGAAATAACAAAGATGTTGAAGTGGGTGAAAAACAAGATGAGATTAAGTTAAATGTATGAAAATAATTGAATGTGAGAATGAACAAAAATAAAAAGATGTTAAAAAATAAATCAAACTTGACACAAAAATTCAACACTTTTCAATCTATATATTATAAAATTAATACATCAAAATAAATAAAAATCAAATAAAAATTTAATAAATATACTAATTTCATAATTACAATTATATTTAATAATAAAATAATATTTTAATAAATATAAATATTATAAATGCTATTAGGAATGAAATAATGATGAGCAGAAGGTACTTGAAACCATTAGTGCATTATCTTATTAACCACCTTTGCTTTTTGGATTAAGAGAAATTACAAATAGCCAATGATAAGAAAAAGACCAGCAGCATTAACCGTGTTTACCAGCTTTTAATGTTCATGTCCACAGCGAGGCAAACAATAAATTTAAAAGTAGCAACCTTTGTTTTATTTAATTGGAATTTGGCTGAATGTGAGGATTACAAAAGATTCTTTAAGAATTATATAAAAACTGAGGACAAGATGTATGAAATCGTTATTAGCAGCAGCACTAACCATGCTTTTACTTTAAATGATCTCATCGATAGCGATGAAAACAATAAAGTTGAAGTAGCCACCTTTGCTTTATTTAATTGGAACTTGGGTGAATGTGAGGATTACAGTGTTACGATAACAAAAGGACGCATCTGGTCCGCTATATTTTAATTGGCATTCGAACCAATATCAATTTATGTCTACTCACGTCTGTTAAAGAGCGGATTCTCTTACCTTTAAATTTAATCATGCCGTGCTTTAATAAAAACGAACTTTTTGGCAAATGGCGGTGCGTTTGAAAGATGCTGACAAAGTGACCCTTAATATTTTAGAACGGTCAAAAAATAATCATTATTTATTGTTTATAAAATAAATTTCTTGGATTGGGTGGTCTATCTGGTTATTTCTTAGATGCTTTTGTTTGGCTGTAGTTAATTTTTTCTGATCTATAATGGGCTTAAACCCTTCTTCATTTAACTTAAAATACTGAAGTGTAAACGAGTTGAGAAATTTTTAAATATTTTTTTAATGTTGAGGATCACATTTTGTTATAGCAATAAGTTATAATTATGTAATTTAATTTTTAAAAATTCGACTTTCAAATTTATTAAACATATTTACATTTATAAATTTTATTGACATAAATTTTTTTTTATTAAAAAGTTATATTTATATTAAAGAGATTCTCATTAATTTATAAGAGCACTCCTTCTTCTATTGAGAATCAAGGTTGAGTTTTCTTAATAAACACAATATCAATAGATTGTGTTGAAGTGATATTCTTTTTTTACTTGTAGTGTATGGTAGGTATGTAGGTTATAGAGAAAGTAAACAAGAAAAAATATTGGAGAGGATATCAGGAGAAGAAATTCAAGCTATAAGAACGAAGTGAAGAAATATGAAGTAAATATTTCTTAAAACCAAAAAAATATAAGACATTCAAATTAATAAAATGTTACAAAAGAAATAAGAACTTGAAATATCATATAAAAATATCTCAAACTAATTAAATAATAATTAAAAATTCTTTTCTTATAAATAAATTATATAAAATAAAAATCACTAAAACAATCTTTATTATTCAATACTCCTCCTAATTCTCCTATTAATTAAATTTGAAAATATTAAATACTAGAATGTACAGTTCTTCAGTAAAAAAAACTATATTTTTTCTTCTTTTTTAAAGTAAAGAAACAAAACCTAAATTCTAAAAGAGCTGAATGTGGGTCTGATGAGAAACCCAAATATTCCTCAAAAACCCATCGATGCCTCTTCAAAATGGTGACCCGATAAAAGTAAATAGCGATTTCCGTAAGAAGAGTGATAAAATATTTATATTTTATCGAGGGTCCACATACGATGCTCTATATGTCATTATTGTACTTCATTAACCATCCTCCTCTGAATCCTTAATTTTATACATGTACTAATAAACGAATATTTTTACGTTGAAAACATAATTTAGTTTCGAAGAACTGAACTTTATTATATAGATAAATCATATTATTCCACTACTGGCAACAAATGGAATGTACACTTTATTCTTGATTTGAGGTCCGGCTGCAGTTGTGTAATCAATGCAAGTTCTTGCTGTGGTTGAAGGGCTGTGCAGGGGCTACTAATAATCTGTTGAAGGAATAGAGATGATCATATATTACATTTGATTTTACAAAGTTCATGGCTGCAGAATGCTCCAGGTTAGTTATGCACATTGTAGTTATAAGGCACTGGCTAAGCTCTCTACAAAATGTATTAAAGATAAAAAAATGTCATATTTTTTTAGATTTGTGAAAATACAATGATTTTTTAAAAATGTTTTGTAGTTTTCCATCATAAAATATGCAGATCATGAAGAATAGATCCTGAAAATTTTACAAAATTCTGTTATATTTTCTGATTTTTGAAATTTAATCAATAGTATATTTTGTAGAGAGCTTAACCGCGTTCTAGTGTTTCACTGCAAAATATAAAAACATTTAAGACTGTGTAAAAACTTTTAGACTTTCTTAATTTTATTCAAGTTTATGTACATTGTAGCTATACTGTTTTAATGGAAAATATTAGAACGTTCAAGACTATCCAATTGCTGTTATTTGAAGAGAAATGTTACACTTTATTTATTTTATTCAGATTTATGTACATTAGGAAAGTATGAAAACGTTCAAGACTATACAGTTGCTGTTAGTTGTAGCTGAGAATGTTTGGAAAAGCATATGTCAAAGAAGCCGTGCACTATTAGGGAGTTAGATCTAATAAGCCATCCTCTTATGGGCATGATGTATTAGTTTAGATCATAAATTGGAGAATCGCTTCAAATTTAACGGGATGCTAGGATAAAATTGAGAATTCACTAGTCTTGATTATAAATCTAGTTTTGATTGTATATGTGCTTTATCTTTAGGAGCATGCTTTTATTTCATATATTTTTCTATCTTGATGGAAGATTCTATGAAGGAAATGTCAAACTCTTAGGAACGTGTAAATTATTCTAGCTACAAATAGTAATTTATTGTTTTGTGGTTCTTATCAGGATGGTGGTTCAAAATTTAATATTTAAAAGTGATATTTATTTCTATAGTTGGGTGGGTTTAGATCCAATGAAAGAATTTACTTTTAAAATACATATCTAGGTTCACATCTAATGAGGTTTGTGGAGTTCTATAGACCTTAGTCGGCTATTTTGGGAAAAATTGTTGCTCCCATCTCAGTAAATATTGGAAAGAAAGGGAAAGACATATGGTTACATCTGTCTTGAAATTTATTTCAATAACTAAACACAATTCTTTAGATATAAGATTGATAACATGTAATAGATTAAACAACTCAATTTATTTCACGTGCACAGTGAGAGAAGTTGATAGATTTGCAATAACCTTGAAGAACTTTTTGGAATTCGGTTTGTAAGCCATTTGATGTTTTGATATGGACGGTGTTTACACCTAGCAAGGTTCAGCTTTAAAAGCCTTTAAGGAAAAACAGCTCTTATGTAGATTCTCCTTTATTTATATAAATCCCTGATATTTTGTTCTTACTGAGCATTCACTTATCAATTTTTCACTATCAATATTTTACTTTTTCGGGCATGTAGCATTGTATAGATAATTAGTCTCTTCTTTGATTCTAGGAGTACATAGTTATAATATTGCAAAATAATTATTCATGTGTTTTCTTAATACTGTTAAAACAACCATGAAAAATAGCACGCTCCAGTTAATTTCGGACAAGGTTGTGGGTATTCTTCCTGATTGTTTCTGATATTAGGAGGTTAGTGAGCCACTTCAAACACTTGCAACTGGCTGTAAACTATTCCAGAACTATTTTGAGATATAAGAACCACTGTGATAGTTTCTTTACGTAAATAAAGAAATTGTGTGTGATTGGTAATTTGTGGTTTAGCAATGCAACAGCGGTCAGATCCAGCAGCGAAAGAATTATAGTATGAAAATCAGTGATCATCCTTGTAAACCCGTGTACTAGTATTCATCCCTGTGTTTGTAGACTTCACTGTGTTCAAAGAAGTCCGAGAATGGAATGCATGAGGAAGTTGAATGAAATGATAGTGAATGTTGCAATAAAGACTAGAGAATGCACTTTGTCCAGAGCTATGTTAGAAGGAAACCCCAGTACACATTATGAAGAGAGTACAGAATTGTAAATTATTTTCATTTATAGTGATTTCCAGTTGTTCAACAGTGCCGTTATCGTTTTGAATATCAATCAATAAACAATTGTCTGTTTCTGCTTATCATCTATTTATCTCAGGTTCCTAAGTTTAGTCTGGAAAAAGTAACACACGATTGTTGCGGTACATCATTATGTAACCCGGGTTGGATGGGAGGGGGTGATCTCATTAGAGACATGTTAGGAAAAACACTTTTAGCTTTCACAGTGAATTTGGAGACTCAAACGGCCCACGTGGAGGTCATGGTTGTTTACCATGACATTGAACTAGCAGGCACACGTGGTTTCAAAAAACTTATCATTGAGGGTGATGCCCTCAATATTATTATGATGTTGACGGGTGCTAGTACTCTGGGATGGGAAACCAGAGACATCATTATAAAAAGTAAAGGATTACTAGACAAAGTGGACAACTTTAGATGCCAACACACTTTTTCAGAAGGCAATGGGGCAGCCAATAGTTTGGCTCTAATGAATAGATTCATGAAATCTATCAATACTTGGTTTTCCACAAAAGATTTACCTGGGTTGTTTGTGTGAAGATTGAAAAGGATATTGCCACTCTTTACAATAATAGTACCTTTCCCCAAATAATTAATATGATGGGAGAGACTAATCATTATCCTTGGGCTGTGAGATTTGAGTTGATCTTCTTAGTTTTTCTCTGGGTCTTTATTTTTTCCTTTCCAACCATTTTTCTCTCTGTCATTTCTGCAACTATTATTGGGGGTGATCTAAATCAAGTTGAGCCCAATATCTTCAAGGAATATAAAAATAATTTCATCCTATGGCCTATTTTATAGGCAGGGCATGTTGACCAGTATGTTGAGGGCATGAAAGGCTTCAAGTAAGAATTGTTTGAGAAATTTGCAAAGTCTTGGGACAAAGGAAAGGTGATTATTAAAGGGGTTTCATTTGTGGTTTCTGTGGAGAGTATAGTGACAGCTACAAGCTTGGGTGTGGAAGGAATTTCCATGCCTAGAAACTCAAATACCCACTAAAAGCCAAACATAAAAAGGTTTCTTGGTGCTAGTGAAAGTATTCACTGGTTATATAATGAGTATAACAAAGAGGAGCTCCTGGGTCAATGGAACAATGTTGTGATGGTGCTAATAAATTCTATCATCCTCGAGGGAAGATTTAAGAGGTTTCATTCTCACATTTTCCCTATGCTCAATCATTTCTATTATGGCAATAAGTTGAATATTTTGTTTTGGATTTTTTCATTCTTGTCTTAATTAGTGTCAAAATCCAAAAGTAGTAGGGCCCTCCCTTACATCAAGGGATTATTCTCTGTCTTTATAATTTCCATTTGTCTCTAACTCCTCACGTTGACCCTGACCATTGTCTAATGATGGATCTTAATAATCCAAAGAATAGTTTTTTCTAGGTGTCCATTAAAATCCCTTGTCCCCTAAGTCCACCAAGGTTAACTCTCTTAAAAAATTTAAGTATAAGACCCTTAGTATTAAGAAGCTTTAATAGAAAATGGTGGTTGTGTTTGAGGATTCCTCATCATTGTGGTCCACAAAGTCTTAATGTACCCTAAAGAATACTATTTTTAAATCCCCCTCTCTATTCTAGAATCCCTTATCTGTTATCTCAATCCCTCAGGGGTACCCTAGTGATCCTCTGATCCCTGTGATCCCTCACAACATTTCCACCCCAACTGATATTAAGTCCTCCCCTTATGTTGAGAATGCAGATTTGGGTCATATTGGAAACAAGGTAGTTGAGCTCTGTATTCTCTATAATAGACAAAATGCCATTATCAAATGGATTCTTGGACAACTTCACACTAGGAGAATGATCAACATGCTTGAAGCTATTGTAGAGGCTAAAAACAAGGTGGTGGACTAGACCCACAGTAAGGGGGATCGAAATATTTAGGGGGTAGTAGAGGACTTTGCGTAGAAGATAGAAAAATGGGAGATCATGGAGGACCAGATTTGAGAAATCAAATCTCTTATTCCCTCAAAGGAGGAAAAATATGAGATGATCAGTATTCTATCTAATGTGAAAGTTAACCAAAATCAACTCATTAAAAAGTAACATGATTTGGTTTCAATTAGCAAATAAATGATGGATAAGACTACCCACTCTTCCACCACTCTATAGGTTGAGATGGAGGAAAAGAGAGCCAATTGTAGTAAGAGGGAGGAAAACTTACAAGTGGCCATCATGGGAAATGAAGGGACATCTTGTGATGCTGGAGTGCAGCCTACCAAGAGGACTTATTTTATGGATAAGTTTAAGGAGCTTATTGAGGATTGGAAAAGGGTTAATCTCCCCCTACTTACTTTCTAGTGTCTGGTCTTGTTTCTAGTTGTTTTAGTTTTTGGTTTTTTATGTGAAATTTTTTGTTTTAGTCCTTGATTGAATTCAAATCTTATGAATTCCTTTCGAACTATTTGCTAGACTTGATGCTATTTTTCTTGTTGGGATTAGGCCCCATCTCGCTTGACTGAATCAACACTTTTATAGTTAGATAATGAATATGAAAAGGCAACTAATGATAAGAATTTGTAGGGAATAGTAAGTAGAAAAAAAAAACCATCTTTAGATGGAAGTAAATTGTTGGATTAGAATAATAGAGATGATAAATCCAAGGCTATTACTAGTTTTCCTCTTTAATACTGTGAATTTCATCACATAGATTTAGATGAATCATTTTCAAATATTTGAGACAATCTTAAGAATTTTTTTAGAGAAAAATTAATTTTTGTAAAGCTATTTTTAAAGCTTCAATTATTTAGATTCAAAATAGAAAATGTAATCACAATGTCAAATCATATAAGAAGTTTGATAATTCCCATTAGGAAACTAGTAGAGGTTAAGGCTCCAATAGATGATGACGATGCTAAGGCCATCTTGTTAAAAATCTTGACTTTAAAATACAATAAAGTTATTTTGACACTTAGTCAAATCATATCGCAAGTAGTCAAATCACATCACAAACTCTATATAAGATATGATTTTAGCTCTTCTAACAAAAAAAGATGGTGAAGGAAGATACAAAAGATCTTAAATTAGATAAACTATTAAATTCAAGGAGTAATAAGAGATGGTAAAATAAAATCAAAAGAGAAAATGCATGTTTCTATTGTAAAAAAAGGGGGTTACACAACATGTTGTTGTAGAACTTGAAAGCTAGTGATGTCCTTAAGGAAAACATGAAAGAATAATCCAATGGGGAAAACTTGGCTTATGTTGGGGATGAGGATATATTAGGTGATGAAAAAATTGTGATCATCTTAATCTTATTCTCCCCTAAATCAAAATCTTGTACTTTGAGCCTTCTACAATGCTCCCATTTTGGATCTTACTTAATTTTCTCTAAAATTTCCAATTAGGTTTTGAATTGCACTTGGGGATGGAAACTTGTAATGTTCCCTACTTGGGTAATTCCAAGTCTGAATGATTAACATATTCCATTATGAATTTAAATTATATTAAGAAACAACCATTAATTTATAATGTACTTAAGTTTTAAATTCCTTACCCCTCTCCTAATCATGAACCTTAAGAAGGATGGTAGATTTACTATGACCACAATGTAAAAATATTCTACAAGTGGGCTACCTTAAGGTTTTTCCCATATTGAAACCCTCTTGACTGGTGATCGAATTACTCCATCTCTCTCTTCACAAAATCTCTATCATATTAGTTGTATTAGCAAGTGATTAAAGAATTATCTAATTATATATTATTATCTTATATATATTACAAATATATTAATAAACATGTATAACATAACTAATGTATAATTATGATTTCACTCTTATTAACATATATAATTAATATACATATAATTATATAATCATTCTCATATTCAAAATATATTAAATTTTGCATATACAACCTATTCCAAAAAGCATTTTTTATCTGCACATAATTACACCAATGTATAGGAAGCATCTTTGAATCAAGAGGTAAGGTCTCATTGGTTTTAGGGTCAGTAAAAAGAGAACATATGTCTTCACTTATAATTTTTGTTTTCACCCCGTCGTATGACAACCCAGTAGCATAGAAGGAACAACATCTATCCCTATATGCACACCATTTTGTAACTTGTCTAGAAACTTCCTTGGCACTATTAACCATTGATTGTAAGACCATGATAAGGAATGAATAGTGCTTGTGCTCAGAGGTCTTCAAACTACTCACTAATCGATAGATTTGGGTTATATTTTTTGATAATTTATTTAATAGATCCTCTTGTGTGATTTGTACAAGGTTTACTGGAGGAGATGGAGGGTTTCTATCTTCAGGGTCTTGTTGTTGTTTTTTGATTTTTTGGCAAGCAATGTTTTGAGAATCTTCTATGAATTTACTAAAAAACTAATAAATTGATTGGAATTTATTTCACCGCATTACAATTAAAGAAGATATATGTGCAAAAAAGTGGCCACCAACCCATGTTGTTAGTATACCTTAATGCATTAGACATTACAATTAAATTTCAAATGAAAAGACAAAAATAATTGCATTATTTATGGTATACTAACCTATGCGACGAAACTACATGGTGTAAATTTGTTGTAAATAGTAAAATTCTATATTTTACCAAACATAATGGGTTCTTATTTTTGGACCTCATTGTCACTTTCTTTGCCCAACCAAGGGTTAAAATGACCCAATCTGCCATAGTAAAAAAGTTTTATTATAAGAAAAATGTGACCATATTTTTTTAATAAAAACTCGTATGGGTTCTGTGGGTAAAAGCACAATAAGTTGTCACCCTTTTACAAAGGAAAAGGCTAACAAAATCAGAGCTGTTCAACTTTAATATTATAAAAAATGACATTTATGTTTGGAATTTGAAGATGATGTAAACTAATTAAATGTTATAAAATGGATGAAGTTTATGATTAATATTTTTAATAATTTTTTGAATAAGAATTGATATATTTTAAAAAATTTTATAGATGATTTTTTTCAGTTGCTAAAAATTAGGGGTGTAGTTCCCACCAAAAAATTATATGTAAATAAACATTTTTTCTCTAATTTCAAAATATATCATATATGACATATATAGCTAGTGCATGAAGAAATAAAAATTGGTTTGTGACCTATATTTTCTCTTTTATAACAATTCAAATTCCAACTCACTAAAATTGACAGTTTTTTTATCTCGCAACATATTTTTCTAGTGCACCATATGTTTTTAAAATTTATTTAATATGATTTACTATTTTTTTCTTTCTCTAAATCAATGTCTCCTTGATTGTTAAAATACCTACTTGCAATATTTTTTAATTACAATAAACTATGTCTAATTAAAACACTATTAAATTTAAATGAGGATATTCTTGACTCTCATCTCTACAAAAGGGTAGTTTTTTTATTTTTTTTAAAATATCATTAAAAAGATTAGGAGTTATTGAAATGCCACTTTTGTGAAATAATTTTATTTTTATGGTAATTGGACCCAAAGTGGTATAAAACATGCATTTAATAGACATTTCCAATTGGAAAAGTTAAAACACTTATCTAACTTAGCTAGAATGAATCTAGCTAGACTGTATGTTTGACCAAACTTAATTTTTAGTTAGAAATACTAAAATTCAGCTATGCTGATAAGTTAGCCTAAAAGGTGACACCTGATTGTTCTTTTACCCATGTGAATTTAGACTTGGAAATTTACCAAACCATAGCTCGATCAGGTTATTTGAATTAGAAATAACCGGATTATGTTAAGGGTGTTTTGGGGTTTTTTGGGGTTGGTGGCCACTTTTTCGCATACCATCTTGGTGCACTTTACCCTAATTGAGGATGACCATTCCATGAGTCATCATAGAATATTATTTTTCTCCACTATCAACATGCCATATGATATGGGTGAAATAAATTCCATTCCAATTAATCTACTACAAAGTTCCATATTTTAGATCCCAATTGAAGATTTTATATGGTGAAAATACTTTCTAGATATTGTGAATTCAAGTATTTTTCCTTTATAATCCTTTCCCCTTTGAATTTATCTTGACAAATAACTACCAAGAAAGCTTATCCCCTAGAGCCATATTTTTATCTTATAGATATTCTATACACACTCCACTCTTTTCCTTACTCACAACTTTTTCCAAGAGAGGAATTCCTTTTTTATTATTATAACTTATTCATATTACCTTGCGAAATGAAGTTACTTATGTATTATTCTATAGTTTCCTAGGCTCCCATAGGAATATTAAGAATAAACATAATATAATTGGGGATTTTAAAAGGTATTGTTCTAATCATAATTCACTTCCCTACTTCTCTAGCTTGATATTCTACTCTAAATTATAGAGATGATATTCATGTTCTAGAATGAAGGATTATTAGACCTAATAAAAAATGTATTACCAAAAATTGGCAAGGGATTTTATCAATTTTAATGTTTAGAATGTCCTTCAAATTTATCTAATCCCCTCTACAATAGTAGTAAGAAAATATATTGTTGATTAGAATCATTTACATTTTGACCTAAGGCCTCACAATAATCTTGGAAGACTTGATTAATTAATTTAGCCTCTTAAAGTTATGGATACCCAAAGACCAAGGTATCATCTAAAAATAAATAATGTGTCATTCTAATATTAGTATTAGGGTGTCATGCCCCTGACTGTTCCAGGCTTTACTTTTCTATGTTATGTTATGTTATGTTAGACTTCTTTGAGTTTGAACTCTGACTGCGTTCATTTGAACTTTGTTATTTGGATTAAATATGTTTATCTCTGTAATTCTGCCAGACACTCAGAGAATTATGTCTATTCTGTAGCTTAATGAGTCTTTTTCTGATGACAGAATCGGTTTAGACTAAATTTTGAATATTGGTTTGATTATGAAATAAGGACAATTTAAATGGTTAGTCAATTGTCAGATTATTGGTTCATTAATATTATTATGGTTAATTGTATCTTAAAGACTATAGATAGTATATAGAGAATTATTGTTATTTGATGTTAATCAAATTTAGAAATTCAAAATAAATAAATTTGTATATATGTATTTTTATACATATAATTATGAGTGAATGTTATAGTAAGTATGTGGTATTTCATTTACTAAAACTATATGAATTATCTAAGTTAGTATATCCTATTTTGTATGTTAGTAGGAGGTTAGTGTGATGAAGTGTTAGTTATTGGGCATTGTCATGCGCTGTTATCTTAGATGTTTAAGTTAGTAAATTGACTAATGTTATTAACAAAGATATGTATTAACCTTTCCCTAAGTCTTCTTATTATATTCTGGCTCGAAGACATGACTTAATGGCAGGGTTTTAATGCACTATCATCGCATTGAGGTGTTAGTGGGGTTTAAGCTATTTTTCGGGTTATGGGAATTGTACTTTGTTGCACATTTGGAAGGTAATGTGTTGTGTTTACTACAAGAGATAAGTTTGCATTGAATGAACTTATTGATGAAAATTCATTGTTGTGTTAGATGACCACCATTAGCTCTGGTGAAGAGTTGCAGTTGGATTTTGACTCCATTTTTCACCATGTTATTCTGCGAGAGTTTGGGTAAACAGTTGGTTATGGACTTGTTTTTCTGTTGTATCTTACATGATAAGTGGCTGGGAATGGAAAGGGGTTTTCACGGCAAGATAAACCCTTCTGTTCATGGTCATTTAGGAAGTTGGTGTTTCATACTGTTAACTCTACATTTTGGGCTCTCTTGCACGGCATTTTGGCAGTCTGTGAAGCTCACTAGGCAGGGGCTAGCTTTGGCATTTCAGCTTTGGATATCTCCTCACATGAATACCAAGTAGGGGAATCTATTACCTTATCCTCTGTTTCCATTCTATGTTCTGCAAATGAAAATTAATGGAATGTAGATTACTACTGTTTGTTAGTTGATGAAATGTGAAGTTTTGTGTTTGTATATTTTATGAGTTTCGGTCATGAATCGGTCCTTTTCTTGGATGGGTTAAGAAGTTAATCTAGTTATTAAATGCTGTGATTAGTGGAGAAACTTGGTAATGAACGACTGTTTGTTAAAGAGATTGGTATTAGTGTGGTATTTAACACACGTCTTTAATATGCTATTTTCGAGCATAATGTGTTAAGGGGTTTTCTCTATACTGAGTATGAATTTGGCAATGTTTTAGTTAAGTTGAACCGATCTATGGGAATATAGTTATTGCAGATGATGTATGGTTATTTCCTAGTGTATTTTGGTGTAGATGTATGCTTTATCTTCGGTCAGTATAAAGGGAGTTAATCGGGAATGAGAACTAGTTTAGAATACAAGATGAGTGTTTGTAAAAATTTCTTTAACGATGTTTTCACACTATACCTGTTGATAGGAACACTGTAGCAGCATAATGTTTTTAGTTTGTAAAAGTCTTTCTTATAAGGTGGAATCGAGTTTTTCTACCACTGTCATTAACCGAAGTTGGTATCGGTGTTTTCTTTTGAGTTGTATTGAGGAAATAGGGATTAGTGGTATTTCATAGTGTTTTTAGATACCTGTCGTATTTTGTATTTACACTTGCAACATAAGTGTGGATTAAAGTATTTCTTTTGGGTGAACTCCTTTAGTTATCTAGTGTCGATGTTTTGTCAAATGGGTGTTTGACACTGTATGTATCAGTCAATAGAGGAATGTGTATATCTTTGGTTATGTCAAAATTTGATTGTGAGCTTTATGATTCTTCAGTAATTAACACCAGTGTGTAATACAGTTGTAACGACATTAGGAAATGTTAAGGGATTTATAGGAAAGTAATTACTATCTTGTTCAGACAGTAAGGAAAAACACTTTGGTATTTTGTTTAAAGGTAGAAGTCGGTTATTATTATTATACTGTCATTATTTTATGTATTCGGAAGATTTAGTAGTATATTAAGGTAGATGTATTCTGTGACAGAATTTGTGACAATTTGTATGGTTTTTCCTATTGCATATTTATGGACTTAAACTATTAATTACAAGTTTATGCAATTGGATATGTATACATATACCTACTGGGATATGTATATGTATACACAAGCCGTGGTGTATACATGTACATATGCCAACATGTATATAATAGATGCTATGACTGTCATTCTGAACTATTAATTACAAGCTTATATAATTATATATTCATATATATATACCTGCTGGGATATGTATATGTATACACAAGCCGTGGTGTATACATGTACATACGCCAACATGTATATAAATGGTATAAACTTGTAATTAATAGAGAAAGTTGTATGGCTAATTAGTTTAATAAATTAGTTATGGAAAACTTGTATGTTTGATAAAAGTGATGGGTGTTGTGTTGATTCAGTTGATGTATGATTATGTTAGTTCTTTCCTATTCAATGGAAACATGAATTCAATATGGATATTTTATTATACAGTTTTAGATTTAATGTTAAGTTAATGTGGAGATTATTTTGATTGGATTTGTGATGGAGAAAGTATTGTGATCTTTTCATCTTTTGAGAAACATCATGTTTATGAATGTATGTTAAGGAATATGGAAACATGGTTTTATAATGGATCTCTGATTGCTGTTTCAATTTTGTAAATTGATACAATAGAAATGGAGTGTTAGTGAAATTGTGTAATGTAGTTCATTTCGCTGCTTTCATTAATTGCTAGATCAAGTGTTTTTGAGATAATGCATGTATGATCCTTAGATTGGGGGTTGACACTAGTCTAGTACCTTGTGATGATAGAATTTCTGTCAGTTGTGACTGACACTAGTCTATATCCTTATGGGAAAGAATTTTTGTCAGTTGTTTAATTAAGTGATAATTATAAATTCAAGGGTTATGGGTTTCAATTAACAAGATAAAACATTATGGTTTCATCAGACATAATGGATTACTACGAGGTTTCCTTACGGATACATAGCGTAGGTCCTTATGTGGACACCCATGAACTATTGGATCATTACCTTGTCATTTTCTTTGCGAGTTTATTTTTGTTAGAAAGAAATTTAGTGCTTGATGATTTTAGTGTAAAAGAATGGAATTATGTTATTTGGTTTTCAATTACATCTATATTTAGATCCGCATAAATGTTATATTATGCTGACTTTTATGATTGCAGATATTTGGAGATGATTCATTTTCTTTATCATTGTGACTAAGCCCTGTTTGTTGTTTGCGTTTGCGTTCATTTTGATTTTCAGGTTTTAGATGGATAAATCAATGAGTATGGGACAGTGGATAGCAGTTGTTAAGTTTTATGGGAAATAGATTATTTCATGGTTATTAGTTATCAGATCTATTCGTAGAATGTAATGGATTTGGAAAGAAGGAAATTTTGTTTTCGGAACTTAATCTTTGAATAAAGAGTATTATTATTACTCTGATGTAAATCGATTGTAAACTATAAAGTTCTTAGAAACAGTTACTTTGATTATATGTATCAGTTTGTAATTTAAAAAAAAATTTATTACTATGGTTTTATGCGATTTTATTTATGGTTGTTTCTTCTTTAGTATCATCTTTTATCTTTAAGTTTAGATACGGGTGTTACAATTGGTATTAGAGCCTGAGTTTAAACACTCAGGGCTTGAGGGTTTTTAAAAGGGTTTTATCATTATGGTTCCGTTAGTAATTTTATTGAACTTTTCTATAGGATTTCAAGCATGCCTCCTGTTACATGAGGAGCACAAAGATGTGGTGACGCATTTGATGCTGATTTAAGCAGAGGTAGGGGTGGATGACACGGTCGTGGTCATGGCTGAGATAGAGGACGAGGTCACCAAGGAATACTTGGTGATGAACAAGTTGATCCTTTAATAGGAATGGATCAGGAAGATCGAGGGGTACCACAGGTTGAAGTTCTCCAACGGATTCTTGATAGGTTGGATAACATTGAAGCTAGGAACAATGTTCCAGATGGTGTAGCAAATGCTCATGTTATATGAGTCCCAGTAGCAAAAGATCCTGTTATCAGGACTCAGTTAAAAGACCTTTCTAAGCTCAAAGGACCATATTTCAATGGAACAGAGGGTGGTACTGAAGCTGAAGCATGGCTCTTGAACATCGAAAGGTGTTTTATTCTCCATGATTATCACGGTAATGTGAAGGTTCATTGGACCATAATGCAGCTAAGATCCCTTGCTTCCATATGGTGGAATATGGAACTAGAACAACTTGGAATTCTTATCTCTCAAGTTACATGGGAGCTTTTCATAGAAAGATTCCGCGAGAGATTCATGTCGGATTATTGGCAGCAAACTAGATCTGAAGAATTCTTCAGTATTTCTCAAGGCAACTCAACAGTGGAAATGTATGAGAGGAGGTTTTTCCAACTGAAGAAATATTTTGGTTGGTTAGAGAATGATAAGCCTCTGGTACAACACTTCATTAGGGGTTTGAACCCTAAAATTGGAGAAGAAGTGAGAACTTTCAAACCTAACACAGTGAAAGAAGCTGCTGATCAAGCCAAGCTCACAGAATTGAAGTCGGGATTTTCAGCCAAAGGATCTGTGAATCCACCAGCTCAAAGCAGTGGGAAGAATCAGAAACCTTATCAAGATAATATCAAGGCATTTTCCAGTGGATCGAGTGGTAAATTTCAGAAGAGGAAGTTTGAAAAGTTTTCCAAATCAAACAAGAGTTTCAAGGTTCCTGAGCAACCGAAGTCCTTTAAACCAACTTAGAGTGTACAACAGAGTTATGCATCACCTCCAGTGAACTCATCATAGGATAAAAGTACCAAGAGAGGGGTAGAGTGTTGGCAATGTGGGCAATTGGGGCATTTGCAATGGAATTGTCCCCTTTGAGGCAATAGTCAAGTCAGGTCTAAAGCCACAGGTTCTGAGGCTACTGTTGGTGATTCTGGAAGGAATCATCACATCTTTGCTACTGTGGATCAGAAACAAGTAGATCATCATAACACTATGATTGAAACCAGAGGTAATTACCAAGGTAAGAAGATCTCTATTTTATTTAACTCTGGTGCCACTGGCTCTTTTATTTCTTCCAATTTGGTTAAGCAATGTGGAATTCCTGTGAGTAAAGCTGAATTGGCATGGCAAGTCAAGTTAGCATCAGGGACTAAGGTTGAATCGGGGTTTATAGCTAAAAATTGTAAGGTCCAATTTGAGGCTTTTACTACTACAGTTAACCTTAGGGTTATTCCTTTAGGTTCTTATGACATTATTCTAGGTATGGATTGGTTAGAGCAACACCAAGCTATCATCGATTGTAGAGAGAAGACCGTTAGGTGTATCGATGATTATAGAACCATCAAGATTATTACAGGTGTTAAGAGGCCTATGTCAGTCAGAACTATTTCTGCTAAGAAACTTCAGAGATGTTTTCAAAAGGGATGCAAATTGTTTTCTATTTCTATCAATCATTTTGATGAACCAGTTGAATGGAACACCAGCTTAGATCATCCAATTTTGAAGGAATTCTCAGATGTATTTATTACGGAGAGTTCAGGAATCCCACCTAAAAGAGAAATTGATTTTAGGATTGATCTTTTGCCAGGAACCGAACCGATTTCCAAGACTCCTTACCGTATGACCGCTCAAGAATTAGTGGAACTCAAGGTTCAACTTGAAGAACTCCTTGAGAAGGGACTTATTAGACCTAGTGTTTCACCTTAGGGAGCACCTGTTATCTTCGTCAAGAAGAAGGATGGATCTTTGAGGCTTTGTATCGACTATAGACAACTGAACAAAGCTACCATAAAAAATAGATATCCTTTGCCTCGCATTGATGATTTGTTTGATCAAGTAAAGGGAGCTAAGGTGTTTTCCAAGATTGATCTCAAATCTGGATACCATCAGTTAAGGATTCAAGAAGCTGACATTCATAAAATAGCTTTTCGCACAAGGTATGGGCATTATGAATTCATGGTAGTGCCATTTGGGTTGACTAATGCGCCATTAGTATTCATGAGTTTGATGCAGGGAGTATTCAGGACTTTCTTAGACAAGTTTGTGGTAGTGTTCCTTGATGACATTTTGGTATATTCTAACTCCTTGGAGGAGCATGAGCAGCATTTGAGGCAAGTCTTTGAATGTCTCCGTAGGAACAAGCTATATGCCAATCCTGAAAAATGTGAATTTTTCAAAACTGAAATAAGTTATTTGGGTCACATTATTACAGGAGATGGAATAGCTATTGATTCTACTAAGATCAGGGCAATTGTAGAGTGGCCAACTCCAACCAATGTATCTGAAGTATGAAGTTTTATGGGTCTGGCTAGCTACTATAGAAGATTTGTGGCTAATTTTTCAAAGATAGCCCATTCCATTACTTCTCTCCAGAGAAAGGGTAAGAAATTCTTCTGGTCAGATAAATGTGAAGAAGCATTCCAACATCTAAAGGAACGTTTGACTAGTGCACCAATTTTAGTGGTACCTGATCCTTCTAAAGAATTTGTTGTGTGTACTGATGCCTCATTGGATGGTTTAGGGGCTGTCTTGATGTAGGAGGGCAGGGTCATTGCTTATGAATCTAGGAAACTAAAGGATCATGAAATTAATTATCCTACTCATGATTTGGAACTCGCAGCAGTGATCCATGCTTTGACCAAATGGTGGCATTTTCTTCTTGGTCAACATTTTGAGCTTCATACCGATCACAGAAGTCTACAATATTTGTTCACACAACCCAATCTTAATGCATGTCAGCGCAGATGGATGGAGTTTTTGTGTGAGTATGAATTCAAAATGAAGTATATTCAGGGTAAAGAGAACAAGTAGCGGATGCTCTTAGCAGAAGGCGTCATGAACTCTCTTCTTTGACCCTCACAATTGATTTGAAAGAGAGAATACTTCTAAATTTGGCTACTGATCCTTGGTACTTAGATGTCAAAGCAGTGATTGATAGTGGCACTGTATTAGAAGGCAGATTTGAGGGTTACTCTATCAACACTGAAGGATTAATGACTTACTGAGGCAGCATATATGTGCCAGAAGTCAGGGATATTCAGAACCTAGTTATGACTGAAGCACATAAGGCACCTTATTCAGCACATCCTGGTGTGAAGAAGATGCATGCTGATCTTAAGCAGCATCACTACTGGCCGGGTATGAAGAGGGATATTGCTGATTTTGTGGCTAGATGCTTGGAGTGTCAGAGAGTAAAAGCTAAACATCAACATCCAGCTGGTTTACTTCAATCTCACAGCATGCCTGAATGGAAATGGGGTACCATATCCATAGATTTCATAGCGGGGTTACCATTTTCAACTAGGCGACATGATGCCATTATGGTTGTTGTTGACCGGTTAACCAAAGTTGCCCATTTTATTCCCATAAGATCCACTTATAATGCTGCATCTGTGGCACGGATTTATATGGAATAGGTTGTTAAGCTACATGGGATTCCTAAAAAGATCATATTTGATAGGGATTTAGTTTTTACTTCATCTCTATGGAGGTCTTTGTAGCGTGAATTAGGTACTCAACTGAACTTTAGTTCAGCATATCATCTCGAAACTGACGGACAGACTGAGCGTGTCAATCAGATTTTGGAAGACATGCTTAGAATGTATGTGATGGATAGGCAAAATAGATGGGAAGAGTACTTGCATCTGGTTGAATTTGCTTACAATAATGGATACCATAGTTCTATAGGTATGGCTCCTTTCCAGGCTTTGTATGGAAGACTGTGTAGAACACCTTTAAGCTGGGACAATCTTGAAGACAGAATTCTTTTGGGTCCCGAGATGCTTCAGGATTTAGAACAATAGGTTAAGCGCATCAGAGAATACCTATCTACAGCTCAGGACAGGCAGAAAAAGCATGCAGACCTACATAGGATTGAACGTCAATTTGAAGTTGGGAATAAGGTATTTCTTCGGGTTAGACCCTGGAAAAGTCCTATTAAGTATGGTAAAGGGTCAAAATTGTCTCCAAGGTTTGTGGGACCATTTGAGATCCTAGAATGAGTGGGTCCAGTTGCCTACAGACTTGCTTTGCCACCAAGTCTTTCACGAATTCATGATGTATTTCATATTTCCGTCTTAAGGAAATATATACCTAACATTGCACACGTGTTAAATTGGAAAAATTTATAGGTGGTAGATGGTCAACTGATACTGGAACTAGTACAGATCATCCAGCAAAGAGAGCTAAATCTCAAAGGACGCAAGGTGGAGCAGGTAAAGGTGTTATGGGATCTTGATGATGTAGCTTCTGCAACTTGGGAAGATACAGGGGCTACGAGAGCTGCACATCCTCATTTGTTTACAGGCTTTCAGGAGTAAGCCTAGACTAGTGGGGAAGGCTGTCGTGCCCCTGACTGTTCCAGGCTTTACTTTTCTATGTTATGTTAGACTTCTTTGAGTTTGAACTCTGACTGCGTTCATTTGAACTTTGTTATTTGGATTAAATATGTTTATCTCTGTAATTTTGCCAAACACTCAGAGAATTATGTCTATTTTGTAGCTTAATGAGTCTTTTTCTGATGACAGAATCGGTTTAGACTGAATTTTGAATATTGGTTTGATTATGAAATAAGGACAATTTAAATGGTTAGTCAATTGTCAGATTATTGGTTCATTATTATTATTATGGTTAATTGTATCTTAAAGACTATAGACAGTATATAGAGAATTATTGTTATTTGATGTTAATCAAATTTAGAAATTCAAAATAAATAAATTTGTATATATGTATTTTTATACATATAATTATGAGTGAATGTTTTAGTAAGTATGTGGTATTTCATTTACTAAAACTATATGAATTATCTAAGTTAGTATATCCTATTTTGTATGTTAGTGGGAGGTTAGTGTGATGAAGTGTTAGTGATTGGGCATTATCATGCGCTGTTATCTTAGATGTTTAAGTTAGTAAATTGACTAATGTAATTAAAAAAGATATGTATTAAACTTTCCCTAAGTCTTCTTATTATATTCTGGCTCGAAGACATGACTTAACAGCACGGTTTTAATGCACTATCATCGCATTGAGGTGTTAGTGGGGTTTAAGCTATTTTTCGGGTTATGGGAATTGTACTTTGTTGGACATTTGGCAGGTAATGTGTTGTGTTTACTACAAGAGATAAGTTTGCATTGAATGAACTTATAGATGAAAATTCATTGTTGTGTTAGATGACCGCCATTAGCTCTGGTGAAGAGTTGCGGTTGGATTTTGACTCCATTTTTCACCATGTTATTCTGCGAGAGTTTGGGTAAACAGTTGGTTATGGACTTGTTTTTCTGTTGTATCTTACATGATAAGTGGCTGGGAATGGAAAGGGGTTTTCACGGCAAGATAAACCCTTCTGTTCATGGTCATTTAGGAAGTTGGTGTTTCATACTGTTAACTCTGCATTTTGGGCTCTCTTGCATGACATTTTGGTAGTCTGTGAAGCTCACTAGGCAGGGGTTAGCTTTGGCATTTCAGCTTTGGATATCTCCTCACACGAATACCAGGCAGGGGCATCTCTTACCTTATCCTCTGTTTCCATTCTATGTTCTGCAAATGAAAATTAATGGAATGTAGATTACTACTGTTTGTTAGTTGATGAAATGTGAAGTTTTGTGTTTGTATATTTTGTGAGTTTCGGTCATGAATCGGTCCTTTTCTTGGATGGGTTAAGAAGTTAATCTAGTTATTAAATGTTGTGATTAGTGGAGAAACTTGGTAATGAACGACTGTTTGTTAAAGAGATTGGTATTAGTGTGGTATTTAACACACATCTTTAATATGCTATTTTTGAGCATAATGTGTTAAGGGGTTTTCTCTGTACTGAGTATGAATTTGGCAATGTTTTAGTTAAGTTGAACCGATCTATGGGAATATAGTTATTGCAGATGATGTATGGTTATTTCCTAGTGTATTTTGGTGTAGATGTATGCTTTATCTTCGGTCAGTATAAAGGGAGTTAATCGGGAATGAGAACCAGTTTAGAATATAGGATGAGTGTTTGTAAAATTTCTTTAACGATGTTTTCACACTATACCTATTGTTAGGAACACTGTAGCAGCATAATGTTTTCAGTTTGTAAAAGTCTTTGTTATAAGGTGGAATCAAGTTTTTCTACCACTGTCATTAATCGAAGTTGGTATTGATGTTTTCTTTTGAGTTGTATTGAGGAAATAGGGATTAGTGGTATTTCATAGTGTTGTTAGATACCTGTCGTATTTTGTGTTTACACTTGCAACATAAGTGTGGATTAAAGTATTTCTTTTGGGCGAACTCCTTTAGTTATTTGGTGTCGATGTTTTGTCAAATGGGTGTTTGACACTGTATGTATCAGTCAATAGAGGAATGTGTATATCTTTGGTTATGTCAAAATTTGATTGCAAGCTTTATGATTCTTCAGTAATTAACACCAGTATGTAATACAGTTGTAATGACATTAGGAAATGTTAAGGGATTTATAGGAAAGTCAATTACTATCTTGTTCAGACAGTAAGGAAAAACACTTTGGTATTTTGTTTAAAGGTAGAAGTCGGTTATTATTATTATACTGTCATTATTTTATGTATTCGACAGATTTAGTAGTATATTAAGGTAGGTGTATTCTGTGACAGAATCTGTGACAATTTGTATGGTTTTTCCTATTGCATATTTATGGACTTAAACTATTAATTACAAGTTTATGCAATTGGATATGTATACATATACCTGCTGGGATATGTATATGTATACACAAGCCGTGGTGTAGACATGTACATATGCCAACTTGTATATAATAGATGCTATGACTGTCATTCTGAACTATTAATTACAAGCTTATATAATTATATATTCATATATATATACTTGCTGGGATATGTATATGTATACACAAGCCGTGGTGTATACATGTACATACGCCAACATGTATATAAATGGTATAAACTTGTAATTAATAGAGCAAGATGTATGGCCAATTAGTTTAATAAATCAGTTATGGAAAACTTGTATGTTTGATAAAAGTGATGGGTGTTGTGTTGATTCAGTTGATGTATGATTATGTTAGTTCTTTCCTATTCAATGGAAACATGAATTCAATATGGATATTTTATTATACAGTTTTAGAATTACTGTTAAGTTAATGTGGAGATTATTTTGATTGGATTTGTGATGGAGAAAGTATTGTGATCTTTTCATCTTTTGAGAAACATCATGTTTATGAATGTATGTTAAGGAATATGGAAACATGGTTTTATAATGGATCTCTGATTGCTGTTTCAATTTTGTAAATTGATGCAATAGAAACAGAGTGTTAGTGAAATTGTGTAATGTAGTTCATTTCACTGCTTTCATTAATTGCTAGATCAAGTGTTTTTGAGATAATGCAAGTATGATCCTTAGATTGGGGGTTGACACTAGTCTAGTACCTTGTCATGATAGAATTTCTGTCAGTTGTGACTAACACTAGTCTATATCCTTATGGGAAAGAAATTTTGTCAGTTGTTTAATTAAGTGATAATTATAAATTCAAGGGTTATGGGTTTCAATTAACAAGATAAAACATTATGGTTTCATCAGACATAATGGATTACTATGAGGTTGCCTTACGGATACATAGCGTAGGTCCTTATGTGGACACCCATGAACTATTGGATCATTACCTTGTCATTTTCTTTGCGAGTTTATTTTTGTTAGAAAGAAATTTAGTGCTTGATGATTTTAGTGTTAAAGAATGGAATTATGTTATTTGGTTTTCAATTACATCTGTATTTAGATCCGCATAAATTTTATATTATGCTGACTTTTATGATTGCAGATATTTGGAGATGATTCATTTTCTTTATCATTGTGACTGAGCCCTGTTTGCTGTTTGCGTTTGTGTTCATTTTGATTTTTAGGTTTTAGATGGATAAATCAATGAGTATGGGACAGTGGATAGCATTTGTTAAGTTTTATGGGAAACAGATCATTTCATGGTTATTAGTTATCAGATCTATTCGTAGAATGTAATGTATTTGTAAAGAAGGAAATTTTGTTTTCGGAACTTAATCTTTGAATAAAGAGTATTATTATTACTCTGATGTAAATCGATTGTAAACTATAAAGTTCTTAGAAATAGTTACTTTGATTATATGTATCAGTTTGTAATTTTTTTAAAAAATTATTACTATGGTTTTATGCGATTTTATTTATGGTTGTTTCTTCTTTAGTATCATCTTTTATCTTTAAGTTTAGATACGAGTGTTACAGTTAGGGATTGAGATACCCCTCCATTGATGTCATGATTGAGATGCTAAGACACTCCTTCTCAGAGCGTCTAACATTTTGATAAAAAGAATGGATAAATTGGATCTCAATGTTAAAATCCTTGTAGATATTAAAAAATATAGAGCAAGATCAATTTAACAATATTGAATTTTTTTGTAGGTATTCATCTATGCAAAAAAGAAAAAGATTATTGATCTTGTTATAGTAAAAAAATAATGTGAATAATGGATTGATATTTCAATCCAACATTTATCATACCACTACCAAAAAGTGGTTGGATTAGAAATGACTTGACCTCTATTGAGTTGATTATGAAAAAAAAGTGGTGCTTAATGTTTTCAATTAGATGTGTGGATTTGATGAATATAATTTTTTTGACAGGAATGAACATGTTACAATATTTTCAATGTTTATGATAATATTTTAGTTCAAGAATATAAAGACATTTTAATGATATTTTTGAGATGGGTCCTTATGTAGTAAAACATTGAAATGTAATAAAATTTTCTTAGATAATGCCTTTGTTTTTGATCTTGTGACTATATTTAAGAATGAATTTAATCTTGTTGGTGTAATTAAATATTCCTAATTACTCTTAACTTAATCTTACTTAGGATAATGCATTGCATAGTAGTTAGTGATTGAGAAACCTAGGAGTGTGCACCTCATTCAAGGACATGGTGTAGGAGAATTTCCACTTTAGGTGTGATAGTTGTCATCACATACCTCTTTGTGTGTGAGATCCACCTTTTATGCTCTTATCACATTATCATCCTAATCCATTGCACATACTTTATTGCATAATGGAGGATGATCCACATTTGGTGGACATGTGATTACACCTAGCATAGGTAATAGCTTATCAGCTCCTTATCATTGTCTCTTATCTCCTTTCCTATATAAGGAGGCCTATTATGTACATTTTAATCAAGTCCATGATCAATAATATCATTCTTGCATTTTAATGCAATTGTCTTGCCAATCTCTTGTGGAAGCTATCTTGGTCTTACATTCGATCCTGGGGGTGTTGTAGAGTCACCTAAAACTCTAACAAATCTTAATATTTTTTATTATATTAAGTGGGAAATGACCAAAACCTATTACAATTCTAATAACAAACCATAATAATGAATTGGATATCAAGCCACCTAATCAATACCAAAACAAAAAAATTTGATGAGCTAATTAATAAATTTAAAATCAATGTTATTTTTTTGTTTGTTTTGCAAGTCTCTCAAATAGATGTTAGTGAATTTAATACGGAATGTTTGAGTTACAAATAAAGGAATGTATCTCATAAAGAGTACAAAGATTCTTCACCAAATGTCTAAATTAAATTTAGCTCCTTGGAAGTTTTTGGTAATTCAGGTGAATATGTAGCCATAATTTTGTATTTTCACTCTCTGCATTTGATAATGGACTTTTAATAAAAGTTTGATAAGTAGTGATAGAATCTAATGTGGTAAAAATAGTTTTTAATGGTCTCATATCTTTTACATATAGGTTAAATTATATTTATAAGATGGATTATTAAGTATTTTCATCAAATTGAATATGTAAATAAAATTTCAATCTATTAACCATTTACTTTATGGGATACATTTTGTTTTTGTTTTTTATTACCTTATTTTCTAATAGAATGAAGATCAGTCTACATTTACAAAAGGTCAATTATTCCATCATTTTAATTACATGTGTCCTAGTCAGTAGTAGGTTTAAAGAGAAAGAACAAATTAGGATATGCATGTTGTTCATAATTCAATATTATAAACCATGGAACTATCTTAGGTGAAGCCTAAATCTCAAATCATCAAACTTAATTATATGCACAATATGTAATAGATATCAAATGTAATCATCTTTAAAGTGATTGTACACAATAGTTTATATCAACAAGTGTATATGTGAATTGTTTTCAACTACACAAGAGGTTATATGCAACTAGTTTCTCTTTGGCCTAGTGAAAATATTCGGGGTCAAATGTATAAAGTGTAGCTACTAATCATTGTAATATTACATTTTATTTTATCCATAAGAATATTAGGGACACCTTTAGGAATATCTCTTGTAAGTTTAAGGTTATCCAAAATTATAGAAAGAGACTACCATCTATCATAATTGACCTTTCACCATTTGTATGGTAAAATTGTGGTTCTTGTTTATGCTCAATTTGGATTCATCTAGGTTCCCTCAGTTTGTACCTTAATATGTCAATCTGTGATCATAAACTAATAAAAGGTATAGTGGATGTCTGTTCAAGCGATGCAAATAATGAGTCAAGTGGAGATAGATGTAGCTTGAATATACATAAATAAATCTATAGAAAACAAAAGTAATTCTAGTGGTAGGAACTGTCACTTCCTAGTGATAGAAGTAACAAAAATAAAACAAAAAATAATCTATAATGAAAATAACAAAAACTCACAATGAATAATTAATTAATTCATAATCTAATTCAAATGAAATATTATTAAATAATAATGAATGTGGATAAGGTTTCATTGAACATATAAACAATATAATACTTTAACCAATCCCCATAATTAAATGCATGCCACACAATGACAAGTTGATCAAAATATGAATGCAAAAATAAATCAAATGCACTCCACACATAAATGAAAAAAGAATCATCTAGTAACTTCAAAGTGGGCCCAACCTCCTTAGCTGCCTGGTGATGATGTAAAAATGCTCTCTCTCTCTCTCTCTATCTCTCTCAAATGGAAAATAATTATATTCTTGGTTGAAAGGATTTGCTTTGATTATGTTTTTATTCATATTGATTTGAAGCTCTTAGTTCTCTATTGATGCTTTTGTTGCAAAAACAACATCATGTCAAGTAATTGACCTCGTGTATGACAAAGTGTTTGCAAAAAAATATAAAACTATTGGATGACTATGTGCATTACGAGTGGATGATTGTGTTGGAGTTGTTCTCATTGGCTTTGAGTAAGTAGACGCAGTGATATTTTGTGTGACCTATTTAATTGGTGATGTGCACATGGTAGTAGAGTAGAAAAGAAGGGATGAGTCATGGATTTCATTATAGTTATTAATGGTCTTCCCATTATAGGAGCAATTATTTTTGCTCTTACTTACACAAAATAAAAGTTATTGAAGAGGGAATACGAAATGTATGGTGATATCTCTTTCATTCTAATGTTGGGTAAGAAGTGTGATAAATGAGAGTGGTGTTGACTAAGAACTGTGAAAATTAAAATATTTTTATTTTTATTTTTCTCATATGTATATATGTGTATTTAAAAGAAATCTTTTATTACAATTCACTAATGACATTGTGGATGATGCACATATGACATGGGAGTAGAAAAGAAGGGATAAATCATTCTTCCCATTGGAGGAGGAGTAATTATTTGTTATCCTCACACAAAATAAAAATTATTGGGAAGGGGGGTGATAAAATGTTTTGATGATATCTCTTACATTTCATGTTGGTTAACAAGTGTGATAAATAGGGAGAGAGAGAGAGATACAAAGATAAAGAAAGAGATAGAAAGTGATATATATAGAGAGGTCGAGACGGGGTGATATATTAGGATAGAGAGTGATGGAGAGATAACAAGATAGAGATAGAAGGAGAGACAGACAAAGAAATATGGAGATATACAAATTTAAAGTTGCACTATAAAATGTAAGCAAAAGAAAGGTCAAAATATTGCTTAGTTGACCTTCCATACCATTTAATCAATTGAAGATACTCGTTTCTCCTATATACTAGATTGGTAACAAAAGTTTGTTAATCTATGGAGAAACTAAATTTGATCGAATTACATAAAGTAAAATTTAACTAAAGTGAGTCCATTCATCTTATCTCTAGGTACAAAAAACCAAAGGTGATTTAGTATAATTTGGACCGAACTTTGAACTTAAGTTGGTTTATCAAAGAGTGAAAAGATGGCCAACTATTATAAGGAAAGCCTACAATTCAGAAGTTTCCTTAAGTGATTTCACATGTAAAAAAGTAATCATCTGGGTCCTTGAGGCTCTTGCACTCATCCGAGTTTACTGTAACGTTAAAGCCAATATAAATAAACTACACACTTGTGCGTGGAAAAGATGGGGGATGATGATGTAAAGATTAAACTAGTATAGATCAACAAGGGCAAACATTCACAACAATATTGCCACCAAATAAATGAAAGCAATTTTGGTTCCTCCAACATTAATATGATGTACCCATTGCACACCTAGGTGTGATTGCTAGTTATATTCATTGAGGAGTTGCCCTTCCCTTTTGTAACAGATTTAAGGGATTATGTGGGCTTTCACAAGTTTCTAAAATGACACGTATAAAGAGAATTGAAGCATCTCTATTTTAACTCCAATCATAATCTTTGTTTTTTTCACTCTTTGTAGAAGATGACATTTAATATTATTAAATTTGATTTGTAATTGAATTTATTACTTTATCCTTTTAAAAATAAATATATTGTCTCTATTATGTTTATTTTAAGTAATTTTTCCAAAAGATTAACTAGCTACATTAGGCAAATTGATTTCATTTTCCTTCCCACAAAATACATTTACATATGCACATTATAGATCAAAATAAAATCTAGCTTGGATTTTTCTCTTCTACTATTTAAAGTTTAGTAAAATAAATTAAAATTTTGTTTTCTATAAATTATGTATACTTTAATTTAGTTCTACCTATTTTTAAGTTTAATACATATACTAATAATTGATTTCAACCAAGTAGTTCAACTATTATTTATAGTTATCACATACAAATAATAGAAAATTAATATACCCACAATACATAATGAAAGGTTAAAAATTGTCAATTAAAATAAAATTAATATCACAAATTGTAAATATAGAATCCCTCTCAAAATATTATTAAGATTTAACATATTATCTATTAAAAAAATATTCCAATGTCCCATACCAAATTGTTTAGGCTACCCATTGCACACTAAGATGCAATTGCTAGTAAATACTTTGAATATATATAGAACATATATTTAACTCAAATAGTAATGAATTTTTATATGGGAACTAAAAATTGGCTTGGATGACTAGGTATAGGGGATGCTTCACACGTGTAGTCTTCGCTGCTTTATCTCCCACCTTTGAATCATTGGTTGGCATGACAATAACATTGGAAAAAATAATCTGAGCTACAGGAAGGATTCAGAATTTTTCCAAAGCTCTTTAATGAAAGTAATGATAAATGTGGATTTCGTGGGATTGATTTTGTACATATGTAAGAAAAGTCTGCGAAAAGTTAACTTTCTAGTGGTGAATAATTCCGCTCACGGATAACTGGGGTGTTCCGAATTTCCAATGTGCCTGTGACAGCTGATGCGCTCACATGGTTCTGTCTCGACTTCTCCAGACACGTACCTGGGACCACTTCTTTCATATTTTCTCAATTATTATTGAAGGTATAATGTACCTTGTCTGGAGTACTGTTTAACCATTGATGTAAGGCACTTGTGGTGGGCGCCAAATATATGTAGAAACAAATATCATCTGGTGATGCTTGTGGGAAAGGAAATGCAGCCAGCGAAAACTGATGAAAGAATGAATGGATGAGATCATTCTCATCCTCTTACAGAATGAATGGATGAGATCATTCTCATCCTCTTCCAGCCGTTTTTTACCTCATTTGAAACATTCATCTGCTCCCGTTGGGAATATAATTGTCGCTTCCAGCTCTAAGGGGTTCAGATGTAGCAAGCTTTCAGGTGAGTGCATATTCGTAAAATTCTTTTATTTATGGTGTATTATTAAATATTACTGTCTGTAAGATGTTTCTGAATTCAATTGAATGAATATTCATGTTCAGGGCAGAATCAACTCAGGTCCCCATGAAGATTGTCAATTACAGGGAATATTTAGTAGACAGATAAAGATTTAAAAAGATATTTGATTTACTATAGATTATTTGATCAGACTCAGTAAACTTAGCATGAATATTTTTATATGGGTATGAATGATATTGATAGAGCATAAAAAAGAAAAATCTAATTATAATGATAGATCATATTGTAATCTGAAAGGTTGATCCAAAAATATTCACACAATCAAATTCAAAAATAACTTACACATGATTTCATAAATCTACTTGCTCAATCTTATTTACTATAACGTTTCAGAGGGCATTCCTTTCTCATTTTAGTTTGTGCTGCTTTTACATTCGCCTATAACGTGCGCGTACACTAAATCCGAAGCGACTCTGCCTGTAAACCAGGATGAACATTGGTCACAGTAAACACTTTGAATATCCGGAGGATTCAGCTAACATCAGTGCACTCGTTAAGCTCTTATAGAAGCCCAAATTTGCCTGTAACTACCTCATTTATCGGCCTCCCTTTTATACTCCCTGCAAATGAAAGATACAACCTACCATGAATATAAATTTGTCTTCACTAAATTTCTGTACATGGGCGAACTGGAAGTGGTACATGCATATTTATAATGCTTCTTTTACCCTGATAAGAAAAACAATTAGTTGAGTTGTCAGCATTGAGAAACCTACCTGACCTCTAAATTGGGTAGCTCCAACAATCTCAAAGTGAGTAGAAGAGACATGAATTGGGTTTCAGGATAGTTTGACGAAGTAAGGAGTTTACGAAGGTGTTATGCTATGGATTCCAAGTTTTCGTACATACCCAGAAACGCGAATATTCAACGTCAGAAGTGAAAGTATAGACTGTGACAACTATAAGTGAAGCGATTTAATCGTAATCCTCATGGGGTTGGCCAAAATGAGTTGTGCTAGAAAAGATCTCATAGGAGAAAGGATTTAGTATTTTAGCTGTTTTTTTTAATGATTGTGATAGTATTTATTAATTTAATATTTTATTTGTTGATTTAATATTTAATATGTTTTGATAACATTAGATTTAATTCTGTGTTTGAAGTTGTTATTGCTGATGATGACTACGTATAATTGAATAAAACTTATTTTTTTAATTTTAAAAAGCAGTCAATCATATGATGCAACATCAGAATAAATAATTAAGGGGCTGATATTGTTCAAAAGGAATGAAAAGTTAATGAATAGTCTGTAGTTATTTGGAGTTTATGTCCACTACTTTGGATGTTTTTGGTTAGCTGTTGTCCACCTGTTTGTTAGCTCTGATAATCTATATGGGCTACACCCGTTAAGCTCCAGACAGAATGCACCAAAGACAAAAAAAAGTCAAACTTTTATTTTTCGGATTTGAAAAAATAGTGATTTTTTTGCAATTTTATTTTGTGGTTTTCAACCACAAAATGTGTAGATCACGAAGAACAGATGCTGAAAATTTCACAAAAATCTGTCGTGTTTTCTGTTTTCTGAAATTTAATGGTGCATTTTGTCTGGAGCTTAGCTGCATCCTATATGAGCTGGCTGTCTTTTTTGTTAAGGTTTCCTTTCAAAATTTATTTTCTGTTAATCAAAAATATCAGTTGCACAAATAGGGGTATCACTTTTGCACTCATTCTCACATTTTTTGGGCTATTTTGAACATATTGGTTAAACAACATGTTAATAGTGTCCTGAAAAATTACTTATAAGCAGGGGACCAACCATGTAATCTGCTGTAAAAAAAAATTAAGAGTGATTTGAAATTTCTACATAAGATTTTGAGAAGCACAAAATTAAGATGCTAATTTGAATCCTCCCCTTGTATGGCAAAAATATTACAAATAGAAGATATTTTAATTTCAGACATCAAATTTTTACAATGCATATTAATTTGTGTATTGTTTCGGAATCAAACTGACATTGATTTGTGTTGAGTGTTGTTTCTATATTTAATTGAACTCAACTATATGAGACTCATTTGTGTTCAAATCTTACACAATTGAATTTAAGAAAAAACAGTCAAATATTCTACTTTCAACTTTTGGGAAAAATCACATCTTAACAATCGAAAGAGGGAGCTCATTTTAAAGACATGAGAATTTTAAAGAGAGAAACTCCGTTTTACCAGTTTATTCTTTTGCCGCCAGTATTTAAATAACTTTTTATGGAATAGGGGTACCGTACCATCATTCTCATTGTTTATGTACGCGCAACATTAGCTGTCTAAAAATATGCGCTATACAAATAGGATTTCGATGTACCTAACAATCTGTGGAAGTCCAACAGATTTAATGTGATGAATTTCTTATTTCTTGTCCCATGTTGCATGAATCTTGTGGTATAACGACTGACGCTGCTTTCCTGTTTTTAGGTGGTCATTCTTTTGGCTATTTTAAAAGCCTGAGCAAGTTAAACTACTGTTTCCCATAGAATTCTGCCTCATATGTATATCAGGGAGTCTTCTGTGACACTGCCAATCGGTCAGTCTCTTTTTCAAGGAATCCGTCCTCTTGTTGTAAGTATCTTGAATTCTTTTAGTAGTATTTGATATTTTTACCATTCTCTTAATTATAATTATTGTTAGCTTGTTACTATTTGTTTAAAAAAATGTCCTTCCTTTTCTTATAAGTATTTTGAAATTTTTACTTGTATTTGTTACATTTAGTAATTTCTTAATTGTAATTATTGTTTGCTTGTTATAAAATAAAAAGGTTTTCGATTAAGTCAATGGGGAGAGGGCCTTAATTACATTATAGTAGAATAGACACTAAGAAACAACACTACGACTCTCATTCAAGGTCATGACAGTTGAGCGCAAACAAACCCGCCCACCCTCCCCCAATAAAATTAATCAAAAATAATTACTTTCGACTTCAGAGAGTAAATTATCGCTACTACTAACATCACCAGTATCATAGTTTATCATCAAAATATATCTAAAGTTTAAGTTATTCAGACTACTAATAAAGCTAATAGAGTTCCATCACATGAAGTTCCACCAATTCTGGAAACATCCTATATGATGTGATAACGAAAATAACAAGCCAAAAATTAAAACTACCATTGAAACAAATTAGAGTATTCCCAAGGAACACACTAAAATAAACAAACTTAGCTATCATTAGACTTAGCAATGTTGGATTTGTTGTTGTTTGAGGTGTTGACATTCATGTTTTGCCACTGATGTCAACATATGTTTCAGTTGAATGCATTAGAAGTTTTAGAAAGATTGGTTATCATAGGCTCAGGTAAGACTGACAATTGTGTACACACATGGTACGATATTTCAGCATATGTGAGGATGAAGTTGTGTAGAGGGAAGTAAGTACACCTTATATCTAAGATTACAGGATCTCATATTATTGTTTGTATGAGTTATAACTATTTTGGTGAAGACTAGTTACAAAATAGTGACATAAGTTTATGAAAGAGATGGTCTCTGAGTTTTGGGGATAACATGGATGCGAGCATGAGTTATGATATGCGAACTTAAGGCATAATATAAGAGACATGGGAAAACATTTCGTGATATCCTTGAGTTTCTAGTATTGTGGTGACATTAGCTATGGCATGTGGACTTGTGAAGACCTATTTAGGGCCGACCAGAGGAGACAATGTGTCTAGTGGATTGCGAGCGTGGATTATGGATCTTGGTGTGTAAATAATGATTTGTATTTATTATTTACTTGTTTAAGGTACCATGTGTATCTTAGAAAGAGTCTATGTAGTTGTTTGTGCATTAGGGGAAGTCCTAACAGGCCAACCTAATTACTTACTATAGCTTGTATAAAGGATAGCCATTTCTTGTTGTAGTTGTGTGGATGTGAATTTTGCAGAATGTAAAGAATTGATTATGCTTGTGATGCGCTTTATTGGAGCTGTATAGGAAAGGAAAGTTGCTATCAGTCATTTCATTGTTATAAGTATACTATTATACTTCTCTTTGGATGGTGGATCTAGAAGGTGGGTTTAGCCTTCACATTTAGGCAGTGTGTCAGGGTAGTGAGCTCTTCATTTTATTCAACTCCTAACAGGGTTTTTCATTTAACAAAGACTTTATAATAGATGTAATAATTAGCCCCTAATAGGGATCTATATTTCTATTGCATTATTTGTGGGCATCATTCCCACTGAGGTTTTTCCCTTAACATGATTTTCCTCAACAACAAATACTTGTGTTATGGAACGTTGTTCTTCAAGTGTTTAGATTTACATTAAGTAATTTATTTGTAAGATTAAAATTTAAATATTTGGCACACAATTGATTCATCCCTCCTTTCAGTTGTGTTATTCCTAACAATTTGTATGAAAACTTGTGGTCCTCTAACAAAAATCTTTACAACTTGAGGTGATCTCAAAGATGGCTTATTATAGGAAGGAGAGTCCAAAATTTGATGCTGAAATATTTCACTATTGGAAGAACAAGATGAGAACTCATTTCTATGTTTGGGAATTGACTACTAGATTATTACTAAGAGGGATGAGCAAAACAAGACTAAAGATGAATTGGGAAGTCCTTCTTAGGATGATAAAAATTGTTCCACTGCAATATGGTTGCAAGAGAGGCATTGATTAGCACACTATCTAAAGCTGAATTCATAGAAGTCAAGGACCTTGACTTTGCACATAAGATTTGGACAAGGCTAGAGGCACTATATGAAGGAGATCAGTACACTAAGTAGGTGAACTTGCAGAATTGGAAGACTAAAATAGAGAGTCTAAGAATGCCAGATGATGAGAATATTAGAGCATATGTACAGAGGGTTAAAGAGATTGTTGTAGGAATCATAAATTTAAGAAGAACATATAATGAACATGAAGTGATCGCTAAGATTCTTAGATCCTTGACACTTGCATATAAAACTAAAGTACAAGCAATTGAAGGAATTTTTATCCTAGATGTGATGAAGGAATCATTTTTTGGATATTCTATGAATAGAAATACATATAAGTGTTATAACAATAGGTTGAGAGATTGTTGAAAGTGCTAATGTCAAAGTGGATGAAGGTTTTTATAAACAAGGGAAATCTTATAGTTATGAGTGAGATGATGAGGAAGAGAATTATATTGATTCTATACAAAGCCAAAATTAGAATTACAATAGATTAGTTGAATAGGTTGAGGATTATGTAATTGATGATGAAGTTGAACCACAAGAATCTACTACAAGAGAAGTTTCATTAAATCCTAGGAATGTAGAGCTAAATCATTTAGAGAATCAGATTATTAGTGATAAGAATTTATGTGTTATGACTTGAGGAAGACACACTAAAAATGAAGTTTGTTTAATTTCACAAGTTGAGCATAAAAATGTTAATGAACCCATTAAAAATGAAAGTTGGATTAATGTTATGAAGGAAGAGCTAGAATAGATTGAAAAAAATAAGACATGGATTATAGTTCCCATATCTAAAGATTAAATGTAATTTAAACTAAATGGGTATTCAGAAAAAAAATTAAATGAGGATGGTGATGTGATAAGGAACAAAGGTAGACTTTTTTGCTAAGGATATTTACAAGTAGAAGATATTGATTTTGAGGAAATATTTGCCCCTTTTGCTAGAATTGAAGTTGTTAGAATGGTTCTTGCATATGGTATTTACAAAAACTTCAAGGTATATAAGATGGATGTCAAGTCAGCATTCTTGAATGGAAAATTGGAAGAGGAAGTCTATTTTGAGTAGCCTAGTAGTTTTCCTTTGACATACTTGAGTGATATATTTTATTCATTAAAGAAATATTTGTATGGATTGAAGAAAGCACTAAGATCCTAGTATGATAGGTTGCATAAATACTTGTTGACACCAGGATTTGGAAAAGGTACTGGAGATAGTAACTTATATTTCAAAGTTGATAATGGTAATCTTTTGATTCTTGAAGTATTTGCGCATGATATCATCTTTTGTGGAATTGACAAGATGAATAGAGAATTTGTAGATGAGATACAAAAAGAGTTTGAGATGTCTACGATAGGTGAGATGAAATTATTTCTTGGACTTCAAATTACACAATTAGATATAGGGATTTTCATATCACAGTCAAAATATGTGAAGGATCTGGTAAAGAGATTTAGAATGGAAGATTCCAAATATGTTGGAACCCCTATGGTTACTGCTTGTAAGATGATAAAAAAAGATGATTCACTTGATACAAATTAGACCAGATACAGATCAATGATCAATAGATTGATGTACTTGACATAGAATAGACCTGATATAACTAATATTGTGTGTATAGTTTCCATATTTTAGAGTGAACCGAAGGAATCATAGTTGTTGCAGTGAAAATGATATGCAAATACCTAAAGGGAAAAATTAATTATAGTTTATGACATGGAAATCATAATGATTTTACACTTAGTGCTTCCACTGATTTTAATGGGTAGGAAATGTGGATGACAAAAAAAGTAGCAGTGGTGGAGCATTCTTTTTGGGTAAGACATTAGTTGCATGGACAAGAAAGAAGAATTTTTTTATATATTGTAATCTATCGTTGAAGCTGAATATGTTGCTTCTCCTCTTAATCATGGGTTACCCCACAATAGTGAGTTACACATTGTTAGACATGCTATTTTTTGTTGAAATAACATATTTTTAATAAAATATGATTATTTAAGCCTTGAGAGGTTCCATTTAAAGGAATTAATTGCAAATGGTTAGCTCAAAGCCTCTTATATGAAATAAACATTCATATAACATCTATACTCATCATTCATACCTACAATGGAGTGTCCTTCGCACCTATTAAAATTCTGACAAAAAATCACTTTGACTTTATCTTTGGGGAGATCAAATGAATCCATTTGACAAACCTATCTATGTAGTAAGGTACTACTGAGAAAAATATTTCCAATAATTATAATGTTAATATATATTAAGTTTATTATGACTTTATATTTTTAGTTTTACTAAACATAGATATTTCACCATATGTCTACCTCTATGTTTGAAGCTTATGGGAAAATAGTAAATGAGAAAAAAAATTCTAATAAATATCTATGCCCTAGGTATTTAAGTTATCTTTCTATAAATAAATAAAAAAATGAAATTGGATAAATACATGACAAGTTATAAGTTATATAGTCAAGGTATGTCAAAATTACGGTTTAGTCAACTTTAAACATTAATAAAATATGAAATAATTGTGATAATGTCATAAAACCAATTGCATGCCCTCTATATAGATGTTATAAAACTAATTTTGAAAGAATCACAGTGATATCTATTTTAGAAAAAAAGTTATGCTATATGAAAACAGTGTATCTCTTTGAAAATGACATTTTTAGAAGCATACCAGTTTTCGTGGGGGAAAGAAAAAACCATTCAAGTAAATTCAAAAATAAAAATAAAAAATATATTTAGAATCTAGATAGAAAATTATAAAAGACCCTTATTTACTTCATCTTCTGATTTCAAATGGTTTAATGACAATATGCATCTGAGTCTGAAAGTTTTTTTCAAAATGTAGAGTTCAGTGTCCATTCAGGCAAAAAAGTGTAACCCACTATTGTGGGTTCACCCTCATACTCAAGTTGTTTAGATGGAGAAAATGCTGCAAGACATAAGAGTGAGTATTTATGAGCCTATTACTATTTACTCTGATAACTCTAGTGTTATATGTTTCCATCAATGCCAAAGGGGGAGGTTTTGGGATATATTACATATATGTGCTGACATTGATGTTTTGTCATTGATGTCAGTTCATATTACATTAGTTTGTATAGTGTTCTTAGTTTATGTGCAGTGAAGTGTTGTGATAAGTTAGAGAGTTTTAGTGAGTTTTAGATGTTGTGGTATATCAAAGATATTGAGCTATATATATAATTAATCTTGGCTAAGTTAAAAGGGATTTCTATATGTTTTGATGATTTACATTTTGCGAATTTTGTGTCAGAGATGTTTTTGTTGTTGTCATGCTATTCCAAGTTTCTTGATGATATTTATAGATTTTTTTCTATTTTTGTTGTTGGATCTTATTGGTTTATGTGATCGAATTTGGTGATTTATTACGTAATGTGTTGGTATGTCCAATTATTCTTGGCTGACTTAATAAGATAGCATGTTGTCATTATTTGTGGCATGATCTATCGATCATGGCATGTTTGAGGATGTTCATTTTGGTTAAAGCTATACCCTGGTGACATGTCCTATCTCAGCCTATTAAGTATTATATTTAATTCATTTAATATTCTTAATGAAGGTGGCGTTGGCCTACCTTGTGGAATAAGGTGATGAGATGAGTATAAATTTGTAATAATTTATAATGCGAAGAGAGTTAGTTGGAGATATGAGGTAGATGGTGTGTGTGTGTGTGTGTGTGTGAAGAATGAAGATGGTGTATCGAAACTATTGATTAAAGGTATGAGTGGAATCTATTGATTATTTAGTTGTGCTTCATTGGAACTATTCTGGCATATCATATGTGCTTTATGTCAATTCATGATTCAATTGATTATTTTCCGCAAGAGATTCTAGTCCACCTTTGGTTGTTGCCCTTGTTCTAATATCAAGGTTGTTTCAATTTTTTCTCAAGAGAAGTGAGTTCTAAGTAGTGAGTCTAAATACATGTGGATTTTCTTTGTACCTTTAACAAGGTTCTTGTGCTAGTAAAATATCTCATAGGTTTGATCACTACCATGGTTTTTCCCCTAACAGGGTTTCTACAACAACACAAAAATTGTTGTTATGTGTTATGGTGATAATTCATCTCGTGTTCTATTGCTTATGTTTTAGTTCTAAGTATTGAAGTTTATAAGTTGGTTAGAATATTAAGTTTGTGGACACAACTAATTCACATCCCCCCTTAGTTGTGTGAGTTGCATTGTTCCTAAAAGGATCCAAGGCCACAGGTATGAAATTGATAGTAATTAACATACAAAGAATGTCTAAGATGAGATATGTAGACATGTGATAAAGATCTATAAATAGGAGGAAGAGAGGAACTTGTTTCTATAATTTGATCTTGAAAATGTTGGTTGATGATGATTCAGGTTACCCTCAACCTTTGATATGGAGAACATATGAAATTTTTGTTTCCTAGATCAATATGTGAAAGTATCATTGACCATACTTTTTTCAGATTTTCAAAAGAGGGTTGGGATTTCCTAGGTCAAACCTTGGTTTTCAATTAACCTTGAATTGAATTGAAATGAAATGCACTTGAATTGAAGGTGTGCCTTAAAGAGGTAGAGGCTAGATCTTTTTTATTAAGATGGAAGGGAGAGGGCCTTGAATGTAGATAACAACAAATCACATTACAACACAGAAGATAGAAATAGACTTTGGGCCATATAGAGTTTACTTCATTATAGGTTTACCATGGATGCCATCTTCAATCCTTGAGATTATAAATTTACTTATCCTTAAGTACCTTAATGATGCTTGATTTATTTCTCTATTTGAACTTAATATGGCATAGGATATGGACTTGACGATGATGAATTGATCTATGTATCAAATGAGGGGGTAAGGATTTCTTTTACACCTCTCCATATAAAATGTATTCAAATTTTTGAAGAAGGAAAACATATCCGCTTTGATAAAAATATCAAACAAATTAGTTCTCAAATGTAAACTTTCTATAAAAAATAATATTATGTAAATTCAAGATTGACACACTATTGGCCTAATAATTTCTCACTTGTTGAATAGCAAAAGAGATTATTTACACTATATTTTAATTTATAGGTGCCACAAGGCCCATGGAATATAAACAATATCTAAACTTATTTGTGCTCACATGCTTGGTTAAAGAACCTAAAATATTCATCCAAGTTTCTATCTTAACTAACTTCATCCTACCTTCCTCAGCCATATCTCTAAAAAATTTCTATTGAACATCAATGTGCTTGGTCATGTCATGAAATGTTGGGTTCTTAAATCATCAAATCAGACTATAAATATTATAATAAATTATCATTATTCATTTTATTTAATCCTATTTATGAATATTGTTATGCCAAATGGATTCTTTGAAAGTAAGAGTATCTTATTTGTACTCAACTTTAGTTGTGGACAAAGTAACTACATCTTACTACTTGGTCATCCAATTGACTGAACCACCAAATAGTGTAAACACATAAGTACCAGTGGAATCTTTTTTTTCAATATCACCTGCACAATCTAAACACACAACAATGAATATGAAGGGAGATTTTTTCTTGTAGGATTTGAGCAATACAAATCCACAAAACCCAAAGATCACCTGCATACAAAAACTTATTACAAGGAAGTAGAGACAAGAAGAGGGGAAGGGTTTGACTCAAAAATATGAAGAAGAAAATATCCTCAAATAATGAATGAATAAAATATACAATGGATCATCCTTATAAAAGAGATAGAAAGCCTTGAAGGCAAACCCTAGTGCATGTAATAATTAGTTTAACTATTGCATGATTAATGTATGCAAGTTTATATTTAAAATAGCTAGTGCATGTGCGTTTAACTAAAGCAAAATGAGTTGACATCTTAAGAAGGGAGTAAAGATGAATTAACATAATTAATACTTTACTCTAAAACCCCCCTTAAGATGAGCAACATTGCAGCTACATACAGAAAGAAAAGGAAACTACAGTGCTGAAAGCAAAAAATGGGTCCCGACAACATGGCTTGATGAGGTACCTAGCACAACCAAATCTCTATAAAATGGAGAAATAGAGAAAACCCAGTGGGCAAAAACCTACTCCAAAAAGAGATATAAAGACAAGAAAAAGAAAAAAAATGACTTCAAGAGACTCTCTCAAAGCTAAAAGTACAATGTGTGCTGCCAACCTCCCCGTGAGAGAGGATCGAGGCTCCAAAGACCCCTGGGAATGAAAGAACCCCTGGATCAATGAAAAAACCACTGTGAATCCAATGTAGAGGAGTGAAAGTCACTGGACACTGAAGAGGTAACCTCAAAAGATGAGGTGTCACTGGAAAGCCGATCTGATGCTCAAAGGAGTAAACATGAGGATCTTGAAAGGGAATCCCCAAAGTAGGTGGTGTGACATGTGTGCTAACACTGTCATGAAAGAGGAGATGAATTTCCTCTATAGAATCCTCAAAAAGTGCACCTGATGGCTCAATGAATGCAGATGGAGGGTCAGGTAGTGCTGAAGAAGAATCCTACTAAAGAGAAAAGACCTCAACAGGATGTGGTGTGGCAATCATAGTAGTGATCTCAGGAACAATACAAAGGTTCAAGTGATCTGACTGCATGACATGATGCTCTCGAAAAAGAGGAGAGTTGTGCTCCGACAATGGAGATGGTGGACCAAAGTGTGATAAGGTGTAGAGATGGGTGGAATGATCAACTGTCCCTTTAGTAACAATGCCTCCTATCGCACTATCTCAAATGAAGACTAAATCTCTAGTGAACTCAATTGTCTTACCTGATCCATTGTGTGTAATCTGATAAATTGAGAAAAGGTTTACAGACAGAGATGGAAGATACAATACATCATTGAATGTACCATCATAAATGCCTACTAAACCTTTCCCGCAAACTATCAGGACAGTGTTATTCCCCATGAGAATATGAGGAATGGGAGAAGCCTCAATAGTAGAGAAGACCCCTTGAGAAGATTCCATATGGTGAGAAGCACCTGAATCCAGTATCCAAGGGACTTGTGAAGGGGATGAAATGGATGCCTATAATGCATGACCCTGTCCAAAATCCTATCTAGATGTCGAAGATGTGGAAGAAGACTAAAAAGAAGACCCCTATGAGGTAGAAAAGGATGGAGAGGAAACAGTGCTCTTATGAAGAAGAGATTGCAAATCTATAATCTGTTTCTCATAGCCATCAAATCTCTTTTGAAAACAATGTGACTCATCACGAGGTCCTTTCTGATAATAGGAACATGTATGTCTCTTAGTCTTCTGTTTCACCTTCTTAGAAGAAGATGGTGGGCCAGTAGAGTGCTAAGAAGAGGAATTTGATATCTGCTTCGACTTCTACTTTTGCTTTTTGTTGGATGGTTGGGCAACCAATGCTTGGTTCTTTGATCTTGTTAGAGAGTCCAACTAAGTTAGTTTGGGTTGCTCTCTAGGAAAATGATCCAAGAACACCCCAAAAGCTGGCATGGTGAATGTAGATCCCAAAGCATCCATGGTAGAATGAAAGGTAGAAGAGAAGAGCTGAAAGTTTCCCCTAAGCCTAGATAGAATCAAATAAATGCACTCTTTATTAGTCTTTTTCTTTCCATATCTGTGTAACAAAGATCTATATTTCTTGAAATTCATTAGAAAGTCCTCAATAGAGGGAAAAGAATCAGGTACAAGAGAGGTAAGCTCTACCTCAATATGAAGTGCTCTGAACTCATTCACTATACCAAACAAGGTGTTAAGCTTGGTCCACATAGCTAGAGGAGTATTGCACCCATCAAGATGAAACTACAAGTTGTTTGATACCTGTAAAGCAATCAACCCCATAGCCTCATCCATCTTATTTCGATGTTGCATGATCTCAAAGGGCCTTTGTAATACTTGTTGCACTACATGTAGACAAGACCAGAGCCCTTTTGAATGGAGAAGCCGTGTCATTAGGGTTTTCCATGTGTGATAATTATGTGGGGTTAGAAGTTCTAGACAAGAAGAGGTCTCAGCCATATTTTCTAGAAGGGGTTTTTGTTTTGATAAATATTTGGTTTAACTGATAGAAACAAGAAAATAACACCCACCCACAATCCAAATATAGAACCCCTAAGCCTAGAAAGATATGCTTTATCAAGAGAAGAGCAAAAAAGCTTCAGATCTTAATCTTGTGTACCTTGAAATTTTTTTGATGAAAATAGGTAAAAATCTGGATGGTGCTCGAGAAGAGCTTTCCAATGCTTTTTTTGGATTGAAAAATGGAGCTAATTTGAGCAAATTAGCCCCCCAAGAATGCAAGAAAGAGAATCTGGCTTTGATAGCAAAAAATGCAAGCTAGATGATTAAAAAAATACTAGATTAACCTCCATGAGAGTGTCAGGCTCAGAACCAGCTTTTCGGTGATATCTCGTTTGCCCTATTTTGACACCGTATGCTCAAGTTATGTACAAAATACCATCTGGTGCGCTAGAGAGCCCGAAAATGGTGTAAATGAAGATGATGCATGCTGATGTCATCAAATGACGGGCTTAAATTTGACAACCAAATGGCTTTCGCAGCCCCCCAAAATTTAATTTTTATTTTTTAAAATCGCATGCACGTCTCGAGATTCGTACCAAGCCTTTCAGATTTTTGCCTCGATTTGCATGCTAATTAATTTTTTTATCTTGATTTATGTGCCAGACAACAAAATTTTCATCTAATTTTGCATGCCAATCTATACAAATTTTGCCTCAGGAAGCATGTTGATCCGTACAATTTCCACCTTGTGAAGCATGCCAAGCTTATGGTACCCAAAAAAAAGCCTCAAAATGCAAAGTTGTCTGAATTGGACGTGCCTAATATCCAAATAGGGGTTTTTGGGTGCTGCGAGCTCAAGGGTGAGGTTCGTTTGAGCTCAAAGTGCACAAAAATTTAGGGACCCCCTAATTTCAATAAAAAAAAAACCAAAAAAACCCTAATCTAAATCCTTTAAACACGAACAAGTTGTAGTAGATTAGGCTCTGATACCATGTAGGATTTGAGCAATACAAATGCAAAAAACTCGAAGATCACCTGCATACAAAAACCTATTACAAGAAAGTAGAGACAAGAAGAGGGCAAGGGTTTGACTCAAAAATATAAAGGAGAAAATATCCTCAAATAATGAATGAATAAAATATACAATGGATCATCCTTATAAAGGAGATCGAAAGCCTTGAAAGGAAAACCCTAGTGCATGTAATAATTAGTTTAACTATTACATGACTAATGCATACAAGTTTATATTTAAAACAACTAGTGCATGTGTATTTAACTAAAGCAAAATGAGTTGACATCTTAAGAAGGGAGTAAAGATTAATTAACATAATTAATACTTTACTCTAACAGTTCTCCTATAAAATTACCATGCTAACAAAACTAAAATAATATGAAGTACTTTTCAAATATCTACAAAAGAAAAATAATGATTAAATAATAATAATAATAATAAATAAACTTTATACTTTTATGTTCAAATGCTTCTTTAGATTGAGAAAAAAGAAGCATTGAATATTCAAGTTGAGAGGTTTTCCTCTAAACCCTCATGATTTTTTTCTTAGATAGAATTGATGGAGATGAAATGCATGCTACTAGTTAGAGTAGTAGGATGAATTTAGAACAAAATTTCATTATATGAAATGGATATGAGAATATGATCTGAAAAGATTATATGTGAGAGGGAAAATCCTTTCTTTAGTATAATTTTGAATAAACATTGAGGAATTGAGATTTAATTTCAAAATTGATGGTGAAGGTTTCCTGACAGGTTAGGGCCAACAAGAGGATGTCAATTAACATTATTTAATTGATGGGTTTAAGAAGTTAGATGATTGAAAAAAATTTAAAAATTATGATTTATTTGATGATATATAGTGGTAAAGGATATATCCTCTCACACATGGGAAAGTGTGGATAAAGAAAAGTGTTGTCTCATGTATGTTGGAGGAAAATTTTGGGAAGAGAGATATTGACAAGTGTCCTCTGATGCATGTGTGAGAACATGTTAGAAAGAGAAATTGTTACATTTCTCTTTACACATGTGTGAGATCTTGTGAAAAAAAGTGATGAAGATATATGACTCCTCACAAAATTGAAAAAATTCACATAGGAATATATGACTTTTCTCATTCCTGAAGGACCACATAGAGATAAATGTTTTAACCAAGTTGATTTTCACACAGTTTTGAGAATCATATAGGATAAAAAGGGGTTTAAATTATCTAAGGATATTGGATGCTCAATATTTTGATGAAATTTATAAGAATAATAGCTGTGATGGAGCTAGAGTACTTGCATTTTAATGCAAGTGGAGGATAGATTTGTTCTAAGGTTAAAACATAGTCACTGAACAAGAAAAAGTTGTGAGGGGTAGTAACAAAACTATAAGCATCGGATGCTAAATTTTTGGTTAAGGCTATCCAACCAAATGTTGAAGTTTTAAAAATAAGCCCTTGGATTGTCGATGATGTGCAAATAGAGGAAAGTAATTTGAGTTTAGATAAAGATTATTTTTTCCCAACTTTATTGCTTGGAGCAGTTATATATGTTTCTTTTAGGAGAAGATAAATTTGATCAAGTAAGAGAGAAGGGATGGTTCACAAGACTTACAAACAATTTTTGAACAAGATGTTATGGTCATGTTTTATCTCATGTAGTTCTTAGAATAACCATTGATATATTTTTTATGATTTATGATTAATAATTAATTTCTGAGTGTTGAGATTGAGTTAGTAGTGATGTAATACACAATCCTGTTATATGATCTTATTAAACTATGCCAAGTCAAATCTTTAGTAGATTATATCTTTATAATTGGGTATAGGAAGTAGAAATTTAATGAATGGTTCATGACACTCATATATATATAAAGGAACATTAAATGGAGACCAACTATTAAAACATTGGTAACAATAGTGAGGCTAGCGGGAATCACATATAGATGGATGTCTTAGGGACTATTTTGGAGGAGAGATGAAAATGTAGCATGTATATTTCTTTACGGTATATAGTTAGTGTTGGGAGAAGACTTCAGGACTTTAAAGTAGTACCATTGTTTATGTATAAACACAAACACTTATACAAATATTATCTCTTGATAATCTCTTCAAATGTGTTGATAGTATAATTTCTTTTATCTTTTGATATCTAACAAGATATTATAATCAAAGAGGAAGATTATTCAAGAGAAAATTCAAATGGAGGGATATATTATTGATAAAAAGATGAAGGAGGATGAAGTTCTTGTGAAGATGCGTGATATTATAACCAAGGAGGAAGAGTTTTAGAAATAGAGATCAAGAGCTCTATGCATTTCAACTAGAGACAAAAATACTAGATATTTACACATGACTTCTTTGAAACATAGATCTTCAAACAAAATTTATCACATTGAATATAATAGAAACCGCTAAGAGAAGGAGGAAGACATCAAAAGGTCCTTTTTTAAATAATATTCTCTCGACTAATAGTGGAGTTAACCGATCAATGTAGGATAACTTATCTGAAGCCATCTCTAGAGTTTTTAAGGAAGAAGATAACAAGATATTAGTTACCATCCCTTTGAGGGATGGAATAAAGAAAGCTATATTTTCCCTTGAGGGAAACAAAGTATTGGGTCTGGATGGATCTCCTATATTCTTTTTTTAATGGTTTTGGGAGTTGTGGCTGAGCGTGTGGTGAATTTTTGTTAAGGATTTATTTGGTTCCTGGAGCCTCCTTAAGGAACTCAATGCCACCATATTTTTCCTTATCCTTAATCACCTTGGTTCTATGAAATATAAAGTATTTAGGCATAAGTCTCTGTAATTCCTTTTTTAAAATCATCTCAAAGGTTCTTACTTCTAGACTGTTGGTTATGCTTCCTTCTTTGATCTATACTAAACAAAATAACTTTGTTCTTGGAAGAAAGATCCATGATTCAATTATCAAGGTTCATAAAAATGTGAACTCTCTAATAGATTATAAGACCAAAGGGTTTCTCGTCAAGTTGGAAATTTCTAAATCTTATGACCATGTGGACTGAGATTTATTACTTAAGATCATGAATGCGTTTGGTTTCAATAATAGAGTCCTTCAGCTGGTGGGGTAACTCATTTATATTGCTACCATATCAATCATTTTGAATGGATCCACTTCACATCTCTTTAAGAATGTAAGAGAGTTAAGGTAAAGCCATCCCATATCCCCCATTTTATTTACAATTAAGGCAAAATGCCATGGAAGGAACTTGAAGAAAATGGTTGAGAAAGGATCCCTAATGGGTTTGCAAAATTATTTGTATAATTTAGTGTGATCCCATCAAAAACTTATGGATGACACCATTGTGATGGGTATATCCACCATGGCGGAAACTAGGAATCTCAAAGAGTCCTTGGATGAGTATGAGGTGGCTTCTAGTCAAATGATAAATAGGAAGAAAAGTTCTTTATTCTTCTTTAATAATTTGGATCCAAGGAATAATATAATTGCTAGAATCTATGGATAGAGAGTGGATTCTCTTTCCTTAAATTACCTTATATTTCCCTTGGGACTAAAGCCTTATGATTCCTTCTAGAATTCTCTCATTGATAGGTTTAGAAAAAATCTAGCTAGATGGAAAGGAGCTCTTCTTAGCTAGACAGGTAAAATTAAGCTCATTAAAGTGACTTTATAGAATCTTCCTATCTACACTTTAAGTCATTTTAAAATCTCATCTAAATATGATGAGTCTATTGAGAATATCCAAAAAAGTTTTCTTTTGTCTAGTCTTGAAGAAAGAAAGATAATGTCGTTGATGTGCTAGGATGTATGTAGACCTAATAATTTAGGAGGTCTAGGTCTCACAAAGATTATAACCACAAATAGCACTCTTGTTCATAAATAAATATGGAGAACATTCTCATCTAATTGAGAATAGAATAGTATTCTAAGGAGTAAGCACTTCGCCAATAATGGGTCCCTCAAGGCCTTTCTTGATTCTACTAAACTTCCATGTGGATCGATTCTCTAGAATAATATGGTTAGAGGGAGGAATATAATTGAAATGGGAATTGGTTAGAGCATCAAAAAATGGAATCAGGTCAGGTTCTAGGAAGATAGGTGGTTAATGAAAGATCCTTTAAATACTTATGACAACTTCACTAAATGGGTAGAGACTCCTAAGGCCACCTATGGGAATCATGTCAAGGACTATTATAGGAATGGATGTTTGGTGAATCTTTTCCAGATCAGTATGTAAATTTCCATAATCCAATTATCCTTGATGGATGTCAATATGGGCTTGAACTAGTAGGATAGTTTCTTAGTCTGGATAACCCTTTTGGTAGCTACTTGATTTCTTCATTTATCTATCTTTGTTGTCCTTTTCCCTAGTCGCCCTACTTTATGGGTGAAAGCTTGGATCAAACACCTTATTCTTAAGGTCAACATCTTCTTTTGGATTCTTCTTCTAAATCAATTTCTTTCTAGGAATAATATTTGCAGGCATGGCTTCCAAATACTTAACTGATGCTATTTGTGTAAGGATGATATTGAATAGACTAATCATTTGTTCCTTCATTGCCTATTTTTTTCATACTATTTGAGGAAGAATTTTGTCTCTCTGGAATCTTACTTGGGTGTTTCCTTGGTCCATAGAGGGCTCTTTGGTCTAATGGAAAGGTCCTTCTTTGAATCCTACTATCCACCTATTGTGGTCTTTCCTCTTCCCCCATATTGCTTGGGGTTTGTCGACGGAGCGTAACAACAAAATTTTTAGAGATAAGGAGGATCTAGAGTACATAGTGTATGAGAGAATCTATAGATTAATAGTAGATAACATCAATAGATTTCCCTATAATGAGAATAAGATTGAGGTTGTCCCCTGTAATGATAATGACCTCAACATAGAAAAAGAGTGAAAATAAAGGGTGATGTTTCTAAGTCTTCTAGACCTATGAAAAAGAATGCCAAGGGTGTTTTTTGGATTCATCCTCCAAGGTTTTGGATTAAATCTAATTTTTATGGGGTGGCTAATGGAAACCTAGGGCTAGCTCTTAGTGGAGGAGTGTTAAGAGATTATAATGGAAAGTTTTTTTAAGCAGTGACACTATCCTTGGGCTGTCAGTCCAATCACCTTGTTGAAGTCATTCAATATTTTTATGTTATTTATCTAGCTAAAAAATGGACTTAAAAAATGTATGGATTGAAGGGGATTCCAAAAACATTATAGATTGTCTCCTTCGAAAGTTTCCCCCGCCTCATGGTCTATTAAAAGTTTGATAGAGGTAGCTAAAATTATTTTATCCAACTTTGATAATGTCAAAATCTCCCATTCTTTTTGGGAGGCTATTAGGTCATTGATTACTTTTCTAATGAAGGGTTCAATTTAAAAGTCCTACAGACATGTCCGAATGAGAAGGATTTGGGTGCTGATGTGATATTCTTGATCAATTAGTACTTTACAAATGGGAAGTTTTTGTCATTCAATAATGATGAAACTAATTTATATTTGGCACATTGTCATTATTTGATATTGTGGTGGCACCTTTATTATCTCTATGGGGTATGAGAAATGACACATTTTGTGGGTGCCTTGAACAAGTTGTTGGTTCTCTACTCTATAAATTTCAAAAAGGAGATTATTGCTATCATGGGGGGTAGTAGAAAGTGGGTTGAATTGATTAAATATGAGAAGCATACAAAGAATCCAAATATTTCATGTCTTATTGTGAGAGGTGGGTTGGACCCCTTCCTCAATAAGCTCCATGGTGCTGACCCTAAAGTTACAGAGTACTTTTTGAAGAACTAGAAAGATGGAAAAAAATTTCTTTTTGGGTGAAAGGTGAGAATTGATAAAAATATCATAAGGTAAGTTACAACTCTCTCTGTAGAGGGTGTGAAGTTCTATCAAGACAAAAAGTTTTCTAATGATGTTGGCATCAAATTTCCCAAAATTGATGAAGAAAGGGATGAGCTAGTAAAAATCTCCACTAACAATTTTGATGTCACATAGATTAAGTGGCTTTGGAGGGAGGTTCTCAAAGTTAGCATGGAACATATCACACACTAGTAAGTTTTAGCCTAATTTTCAATGCGCATTACTCAATTTTTTGATGCACATTGGTTGATGAAATAACCATTATTATTATTGAAATTTCTTTGCCAATTATTCGACACATTAAATTATTATCAAATATTCAACTCACCGAATCGTTGAAATGTCAACTAATCCAACGTCAAAATAACCAAAGGGGTGGTGAAGAATGGCTGACATATCTTTGATCATTTTCGACCACCATTGGTTGAACATTCAATATATCATTGATAATTTTCAACCATAGTTGGTTGAACTATCAACTGCTAAATACGTCAAGAGTATAGCATGAGCATCGAATTAGACATAATTTTTGGTTGAAACATTGACTCATGAATATATGAGAGTATAGCATGGGCATCGAATGATACAACCATTTGGGTTGAACTATCAATTGCTAAATACATCGAGAGTATAACATGGATGTCGAACTATACAGTCTTTGTGGTCAAAAAATTGATGACATATTTTTTTTTTATAAATAATATATATTATTAATGATATCACATCATGTTATTACCAATATGAATCAATAGGATGACAACATATTATTACCATGAGTTTATATTATTACCAATATGATTTTATATGATTTGTGCGGCTCTGTACTTCTTAATAGTATTGATTGGACCTAATTTGTCGACCAATGTGCATCAAAAAATTGACTAATGTGTGTCGAAAGTTAGGTTAAAAATTACTAGTGAACAATTCTTATTGAATCTTAAGGCTCATTTTGAGAAAATATATTAATATAATTACACGGAAAGATGTGAAAAAGTTATGTAACTCATTGGGAATGGATACTGAGTATCCAAACTTGTATAGAAGATTCTTGTTAATTTCTTCATCAAGTTGGAGCTACATTGCAACACCAGACTCTTTGAAAAAGACAATAACATTGATTAATATCTTTCATGATAAAGAAAATAAACTGAGGCCAAGATCTTAAAAGTATGAACTACTGTAGAAGATGATTTTATAGGTTTGAACTCATGTTGAAGAGAAAATAATTTTTTTGTTTTGTATATCTTTCCATTAAAAAAAGAATGAAATGGTGTTATAAATTACTACATTGATACGCTATTAGAAAATGATGGTTGAAATAGAATGAACTATCAAGGAAATCCAAGTTAGAACAAAATTAGTCTAAACTGTATACTGTAATTTCTAATTTGTTTAGATGATTCATCTATAATCATAATAATAGTATTAAGAAGAAATGGTGTGTATAATAATTTTTTCGTATAGATCTATTTATTAAAAATAACATGACATTATACATTATCATATTAATATAGAATTTATTAGAAAATAGATAGGTGGAATAGAATAGATTATCAGGATAATCTTAGGAAAAATAGAGTATCTCATGTAAAACAAATTTAGACATCTCATGAGCACTGGAGGACATGGAAATTAGCTTTACTTGCCATTGGAATTAACTGATATTGCCTGCTTGTTTACTCTAAATATGTGGTGAATTTGTGATATATAATTACTCTTAAGTGGCTTTATTAATGAAATGAATTGTGATGTTGATGGAACATCTGAGGACTAGAGGATATGGACCGATCACAGGATCTGTCTAAGCCAAAAAATAAGAATTAGTATTCAATATATAAGAATTAATTTTGGAAGGTTGAGAGTCCTTTGTTGAGGCCTTGGAGTTGAAGTATCCTCCTTATGTGTTCCAAAGTGGTGTCTTGAAACCAGAAGAATCCTTGGATGGGGAAAATTTTCTTGACAAGGTCAGAAAAGGTGATGTGCCATGCTTTCAAAGAGTATTTGGTCGAGGAGAAGAAGAGAGATCAAGAAAAGGAGGAAAGAGAAGAAGCCAAGAAAAGAGAAGAAGCCAAGAAGAGAGAAGAGGAAGATAGGTTGAAAAACCTTGAAGAGGCTTTGTATAAGAGTATTGAGAAGTGGAAGAAGATATCACTAATCCTAAAATAAGCAGTAGATGAAGATGAAGAAGATGAGAATAAGATTGTCCATGAAGGAATGGAGGAACCTAGGAGAAAAGAGGTTCAAGAGTTTAAATTTGAGATTGAAGATGAAGTTGCTGATAGTTGCAGCACTGAATCAAGTCTTGAAGGGCTTGAAACTGAAAAAAATTTTCCAGGTAGGGGAAATGGTATGTCCTTTCATGATGAATGATGGTGAGAAATATGATAGGATGGTTGAAGAGGAAACCAAGATGACCGGTGAGTTGTTGGTATGCCATGGAGAAAGGCATGAGGAGGAAGACCAACAAGAGGTGGAAATAGTGGTGAAAGAACCTTCCTATGGGGTCATCAGTGTGGCTAAAGAGGCAGCCATGATTGCTGAAGACAATTTGGATTTCCTAGAGGAGAGGCATATTATGAAAGATGCATTGGTCTCTATGAGGAGAGACTCAAGATTTGAAGACAAGGATGAGTGGAAGATTGTAGTAGTAGTCTCATGGAGGGAGACTAAGGATGAAATGGTAATTGAGGATCAGAATGTGGTTTAATTTTTTCCTATGAGAGGCAATCAGATTATGAAGATGCTAGAGTTCATTTTGGGGCAGCATCATACAAGGATGCCATGGATCACTAATGTGGATCTTTATAAACCAAAGGTGAAGATCTAAAGTTTTTGTTTACTAACATATTTGTACTTGCAGTATTTCCAAGAGGACTTGGAAAGTTTTCAAGTTGAGGAGTACGGTACAGGAGCACCAAGGTCAACACCTGAACCAGGATGGTACACCAAGGTCACTGAAGATCCTAGGGTGATGGGACAAGACCATATAAGGTCACTTTTCATTGTAATGGAACATGATTGGTCAGTTTATGTTGTTTTTATCATGTTTTTAGTGATGTTGATCATTTGGTAGTATTATCATAAAATAATGTCATGTAAACCATTGAATGCCATAGGGGTTAAGGATCTAACCTTGGGGTCAAATAATGGATCCAAGGTCAAATGTAAAGGCCAAAGATCTATAAGGATATATAAGTTTGTAATATGGCCATTAATGCCATTAAATAATGTAATTGCTCTCAAAGTGCAAAGATGCCAAAAATATGTAAAATTCCATTTTAATGTAATTATAGCCTATAAGGCTTATGTGAGGGTAGTGTGGTTAATAAGGTTTCTTTGAAACCTTTTGAACTTCCTAGGAGGGGTATTAGAGTCACATTGTTGAGTTGATAACATTGGTTGTCAACTTGACAACACTATTTAATCATATTTTATTTTGGCAGTCAGTTTAGGATTGTTTTGGAGACAGTTTAGGCAATTAGCAGGGGTAAAATCAAGTTTTTGAAGAGTTTGGAGTCTATATTAATGTAGATCTACATGAATAGACACATGGTGTGTCCAAGAACTGATGTAATGATTCAAAAAGATAAACATAAATTATTCTTGCAACACTGAATCTCTGTCCCATGGGTATAGTCCTCATAACAAGGAATTCATATGTTGGATAGAACATGATCTTGAGAGAAAATGATGTAAAATATTTTCCTTGTGTTTTAATTACATGTTCATACACTTATTTCATTATTTTAATTAGTAAAAAAGGCCAGGGAATTTACTGGTGTCCCTGATTGTGCTTGTATTTTTTATTATAGACATTGATTGAGATTGTATTTTCCTTAATGGATTGACTCTCCCACCGCATGTGACAAATGTAATTGGTGGGAGGAGTAAATATTGTAATAAAGCCTTTTATATTACTTTTTTATTATTTAGGAATAAGGAGAAATGGGTTGGTGGAGCCACATATAGGTGGAAGGATGCTGATTGGAGAGTGTCATGTTTTGACACCAATCACTTGGGGAGTGTACCTTAATGGTAGATGATTTTTATGATGGATTGTTGATGTCGGGGTCCATGCGGATGTATTGGCTCAAAGTGGTTTGTTCTTGAGGAGATTGTAAGGGTAATTTTGAACATGCCCTAGTTTAATGACCCTAGAGGCAAGGGTTTGGTGCCTAGGAGTATAGGTAAGTGGTGAGGGGTTAGAACCTTGGAAATGTGATGTTTTTAGACCTTAGAAAGGACTTTTCCTTGGTTGGGAGGTGGGAGAGTGAATACCTATATGAGTTTCTTTGTTAATGGAGTGAATTAGGCCTAGTTGGTTGCTACTAGGATATTGGATCTGGTAGATGTTCCAAAGGAACCTATCCTAGAGTTTGGGTAGGATTTATAGAACCCAAAAGTGTATCTGAAATAGTAAATATTTCCTTGAGTTGTTTGGGAAGATTTGTGATTGGTGAAGGTTATAAGCCTAAAGGGCTAATGGTGTGAGTTGTGTGGAAGATGACTTGACTAGACTTGGAGGGCTAGTGGAACATGGCATATGGACCATGTTAATGTTTTCTAAGGTGTTAGAACAAGGGTGGAAGACTAGTTTGAAGATTTGACACATTGGAGGCTCTAGGTGCATTTGGAGACTAGTAAACAGATCTCATCTCTCCAAAGGGATTGACACCATCCACTACCAATGAAAGCCTAAGATTACGAGGTTCTTCTTTAAAGTGTGGCCAAATTTCCTTTATTTCCTTAAATTTTAATCCATCTGTAGGCATTTTCATAATGTCATCTCTACTTCTATTGTGTGCATGGTAATCCATAAATTGTGCCAAGCTAGTGCACCTAAATAATCGTTGTAGATGTGGAATAATGGGAATATACTGAAGAACCTTACGAGGAACCTTTTTTGTTATTTGATCTGATCGATATCTACTAATATAACAATCAGAACATTCTATTGCAAATTCATGTTGTTTATGATATATAATATGATCATTCAAACATGCATGTATTATTTGATACTCCATTGCAATATCTTTCATAATGGCAAATAATTCTCAGTACCAGCAAGGTAGAATTCTTGATGGTGGTAAAAAACACTCACCTATCAACCTGTGACCAAAAATATAATTTGTTAATATAAAGAATATTAATTGGTACATGATTCACCCTTTGTTAACTATAAGGAAATTATGACTAAAAAAGATGAAAAAAGATGACATATATGGCATACCTTAACATACGTGTGATTGCTATGTTGGATAAACCATTCATAACCTTCAAGTTCACCAACAAAAATATAGTGGAAAGAAGAGGTTATTTGGGAGCCCTCGTATAGGGGCTCCTATGCCTTCTCAATTGTAGGTACATCAAGGTCATCTTTATCATCATCAGTTGCACCAGTACCATCATCTTGATCATCGTGATCATCTTGATCATCGTGATCTTCTTCCATGGGATCATTACCTTCTACTTCGATATCACACCTCCATGTTCCCTCTTTTGGAAATCCACATTCTCTAGATTGTCATGGTCTATAACATGAAACCTAGGGTTTTTGACCTATATCAAAATGATGACCTTAAATTAACCATGACCATGATGTCATCATCAATTCATTTCTTATGTATATAAATTGTTAAAATAATATATTGATATACATACCAATGGATGAAATTTTTTTTCCCCTTCAATGTGACCATGTTGCCTACAATGTTCATCATCTGTTTTGATTAGATATCTCTGAATCTATAAGCCCTTTCAAATTTTGTAGGGACAATAGCATTTTCCATCACCTTTTCTTTTAAACTTAGACCATAATCTAGCAATTGTCTCCTTATTTTGTTTTGGGTTGATATTGTCAGACGTGGTCTTTCTTGAATGGAATGACTCATTACTTGTACATTAACTAGAATGTTGGTGGAAGAAGGATGATTTTTTTTCAACCTACAGATACAAACACTGAACAACCATTTTCTCAACTCTAATTTTCTCAACACAAAGGGACATTTATCATAGCCATAGAAACTTGATTATTTTTAAATGGAATACATCAAGGAGTACCATCAAAAATATTGACCATTTACAATCTTGATTAGTAAACTTAAATCAAATAGCTCATTTTTTTTTCAGTCATGTGTGGTCTCTATGTATATGAAAAATAAATGAAATATCAAGCTGAAATAAAATAGTGAACAAAATGGTATTCCGCATAGAGTGAATGAACTATACCATCAAAATAAGGTGAAATCCATAATTGGCACAAACTCAGACATGGGAAAAGTCAAATTCAAGCCTAATCTATCAAGAGAAACAAACAATGTGGAACCCCACAATCGAAAACATGAAACCTAATAAAAAATACTGCAAAACTTGATCGGGACAATGGAATTTACCAAGTAAGGAAAGGTGAGAGGATCAATGAATTAAAAAAAAAGAAACACGCTTTGTGAACAATGTTCAAAATCCTATCACCAAGAATAGACATAGGAAATCAAAAAGGGACAAAAGACAAGAAATAAGAAAAATCATTAGGACTATAGAAAAATCATTAAGGACTATAGAAAATCAAGTTCTAGAAATAGACAGTTCTGATGCTTTTCCATTACAAAAGTTGAGCATTCATCATTTGGTATATGAACAAGTGAAAAACATGCAGATTTGACCAAAAAATTCTGGGAACTAGACCAACAACAAATGGACTTGTGATGATTTTCACAATAGTACATGTGTTGCTGGGTCATCTCTCAGTAGTGCTTAGGAAAATCTGCATGTTAATCACCTGTACATTTGAAGTGGCTCAAATGGAAAATACAGTAGCTAAACAACCATTTTGTCAACCCTAATTTTTCAACATAGAGGGAAATTTATCATAGCCATAGAAACCTATCTCAGAATTGTCCATTTCTTTGTGTATATGAAAAATGAATGAAATATCAAGCTGAAATAAAACATTGAAACAAAATAGTATTCCACATAAAGTGAATTAAATATACCACCAAAAGAAGGTGAACTCCCATAATTGGAACAAACTCAGACATGGGAAAAGTAAAATTCAAGGCCTAATTTGTCAAGAACAACAAACAATGTGAAACCCCACAATCAAAACATGAAACCTAATAAAAAATGTACAAAACTTGATTGGAACAATGGAATTTACAAAGTAAGGAAAGGTGAGAGGATCAATCAAATAATCAAAAAAAGAAACATGCTTTGTCAATAATATTAAAAATCCTATCACCAAGAATAGACATAGGAAATAAAAAAGGAACAAAAGACAAGCAATAAGAAAAATCATTAAGACTATAGAAAAATCATTAAGACTATAGAAAATCAAGTTCTAAAAATGGATGGTTTTGATTCTTTGCCATTATAAAAATTGAGCATTCATCATTTGGTACTTCTTGGTGTATTCCATTTAAGTATGCCAAGAACAAAGTATTCCATTTAGATATGTTCAAAATTTTGCCAATAATGATTTGGGGAATGCAATCATGTAAATCAAAAACTAATATTATTATTGTTATGAGAAGAGGTAAAAATAATATTCAAAGTGTTATTATGAAATATGCATGTTCATCACCTGTGCATATATATACCTTCTCTAATCACACAACCAATGAATAAAAATTCAAATGCCAATTTCTTTAACAATTGAAATGTCTCAAGTAGACAAGATTCTTAATGGAACTTCTAAATGATATATATAGATACAAGTGGGAGATTAGAGTTGATCATCCTTCACTTGTGCATATAAGAGTTGACCAAAGAAGGTATATGCATAGGTGACAAACATGAAGATTTGACCAACCATTATTGGAAGCTAGACTGACAACAAATGGACTTGTGATGATTTTCACAATAGTACACGTGTTGCAAGATAAGCTGGTAGTAGTGCTTAGGAAAATCTACATGTTCATCACCTGTGTATATAAGAGTTGATATAAGAAGGTATATGCACATGTGAAAAACATGCAAATTTGACCAAGCAATACTGGGAGCTAGACCCAATAGCAAATGGACTTGTGATGATTTTTCACAATAGTACATGTGTTGCAGGGTAAGCTCCCAGTAGTGCTTAGGAAAATCTGCATTTTCATCACTTGTGCATATGAAGTGGCTCTAATGGAAGATATAGTCACTAAACAACCATTTCTCTATTACAACAATTGAGCATTCATCATTTGGTACTTCTTGGTGTATTCCATTTAAGTATATGAGGAAAAAAGTATTCCATTTATATATGTTCAATTTTTTTCCAGTAATGATTTGGAGAATGCAATCATGTAAAAAAAAACTAATATTATTATTGTGTTATGCAAAACACAATCATGTAAAACCTATGCATATACAACCTTCACCTGTGCATATAAGAGTCGATCAGAGAAGGTATATGCATAGGTGACAAACATGCAAATTTGACCAAGCATTACTGGGAACTAGACCCTACAACAAATGGACTTGTGATGATTTTCACAATAGTACATTTGTTGTAGGGTAAGCTCCTAGTAGTTCTTAGCAAAATCTACATGTTCATCACCTGTGCATATACCTTATCTAGTTGGAGAAGTCTAATATTGTATAGTATGTCATTGTCATTGTATATTGGATCATGGGTAGTATTATGAAATAAGTTGGTGTTTTAGGGTTTTTAAGGTCTTGAAAAGGTCATTGTCAATGTAAGAAGGCTCTTTGGGTGATAACTTGTTACAATGTCCCGAAGTAAATTCAACTAGTTTGTGCATAAAAGAACCTATGTTTAATATACTTGAATTGAATTATGTTAAGTTAATTCATGCAATAATAAAAGATAACAGTTTCATATGAATTAATAGAACAAATGATAATTAATATATGAATTTAGAAGTGTAATTATGGTAATTACTATAATGCCCATGATTATTCTTAGGTCAGAAGGAAAAAAAAAAGGGTGGCAATCAAGCAAACTTGAACTTGAATTTTTGAATTTGGAAAAAATGAGCCCTCAACCACAAGAAAATTTTTTCAATTGAAAACTAGTCTTTGAACATTAAAGATGCCAAAACAACATGTTAGAGGGACTTTATAAGTTACTCAAACACAAGACCAACTAGGCATTCTCTAGGATCATTCCTTTGATCCAATGCGAGATTCACCAAATTAGAGTGCATAAAAGACTTATGAAGCCACCACCACTCTAAACCATTCAAAAATCTTCAATTTACCTCAATAAGTCATTAGAATCATCCAAGAAAGTTAAACAACTCAAAATCGCAATCCGGGTGCTTTCTAGGCCTATCTCTCTAGTAGCCCTGCTAGACCAGTTTTCCTAGGATTTCATAAAAATTTCCCAAAACACTAGGGAAACTAAGGGCATATCTGAATACCCTTTTTAGACCTACATAACATATCCCAAATCCACATTCAACTCCTTTGGACCATCTATACGAACAATTACTGGTGCACAGGCTTTTACCCCCTCCAAAAAGTCTCCAAATATGAAGCAACTCTTGTTTTTACATCCACCACAACTTCCTAACCCATCAAAGAGTCTAGATACCATCCCAATCCAAGTATTTTCAACTTTACGAGATGATCCAATAAGTTTTTAACATCTCAACAACAAAACCCTCCATTTAAGGTATACAAACCTAGGGCTTTCTCAAAGTGACCAATCTCATCACTTCCCAACAAACCTAATGGTTCAAACACCTTTACATAAATATATTATGACCATCCATGCCATAAAAAAAGGTCCTCATTTGGACAAATGCTTCAATCTATGACTGTCCCAAGGGCAAATGACCCTTACAAGGCTCCTTCCAAGAAATCAATATTCTCAAACTCAACTCCCATGTTCATCCTGTAAACAAACACATATTACATAAAAGAAAACCATTCCACATTACATACCATCCATGGAAGTGAGGGATCACACAAATCCCTCATTGCTTCAAAGTAATTCATTGTTGCTCATAGTCACTGTTCTGGAACAGTCATCCCAAAACAAGGATTAAAGTTTTAAACACTTTAAAAACTCCACAAAACCATTCAAATCAACATAGGAATGAGTAATCCACACTACTCTAACCCATTCACATCCATATACATTGAGATAAGAGTTTCAAAACACTATAAAAGCCCACGTATTTCCTTTGAAGCCCCCTTATTTCCTTTGTTAATCATCCACTTTCATTCATAGTAACTACATAATGTGATGCAGGAGCATCCTGGGTGTAAGAGCAATCTTGCATCACCCAAAAATATTTCTGTTTTTGTATTCAATAAGGGCTATTTTGTGCAGAGCTACTATTTATGGAAAGTTACTATTTTTGGTAATTTTCATATGTGCTCAGAATGATCTGATTTCTTTCTTGGAGGTTCATTTTGGTCATATAAGTCTGCCAGTAAAGTTTCATTGCCAGATCAAGTGTATATTGGAAGATATTGAAGATTTTCGGTATTGGCAGCAGGGTACAGAAACTTTGAACTCAGTTTTGAAGGCTTTAGAGGCCCCGGATGAGGTCAAAAATTTGGGTGACGGGTGCTTGCGCGGTTCAAGCCTGTAGAGCGCTTCGTGGCGTTTCCGAAATGGGGTTATAATAGCCGAGCGGGTCAACTGGTGATGACTTATGGTCTT
>BSBK01012103.1:12500-198163 GCA_027943335.1 Chamaecyparis obtusa | reverse complement strand
ATTCCAATGCCTTAGCCAAAATTTTGGAGGCTAAGACATAGGCTTGGTCTCACCAAACCTATCCCAACCAAAAATTGAGGTAGAGTGAAAACTCCCGCGTGCATATTTTAAGAAACAGGCACCCGTTATTTAAAATCAAAAAACGGGCACCCGTTTCATAAATTTAAAAATATGTGTTTAAAAAAATATTTTAAATTAAAAAATAAATTAAAATTTTTTTAGAAATGGGTACCTGTTTTTCAACAAACGGGTACCCATTTTTTTATTTCAAAAAATGGGTACCCGTTTTTGGAAAAATGGGTACCCATTTTTTGAATTTTGGATCGGATGTCCGAGCCTAAAACGGGCACCCATTTTTAAAAAAACGGGTGCCTGTTTCAAGCGGCGCAAATTTTCAAGCTGCGGACTTTCGCAGAATTGGCACCCAAATTTTTGCTTCTACCCATACATATATATATATACATATATATATATATATATACATATATATATATATATATACATATATATATATATATATATATATATATATATATATATATATACATATATATGTATATATACATATATATCTATGTATATATATATACATATATATACATATATACATATACATATACATATATATATATACATATATATACATATATTTATATATATATATACATATATACATATATACATACATATATACATATATATATATATATATACATATATATATATATACATACATATATATATACATACATATATATATATATATATATGCATACATATATATATACATATATACATACATATATATATACATATATACATATACATATATACATATATATATATATATATATCTATATATATATACATACATATATCTATATATATATATATACATACATATATATATATATATATATATATATATATATATATATATAATATATATATATATATATATATATATATATATATATACATATATATATATATATGTATGTATATATGTATATATGTATATATGTATATATATATGTATATATCTATATGTATGTATATATATATATGCATGTATGTCTATATATATATATATATATATTATATACATATATATACATACATACATACATACATATATATATATATATATATATATATATATATATATATATATATATATATATGTATGTATGTATGTATGTATGTATGTATGTATGTACTTTTATATATATATATACATACATACATACTTATATATATATATATATATATATATATAGATAGATATTGAAATAGGAATTATATATATTTGATAATAATATTGAAATAAGAATTACAAGTATGATAACTAGAAATGAGAGATCCAAGTTTACAAACTAACAAGGGTCATTACAATTGGCCATAATAAAAATATTGTTGAGCTTATAAGTCTTTGACATCATTACATGACCATTATTGGACTATTACATCATCAAATGACCCTTGAGGGTCATGTTGTCTTCACCTTTATCTAGGGATCTATTAGTGACCCTGGTGCACTCCTTAGGTCATGTCCTTGACCTTGGTGCTCCTGCACCATGAGTGGAAGGAGATAAGTAGGGTGGGATGTGTAAGAGACCAAATTCGCAATGATTCAAATCAATAAATAAAAATCATCCTTGTAGTAGTAAATCTTTTCTTGTGGGTATAGTCACTACAACAGTGAATTAAATTGCTTATGGGAATGTGTTCTTGAGTGACTAGTGATGTAAGATCATTTCCTTGTGTCAAAACCAAATAGATCAATGATCAAAGTTTTTAGATTCTGAGAACACGTATATTTAGTGGAGGCTATAAGAAGGGATATTTGTGAATATTTCCTAGATCTCTAAAATACTACAGAATATCTTCTTTACTGAGCTGAGGTGGGACAAAAGTAACATAGCTCTATGAAACCTTCACAAATATCCCTTCTTTTTCCTCCACTCATACCTCTTATAGGAATCTAGAAAATTTTCAAAGATATAGGTGATGAACATTTAGATTTTCCTAAGCACTACTAGGAGCTGACCTAGCAACACATGTACTATTGTGAAAATCATCACAAGTCCATTTGTTGTTGCGTCTAGTTCCCAGTAGTGCTTGGTCAAATCTGCATATTTGTCAAATGTAAATGGAATACTTTGTGCATGACATACTTAAATAGAATACAAAAAGAAGTGCCAAATGATGAATTCTCAAATTCTGTAATGGCAAAGCATCAGAACCATCCATTTCTAGAACTTGATTTTTCTTTTTTTTTGTCTTTTTTCCCTTTTTTATTTCCTATGTTTGTGCTTGGTGACAAGATTTTGAACATTGTTGACAAAGCGTGTTTCTTTTTTTGATTGTCATGGGGTTCCACATTGTTTGTTGCTCTTGATAAATTAGGCCTTGAATTTGAATTTTTGTTCATTTTTTAATTTTAGCTTCATATTTCATTCATTTTTCATATACACAGAGACTACACATGTTGATAAAAAGATGAGCTATTTGATTTAGGTTTACTATTCATGATTGTAAATGGTCAATATTTCTGATGGTACTCCTTGGTGTATTCCATTTTAAAATAATCATGTTTCTATGGCTATGATAAATGTCCCCCTTTTTTGAGAAAATTAGAGTTGACAAAATGGTTGTTTAGTGATTGTATCTACCATTAGAGCCATTTCATATGCATAGGTGATGAACATGCAGATTTTTGTAAACACTACTGGGAGCTTACCTTGCAACACATGTACTATTGTGAAATGTCATCACAAGTCCATTTGTTGCAAGGTCTATCTCCCAGTAATGCTTGGTTGACAAATCTGCTTTTTTGTCACCTGTGCATATACCATCTCTGATCGACTCTTATATGCACATGTATTATTGTGAATGTTACCCAAAATTTCCTATCATTCAATTTTGGCCACAATCCTATTTTCGCTTGCAAAGGAGATCCACAAGGTTTTATGGTTTGCGATCTTGGCCCCATGTTCTTCAATGTGTCATCATGCTCCAGTTTTGATCGCATGACCTAACTCACAAAAGGTAGGAAGATATTCAAGTTTCAAGGTTTGCTAGAAATACTTATGTCGTAGGGTTCCAAAATTGTCTAAGCAAAAACCCACAATGTTTTATGTTTCCTTGTTACCATTTGTTGCGGTTTGAAGACGTAGGTTTTTTTTTTACCTTTCATGCCTTGTGCTTCTTCTTCGGTGTCATCTTTCCCTATGTGCGCAACTATGACCGAGGTGGGTCCCAGGTCTTCAAAGATGCAGTCGCTTGATCTCTAGTGTTTTTGGTAGTTAAGCCTTTGTTTCGGTGATTGGGCGATTGTGTGGTCGCTTGATCTCTTCTTTCTGATAGTTAAGTGCTTTTCATTTAGCGACTCAAAAATTCCTTCAGTTGCATGTTTGCACAACCTCGATGGGCAGTTAACATTATGTTTGGTGGTCTCAGTGCTGAGGAGGTAGTCAACAACAAATGAAAGAATGACACATGTTAGCAAGGGCCTAATGGGTTGTCTTTCCTTTAATCCAATGGTGGGCGCATGATCGCAATGGGCTGGAATATTCCATGTGATCATGCAATGACCATTGATCTTCCTTACAACATAGTGCTTCCAGATGGTGGGTCCTCTTTTGTGACATGCTCACATTTTGTTGGCTGGCTGAATGTTGACGGGGATTTGTTAGTGGGACTGATGTCAGGGAATTTGTAGGGGTTGCCAGGGAAGCTAGATCAATGGTGATCTCATAATCTCATAGAATCTTCTGAGCCCATGAGATCATGCGACCACCATCCGATGAAGGGTGAAGAGTGTCGTGGGTCCGTGTTGCGAGATGGTCTGACATGCTAATTTTCTATTGGTTGCTACTGGTGATGTGGCCATTGACTTTTCAATGGGACCCACGACTATTGTAAAGGTGGTCTGAGCCATTTGATCCACCGGGAAGTACTGTGATTGATGGTCTTGTTTAAACTAAACCTGATAAATGTTATTTTTCAAATTTGAAACTTTCTGCTTGGGTTTTGCTAGCATTTGATCCAGCAGGCCGTGAACGCGAACTCGAGGGTAGCTCAAAAATTATGTTTCCAGGATAGTTGCAGTTGGAAGGATGATGAAAAGGTCTAGACAACCATTGTGGGTCAATTCTTTCTTCTTGAGGTACCATGATATTGATTTTGTGCCAAGTTGCAGGAAAGTAGATGGATCAAGGTGGCTTTTTTGTAGGTCGATGTAGTGTAGGGATGGGCACTCAATACAGTAGTCTGATCAATCAAGATATTTTCCCTTCTAGAAGTATTTTGATCGACGGTCATGTTTAAACTAAACCCAATAGACATTTTTTTTCAAATTTGAAACTTTCTGCTTGGGTTTTGCCAGCATTTGATCTAGAACCGTGAACGCGAAGTTGAGGGTAGCTCAAAAATTATGTTTCTAGGACAATTGCAGTTGGAAGGATGATGAAAAGGTTTGGACAACCATCATGGGTTGATTCTTGCTTCTTGAGGTACCATGATATTGATTTTGCACCGAGTTGTAGGAAGGTAGATGGATCAAGGTGGCTTGTCCGCAGGAAGATGTAGTACAGGGATGGGCATGTAATACAGTAGTCTAATCAGTCAATATATTTTTAGAGATGCATTTATAATCAGACGTGACAGATTTAGGGTTCGAGTATTATATGAAAATCTGTGTAACCCTAGTTAGGTTTTGACTCCTGCCTGCTTGCTTGGAGGAGATGTATATATTTGTATTTTGGAGCTTTTTGAAGCTAAGAGTTTACATTTTGTAAAAAGATTTTTTCTCTTTCTAGGAGTTATCTGTGGCATTCTTTCTACCCTCTGACTTTTATAGTTGTGATCTTTCATTGAAACCTCAGATTCAATAAAGGCTATCAGTGGCATTTATTCTGCCCTTTGGTCTTTTCCTTGTCTATATTTCTCTTATTGAATATAATATACTGGCTTTGTTGGAGAAATCTTAGAGTTCTAGGGCCCTTCTTTCTTTCAGGTTATATCTATACTATTGTGTTTGATCTGATTGGAGTGAGTTTGTGGGTATACTTCAATCCCCTATCATTCTGTCTCATTCTTGTGCCCTTTTGCTGAAGAGAATGTCTCCTTGTAGGTCACAGTTTGTGTCTTTTATCCAAACCCCTCTATGAAATACTTATGCAAGCCTATTTAAAAAGATTATGTTCTACTAGATCTGAGAGCTTTCATGCTGATTTGGTCAGTGTATTGTGTTCATCTCATTTCAGTGTATCACCTAGTAGGATAGTTTGCTTTTCAGTTATTTCCTTTCAGCATTCCTTCTATCCCTTTTCCCTCAAGATTTTACTTTCCTATCAAGAAGCAAATTAAGGTGATTATCAAAGAGGAACTAGCCTAGAAACTAGAGGTATCATCTTAGTTAGCATAGGTCCCACAACCTGGAGATGATTCCCATGTTATACTAAGTTATCAAGACCAAAAGAGCTTGTAACAAGGGTACAAACTTAGTGTATAACAATTCTGGCATGCCCGGTGGGACAAGTGACTGATTTTTTTTAGTCCTTTTAGACAGAGATCATATTCAAACTCAGAAGACACCCCACCTTGGGCATAACAATTTCTGGCACGCTCGGTGGAACTACAAAAGAAGTTCATTTTTTGAGGATTATGCTATCTCTAATATACTAATTGCATAATATAGACTTTTAGAAGTTGTTCTGTCAAGTATATCTGGTGAATCCACTGATTTCATAGATCTAGGCTAACCTTGTTCAAATTTTATGAGAAAGATTGAGACTAGGAGCTCAAAGCCTACTAAATTTTTAGAGTTTCCCTCAAAAAGAGGCTATAAAGGTAGATCAACTCAAAGGACTTCCCCTACAAGGAGATTTCAGTCTACACCACCTGATACTTCAAAAAGGAGACCTTTGTCCTTTCATCTCAGAAGAAGAGGAAGATCTCTGACCAGAGATCTAGAAGAAGAGTCAAACCCAACATCAATTACAACTCACATAGTTGCTACTCAACAAATTTCAGTCCCTACAATGGCTAGACCATTCTCTTTCACACCTTTCAACCAAGGGAGTCCATTAGTCTTTTCTCAACATCATGATGTGCCCTTGGTGGCACTGAAGAGTCTACCTAATTTCACAGGTGAAGGACAAACTATAGCTTTTGAGCATATAAGAGATGTGACCACTATCTGTAGCATACATAATATAACTCAAGAAGATGTGGCCACCAAGTTATTGGAAGCCTCTCTCAAAGGTAAGGCTCTTGAATGGTTTACAACTCTAGCTGTTGGTTCCATTAATTCATGGGATGGATTAGGAGATGCATTGAGTAAACATTTTGAGGATAAATCAGACAACTTGTCTTTGGTTGAACAGTTGACAACCATAAAAAGAGACCCTCAAAAACAAATGATAGATTATAATAATAGATTCCTCAAGACATGGAATAGAATTCTAGTCTTAGTGAGGCCATCAGCTAATCATGCTTTCCTATATTTTTTGCAAAGCTTGAATGGTCAAATTTCTATCATGATCTAATCCATGGGTGGTACTTCTCTACCCCAAGCTTTTGACATAGCTGTTAGGGCTGAGAACTATTTGATCCAAGTAGGTATGATAGCTAGAAGGCCACCCATGCCCATCTTTCCTAGCCTTTAGCCTGCTACACCCTTACAAGTACCTCCATTTACCCCTATTCCTACCATACTAGCACCTTAGGCTAGTACAAGTAGTGAAGATTTAAAGACAAGTTTCTCTCAAGAGTTGCAAGAGATGAAGAATAGTCAACAAACTAACTAGCAAGAAATGACAAATCTACTGCAGACTTTGACTAAAGAGGTCACAAATCTAAAGAAGCAAGGGCAAGGAATCAGACCACCCTTTCAATCACAAGGCCAAAGTTCTAATCAACAATATTAGAATCAAGGACAACCTTATCAACAAAATAGGCCACCATACCAAGGAGGTTATCAAGGACAAAGAAAAAACTTTAATCAGAGACCATTCCAACCATATAACCCTGCACCTCTCAATTCTATAAATCTAGTTAGAGACATGGTTCCTAGTCAAAATAATATGGTCATGGATAATGAATGGTGTTTTCCTTGTAACCAACCTCATAATCAAGCTACATGTTCAAATGGGTGGATGAACCAAGTATTAATGGTTCAAAATGCTTCATATGCTCAAGTAGAGGCTTCTTCTAGTGGATCAGTTCCTCGGCAAGAATCACAAGATAATGAGACTGCTCTCTTCAATTGGGAGCAGCAAGACTTCAATGGAGTTAATGGTGAGTCTTCTATTGCTGCTAATACAAGGTCAAAGAGAAGAGCTCAAGACATGGAGAAAGCAGATTCAGGGACTAAAGCCACTACATCTGCAGAGCTAGTGCAACAAGCTACTCCCATCATATTTAAGAAGGCTCCTGCCATTACAAGCAAAGAAGGCCAGACTCTCAAAGAGATAGTGCATATCATACCAAAAGCACCACAAAGAGTACACACTGTGACACCTTTCAATATTGTAGACAGCATGAAGAAGGTGAATGTTACCATGTCTATGTGGGACTCTTTGGCTACTCCAGGGCAACCTGAGATTTTGAAGAAGACCATAAATGAAGTGACAACTCCTCAGCCTACAAAAGAAGCTGCAAAGCCAGTGTTGGTCAACACTTATCAAGAGAAGGAAGCTCCAAGTAGTAACTCCAAAGCTAGTACCATTCAAGGTAGGAAATCAAAACCACCTACCTTTTATGTATCTTTAATTATTGGAAAATATTTAGTACATAATTATATGGTAGACAGTGGAGCTACTAGTACTGTAATGCCTAAAAAGGTGGTTGACCAATTAGGACTAAAATATGAACCCTTCCAAAAAAGTGTTACACAACTTGATGGATCCTCAGTTAACACTATAGGTGTGGCCAAGGACACTAGTTTGATCCTGCATGCAAGTCCTAATTTCTCCATCCTACTTGATATATATATCATAGATCTCCCTGCCTTATTTTCCATATGTTTGTCAAGGGAGTTTACAGCCAAAATAGGAGGTTACCTTTCTTCTGACTGGTCTTACATGCTTTTCCACACAAGATATGGTACCAAGGTCACCATTAAATTAGAACCATTGGTAGCACACCATATAGAGCCATATGTGTCTAGCACCATCAATGTAAACTGCCCTATATTTGATGGCAATGACTTCCTTATTATCAGAGAAGCAAACACTAAAATAGAAAGTATCCTAATATTTTACTAGATGAACTAGAATCAGAAAAGGTTTTAGAAGCCCAAGAAAATGTTATTTGGGATGCTGGTTTGGGAAATTATTTGATACAAGAAAGTGGATCCATAGAGCCAAACCTTCTCAAAGAAGACACTGATTCAGAGGATCAAGGCAATCAGGTTTGGGAATTATTTTTTGATGGGGCTAGAAGTAGACATGGTTCTGGTGATGGTGCTTTGCTAGTGTCCCCAAAGGGAGAAAGATATTATACAGCCTTTAGATTTAGTTTCTCCAGCACTAGCAACACTATAGAGTATCAAAGCCTGGTAAATCAACTAGAGTGGGCTAGAAAAAGAGGGCTTAAGGCCTTAAAAGTTTACGGTGATAGTGAGTTAGTAGTCAGCCAGGTGAGAGGGATAAGTGCAACCAAAAATGACACCTTGAAAGCATACAAACATAGAATTTGGGATGCAATTGAAGACTTTTGTGCCTTCAATATTGTTGCCATCCCCAGGAAGCTAAATCAGAATGCAGATAGATTAGATGTTGTTGGATCTCAGTATGATATTACTAACAGTGTTTCTAAAGAAGGAGACCAATAGCATATTAAAGTGATTGTCAGACCTTCTATCCCTGACAATGATACTAATTGGCAAGTGTTTGACAATGATGAGAAAATTTTGCATTTCTTGTTTGAAGAGGATGTCTTCTCAGAGCATAACCAAGATAGATTATTGCAGAACTATGGTGACCAAGTAATAAAACTTAAGTCTAATAAGATGCCTAGAGGTCTTGTCACCTTAGAGAATATCTTCAACAAGGATGATCAAGTTAAGAAGAATAAAGCTATTTTGGTAGTTCAACAAGAACATTGTGTTGAATTAGAGTTGGAGCTATGTAAAAGTTTACAATTTTGAAAAGTAAACACTGATTTGGAAAGGCAAGCTTATACCCAATTATTTAAGGAATTCAATGATGTATTTGCATGGCAATATGAAGACATCAAAGGTTTTAATCTGGCCCTTGCTCAGCATACTATTGAACTAGAGCCTAATGCCAAACCAGTAAGACAAAAGAAAAGGCCTATTAATCCCAAGCTTGAGCCACTTATGCATAAAGAGGAGCTCAAATTGATAGAAAGTGGTATCATCTACCCCATCAAGCATACTAGCTGGGCTTCCAACCTTGTTCTTATAAGAAAGAAGAATGGGGAGTTGAGATTAGGTGTTGACTTCAGGGATCTCAACAGGGCCTCATTAAAGGATTGCCATCCACTACCCTCCATGGAACAAATCTTACAATGTGTCTCTAAGTCTGAGGGATTTTCATTATTGGATGGCTATTCAGGATACAATCAGATCCTGGTCAATGAAGAGGATCAATACAAGACTGCATTTACAACCAAATGGGGAACCATGGCTTATCAAAAGATGCCCTTCGGCTTGTCAAGTGCAGGTGCTACATTTTAGAAGGCAATGGACATGGCCTTTAAAAACCTCATGTACAAATTTGTGCCAGTCTACTTAGATGACATAACTATTTATTCTAAACATGCAGTAGATCATATCAAACATCTGAGGAAGATCTTTGAAAGATGTAGAGAGTTGGGGATATCTCTTAATCCCAAGAAATGTTTGTTTTCAGTTCATGAGGGGAAATTATTGGGATATATAATATCCAAGAAAGGAATTATAGTAGACCATGAAAGGATTGCAGCCATCCTAGAGCTACCATTTCCACATCATAAGAAAATTCTTCAATCTTTCATAGGAAATATCACTTTTGTTAGGTGTTTCTTGCGTAATATTGTAGATTTATTGAAGCCTTTGACAACCATGTTAAAGAAGAGTTCAAATTTCAGTTGGACTAAAGAAGGAAAGGCCAACTTCCAAGTTATCAAAGAGGCCTTGACAAAAGCTTCTACCCTATTAAATCCAACTTTTAGTAAGGATTTTATCCTTTATGCTTATGGGGGTCATGATGCTATATCTACTATGTTGACTAAAGAAAATTCAAATGGGTTGGAACAGCCTATTGCTTTCTTCAGCAAAGGTTTAGAGGAGTATGAACAAAGATACTCTTTTGTAGAAAAACATGTACTTGTTGTGGTAAAGAGCCTTAAAAAATTTAGATATTTATTGACCCATAGCAAGGTACATTTGAAGGTTACTCATCCAAGTGTCAAAGAATTTTTGCTTTCCAAGGACCTAAATGAGAAGAGAGTTGGTTGGATTACCAAAGTGATGGAGTATGACATTAATATCCAAACCACCAAGTTGGTTAGAGGAAGAGGTCTTTGTGAACATTTGGCAGGGGATGGGAGTTCAAAGAAATCAAAGAAAATAGATGCATCTCTAGTTGTACATTTTGCAAAAGAACATGCCAAGGCATCAGGTTGGTTGCCTGACATGATTCATTATTTGAAAATAGGATAATGTCCTACAGGCCTAGATTCAAGAAAAAGAAGATATTATAGATTACAATATGTTCCTTTTGTGTTGATAGATGAAGTTCTTTTTACAAAGGATTACAATGGTGTCCTTTTGAGATGTATTGATTTAGAAAAGATAGCTGATGTCCTATTTGAATTTCATGATGGACCTTCTGGAGGTCATTTTTCTCATAGGACTACTAATTTTAAAATCATGAGGGCTGGATACTATTGGCCATCTATCTTTAAGGATAGTCATGATTATGTGAGGAAATGCATCAAATGTGCTATGTTTGCAGGAAAAGAAGGCTTGTACCTCTACCCCTTTAGCCAATCAAAATAGAGCAACCTTTCATGAAATGGGGCATAAATTTTATTGGCATGATTAATCCTCCATCTAGTGTAGGACACAAGTGGATAATTACTGCAACAGATTATTTCACTAGATGGATAGAGGTAGTTGCCTTAAAAGAAGCAAATGAGAGTGCTATCTTAAGTTTTTATGATGATATAATTCATAGATTTGGCATTCCAGACTCCATAATATCAGATAATGCATTGGCATTCACAGGCTTTAAAGTCTCAGAATGGGCAATAAAAATTGGCATTTATCAGAATACAAGTTCAAATTACTACCCTTAGGGAAATGGCCTAGTAGAATCAACTACTAAGAACTTGATTAGGATAATCAAGAAGACCCTGCAGGATAACCAAAGAGATTGGCATACTAAATTGAAATCTGCCTTATGGTTAGACATGATTACCCCAAAGAAGATCATTTGGAATTCTCCTTATGTGTTAGTGTATGGAAGAGAGGCTCAGTTGTCCATTTCAACTGAACTACCAGCTTTGGACTTGGCCACTCAGTATGTCACATTTGAAGAAGGGGATCCCTTACAAATCAAGTATGCTCAGCTTATGGAGTTAGAGGAACTCAGAGATAAATCCATGAAAGATATGGAGTTACATCAGATACAAAAAAAGGAAATTTTTGATAGGAGAGCCAGGGCTAGAAATTTCAAAGTTGGGGATGTAGTTCTCAAGTGGGATGAATTCAAATCCAGGCCTGGCAGACATAAAAAGTTTGACTCCTTCTGGGATGGACCATTTGTTATTACAAAATGCAAGGGATCTAATGCTTTTCAGCTATCAACTCTTGGAGGAGATACCTTGCCTATATTAGTCAATGGTTTCCATTTAAATCCTTGTTTTGAGGTTAATCCTTCCTTGTAAATATCTGTAAATATGTTTCCTACTTTCCTTCCTTGCTTTCTAGGTTAGTTCTTCCTATTTTCCAAAAAGTGCCCGTGCATAGTTTTTGTTCCTCTAGTTCTAGGTCTCTCTCTATCAAGAGGTTTTGTGCTCAAATTTTGACCCCATGCCCAATGGATTGCATCAAGGTCATTGGTCTAATGTCTAGCAGGCTGACATCCAGCAAAAATTGCCAAAATGTTACCCAAAATTTCCTATCATTCAATTTTGGCCACAATCCTATTTTCACTTGCAAAGGAGATCCACAAGGTTTTATGGTTTGTGATATTGGCCCCATGTTCTTCAATGTGTCATCATGCTCTAGTTCTAATTGCATGACCTAACTCACAAAAGGCAGGAAGATATTCAAGTTTCAAGGTTTTCTAGAAATACTTATGTTGCAGGGTTCCAAAATTGTCTAAGCAAAAAACCCATGATGTTTTCTGTTTCCTTGTTACCATTTGTTGCGGTCTGAAGACTCTAGTTTTTTTTAACTTTCACACCTCACACTTCTTCTTTAGTGTCATCTTTCCCTATGTGGGAAACTACGACCGAGGTGGGTCCCAGGTCTTCAAAGATGCAGTCGCTTGATCTCTAGTGTTTTGGCGGTTAAGCCTTTGTTTCAGTGATTGGGTGATTGTGTGGTCACTTGATCTCTTGTTTCTGGTGGTTAAGTGCTTTTCATTCAGTGACTCAGCATTTCCTTCAGTCGTGTGTTCACGCAACCTTGGCAGGTGGTTAATGTTATGTTTGGTGGTCTCAATGCTGAGGAGGCAGTCAACACCGAATGAAAGAATGACACATGTTGGCAGGGGCCCAGTGGACTGCCTTTCCTTTAATCCAATGATGAGTGGATGATTGCAAGGGGCTAGAATATTCCATGTGATCATGTGATGATCGTCGATCTTCCTTACAATGTAGCACTTCTAGATGGTGGGTCCTCTTTTGTGATGTGCCCACATTTTGTTGGCTGGTTGAATGTTGACGGGGATTTGTCAGTGGGACCAATGTCAGGGAATTTGTAGGGGTTGCCAAGGAAGCTAGATCAATGATGATCTGATGATCTCATAAAATCTTCTGAGCCCATGAGATCATGCGACCACCATCCGATGAAGGGTGAAGAGTGTCGTGGGTCCGTGTTGCCAAATGGTTTGATGTGCTCATTTTCTATTGGTTGCTGCTAGTGATGTGGCCATTGAATTTTCAATGGGACCCATGACTATTGTAAAGGTGGTCTAAGCCATTTGATCCACTGGGAAGTATTGTGATTGATAGTCTTGTTTAAACTAAACCTGATAGACGTTGTTTTTTAAATTTGAAACTTTCTACTTGGGTTTTGCCAGCATTTGATCCAGCAAGCCATGAACGCGAAGTCAAGGGTAGCTCAGAAATGATGTTTCCAGGATAGTTTCTATTGGAAGGATGATGAAAAGGTTTGGACAACCGTTGTGGGTCGATTCTTTTTTCTTGAGGTAGCATGATATTGATTTTGCACCAATTTGCAGGAAGATAGATGGATCAAGGTGGCTTGTCCATAGGCAGATGTAGTATAGGGATGGGCACACAATATAATAGTTTGATCAGTCAAGATATTTTTAGAGATGCATTTATAATTAGATGTGATAGATTTAGGGTTCGAGTATTATATTAAAATCTATGTAACCCTAGTTAGGTTTTGACTTCTGCCTGCTTGCTTGGAGGAGATGTATATATTTGTTTTTTGGAGCTTTTTGAAGCTAAGAGTTTACATTTTGTAAAAAGAGTTTTTCTCTTTCTAGGAGTTATCTGTGGCATTCTCTCTACCCTCTGACTTTTATAGTTGTGATCTTTCATTGAAACCTCAGATTCAATAGAGGCTATCCATGACATTTGTTCTACCCTCTGGTCTTTTCCTTGTCTGTATTTCTCTTATTGAATATAATATACTGGCTTTGTTGGAGAAATCTCAGAGTTCTAGGGCCCTTCTTTCTTTCATCTTATATGTGTACTATTGTGTTTGATCTGATTGGAGTGAGTTTGTGGGTATACTTCAACCCCCTATCATTCTATCTCATTCAAGTGCCCTTTTGCTAAAGAGAACGTTTGCTTGCAGGTCACAGTTTGTGTCTTTTGTCCAGACCCCTCTATGAAATACTTATGCAAGCCTGTTTAGAAAGATTGTGCTCTACTAGATCTAAGAGCTTTCATGCTAATTTGGTTACTGTATTGTGTTCATCTCATTTTGGTGTATCACCTAGTAGGATAGTTTTCTTTTTAGTTATTTCCTTTCAGCATTCCTTCTATCCCTTTTCCCTCAAGAGTTTACTTTCCTGTCAAGAAGAAGATTAAGGTGATTATCCAAGAGGAACCAGCCTAGAACTTGGAGGTCTCATCTTAGTTAGCATAGGTCCCACAACCTAGAGATGATTCCCATGTTATACTAAGTTATCAAGACCAAGAGAGCTTGTAACAAGGGTGCAAACTTAGTGTATAATAGTGAACATGAAAATTTTCCTAAGCAGTACTAGGAGCTTACCAGGCAACTCATGTGCACATGAAAATTATATCACAAGTCCTTTTGTTGCTTGGTCAAATCTGCATGTTTATCAAATCTAAATGGAATAATTTGTTCCTAACATACTTAAATGGAATACATAATACCAAATGATGAATTCTCAATTGTTGTAATGGAAAACATCAGAACCGTCCATTTCTAAAATTTGATTTTCTATAGTCTTAATGATTTTTCTATAGTCCTAATGATTTTGAACATTGTTGACAAAGAGTGTTTCTTTTTGTGATTATAGTCTTAATGATTTTTCTATAGGCATAATGATTTTTCTTATTTCCTTTTTTTTGTCCCTTTTTTATTTCCTATGTCTGTGCTTCGTGACAGGATTTTGTCACCTTCTTTTTATGGTATATTTCATTCACTCTATGTGGAATACTTTTTTGTTCACTATTTTATTTCAGCTTAATATTTCTTTCATTTTTCATATACATAGAGACTAAACATGCTAATAAAAAAATGAGCTATTTTATTTAGGTTTACTTTTCATGATTTTAAATGGTTAATATTTCTGATGGTACCGCTTGGCGTATTCCATATAAAAATAATCAAGTTTCAATGTATGATAAATGTCCCTTTGCATTGAGAAAATTAGAGTTGAGAAAATGGTTGTTCAGTGATGATTTTTATTTGTAGGTTGCAAACAAATCATCCTTCTTCCACCAACGAGTCATTCCACTCAAGAAAGACCATGTTTGATGATATCAACCCACAACAAAATAGGGAGACAATTGCTAGATTGTGGTCTAACTTTAAAAGAAAAGGTGATGGAAAATGTTATTGTCCCTACAAAATTTGTATGGGCTTAAAGACTCGAAGATATCTAATCAAAATGTAGGCAACATGGTCACATTGAAGGGGGAAACAAATTTCATCCATTGGTATGTATTTTAATAATTTATAAAATACATAAGACATGATTTGATGATGACATCATAGTCATGGTTAATTTAAGATCATCATTTTGATATAGGTCAACCACCCTGGGTTTCATGTTATGGACCATGACAATCTGGAGAATGTGGATTTCCAAATGAGGGAACATGGAGGTGTGAATATAGAAGTAGAAGGTAATGATCCCATGGAAGATCACGATGATCATGATGATCAAGATGACGATGATGATGATGATGATGATGATTACCTTGATGTACCTATACTTGAGAAGGCATACGAGCCCCTATATGAAGGCTCCCAAATAACTCTTCTTGACATTGTATTATTGTTGGCAAACTTGAAGGTTATGAATGGTTTATCCAACATAGCAATGACACGTATGTTAAGGTATTTCATCTTTTTTCATTTTTTTAGTTGTAATTTGCATACAGTTAAAAAAGGGTGAATCATGTAGCAATTAATATTTTTTATATTAACAAATTATATTTTTTGTCGTAGGTTGATAGGTGAGTGTTTGTTACCACCATCAAACATTCTACCTCACTCATACCGAGAATTATCTACCATTATGAAAGATATTAGAATGGAGTATCAAACAATACATGCATGTCTGAATGATCATATTATATATCATAAATAACATAAATTTACAATAGAATGCCCTGATTATCATATTAGTAGATATTGATCAGATCGAATAACAAAAAAGGTTCATCCCAAGGTTCTTTAGTATATTCCCATTATTCCACGTCTGTAATGATTATTCAACTGCAATAGCTTAGCAAATTTATGGATTACCATGCACGTAATAGAAGTCGAGATGACATTATATGAATGCCTGTAGATGGTTTGACATTTAAGGAAATAGAGGAAACTTGGCCACACTTTAAAGAAGAACCTCATAATATCAAGCTTTCATTGGCAGGAGACGGTGTCAATCCATTTGGAGAGATGAGATCTGTTTACTTGGTGTGGCCTATTTTTGTTATCAACAATAAAATTCCTCCTTGGATGTCCATAAAGAGGGAGCACATAATGTTGGCAATGATTTTTTTAGCTATTTTTTTATTTAATAGTCATCTAAATTAATTTATTATAAATAATCCATCAAAATGATCATAATAATTATGTAATATTTTTGTTCATTCAACTAGGTAAGTACCAAGTTAAAGATATCAATGTATATATTGAGCCCCTTATTGATGAGTTGATGGTGTTATGGAATGGGATCACTATGTATGAAATCTCTAGACCAATAGGACAAAGATAATTTCAAATCTATGCAATGCTTGTATGGACAATACATGATGCCCCTAGGCTAACACATTTTTGTGGTATGTTCTCTTCTTAACACCTCTTTTTTGGTATGTTATAGTGCTAACACAAAATTAACATATTTAATCCAATTATACATGATCTTGTAGGTCTTCAGACAAAGGGAAAATTTGCATGTCCAGTTTGTGGTCCAAAGATGAAATCTCGTCATTCAAAAAGTCTAGGAAAGCAGGTATTTGATGAGCATAGACACTTTCTCCACAAAAATCATAAGTACCAAATTACTAAAAAACATCTTTTCAATGGGAAAGAAGAGACTACATCAAAGCCGCAGAGAATGACATCTTGCCTATGGAAGTTGGAATACAATAAAATAAATCGTCGAGGTAATGTCATTCCATCTTATGGTTTTTGTTTGAAATTTATATTTTGATATTGTTTTTTGTTTACTAATGATGTAATTGATGCTTGTGAAGGTCGTCAAGGTATTAATGACCAACTTCCAAAAGGACTAAAAATTTATCCTATGCAATTTAGTAGGTTGTCATACTACGAGCAACTCCCAATCATGCATCTATTTGATGTTATGCATATTGGAAAGAATGTAATAGAGACATTATGAAAAATATTGGATGGAAGGCGATACAAAGATAAAATTGTCAAAATTTGTAGTGACATTGAAGAATCCAACCATGCAATGAAAAATGGCATTCAATCAAATAACAATGGAGACCATATTGATACAAGTGCCCTTACTTTTTTATTGTCAAAGCAGCAGAGCAATGCTATAAATAAGTCATAAAAAAATACAATTTCCCACAGGATTTGTTGCGAACATAAACAATATCATATCAAAGAAAAGAGAATTTGGGACAGGGATGAAAACACATGATTGACATACATTTATTAAGGTAATTCATGTTATTTTGTATTAACTATATATTTGTATATTGCATGTAGTTTTCATTGCATTATTTTATAAAATATTGATAAGATCATTTTACAAATATTGCAGTACGTTCCACCTCTATCTCTCCCACACCACTTCGACAATAGTGTCAACCAAGTTATATATGATCTTTGAAAATGCATGAGGTAGTTGTCATCAAAAGAAATCAATAAAGAAGATATAAAATATTGGAAGAGAAAAATTCCTCATCTTATGTGTGAAATGCAAAAGTGTCTACTTTCAAATTTTTTCAATGCACAAGAACACTACCTCATACATCAAGTTGAGGAGATTGAATTGTGTGGACCTATACAAACTAGGTCAATGTGGATGGTTGAGAGGCACTTAAAATTTTTGAAAGGCTTGGTTCGATGGAGAGCACATCATGAGGGTTCTATGGTGGAGGGATATATGGTATAATAGACCATGGTGTACATTAGTGAATATCTTCCTAAGTTTGCAGCAAAGATCCATGTAGATCGTATTTGGAATCCCAACTTCGTTAACAAATTTGAAGGGGATTACTTGATGGGAAAAGGTAGATTGATGAAAGTGAGAGGTAAATATAAGATGTTATTGTACTTAATTAATTCTTATAAATCTTCAATATAAGTTATTTGTAATTGGTCTATTTTTTTTTATACAATTGGTCGAGAGTGGGATACAATACATTTGTATATTGCGAACAATCTTGATTGGATGATGGTATGGATTGAATGATATCAAAAAAATGGTTGCTCATTAACATGAGAAAGTGTTGCTTCATTGGTTAGAGAAGCTCATCGTAATGGAGATTCCAATGTTATGGCAATGGTAATTGATCTAGCATATGCTTTAAGAGTTAGAGAGGTACGTAAAAATTTATTAATGATCAGGACCCATATTTTTCATATCAACACATGATGCAAATAATTTTCACACACTTGAAAAATTGTGGGTCAAGCACCACAAAGCTATGTACTATCATGGCCACAAATTTTGTATTAAAAAGTTGGATGACAAAAAAAAAAACTTATGATTCTGGGATAACTATAGTCTTCGTGGTCACTAATATATCATCTAGAAACAACATACATCCTCAAAAATCTCAAAATTGATACTATGGCATCTTGGATGATATAATTGAGTGTGACTTTAACTCCTTCAAATTAGTTATATTGATCATCAAATGGTACAAGCTATGACTGAATCAAAATGATCCTGATAGAACTGTTATTCAATATGATAATAGATTTACAATGATTAATACAAGGTCATTTGAGCTAGTTGGAGATGAGTCGTATGTTCTTTCAAGCCAATGTGAGCAAGTGTTTTACTTAGAAGTTCCACATAAACAAGGTTGGTCATTTGTTATTAGACATGATCCAAGAGGAAGGCCAATAAAGTATAATCTCATTGAAGAAGATATTGAAGATGATGAAGAAGATGGCGGCGGTAGTGGTAGTGATGGTGGTGGTGGTGGTGGTGGTGGTGATGATGATGATGATGATGATGATGATGATGATGGATGAAGATGATGATCAATAACATGATTGAAATGTATAAGGTATGTGATTTAATTATTTATATATATTTATATTAATTAGTATATATATTTAATATTGATTTATTGATTTCAATTCTAATGATTACATATTTATTGTGTTCAATTCTAATAATTACCAATGTTTTGCTTATGATGCTCAATTAATTGTTGTTGATGCATGTGTTGGTGTTCAAAATGACACTTATGCTCTTAAGGCTACCAATATACCCTCAGATAGATTTTAGGGGTGGTTAGCTCCAAAATGTAATGGGGTCTTAAGGTAACTAGACCAACTATAGGGACAAGACTACCCTCTTCTACTTTTGGCTCTACAAAACCAGGGTGGGTGCACCTAACCTAGTATAAACTATACTTCACACACAAAAGATTGGGTTTGAATAACAGATAAAAAGATAGTAAGAAAGTACTAAATGATAACCACACATTCATTGACTCTCCATTACTATGGGGTGGAACCTTACACAACCAAATACTGAAAACTTAAGGATGGTTCTTAATTTCATGTGTTTGAATCATAACAACCTTGATCAGAACATGTCAACAAGGAAATACTTATCTAGGTCAGTGCCTCATCCATTGGGCAAGGTTTCTTAGACAGACTACACACACACACCAAAATATATCTGAGATTTAAAGCCATAAACACATTTACAATCTCCTTTACTACTTACAAAGTATCCTTACATAGACAAAAGATAAATCTATGTCCCATCTAGAGCATCATTTTATCTAATCCTGGATTAGAACTCAAGAATGAAGGCATATACATAAAAAGGTTATGCAATGAACTAGAAAGTTCAGAATTTATCTATGTTGACACAAAGGAGAGATAAGAATCATGTGCCTGTATTAAGTATGAAGAATCCTCAAGTATATACAATCAATCCAAAGGAACAATTCTTGCAAACTACAGCTTAGACCTGCAATTTTCTTTCTATTGTCAAAATATACCAAAATAGGTCATTACAATTCAGACTGGGCAGAAGACTCACAACCAGAAAAGTTTGAAAACCTAACTCCCAATGACCTCGAATGATCATAAAAATCCCTTTATACCAGGGTTACAATGCAAGCATAATGATCATTTCAAACTCAAAAATTAAAAAACACCTAACCCCCCTAAGGAGTTAACATAGACAAGATAGGGATCAAGCCGTAGCATGCAAGCTCAAACAGTCTAATTTCAATAGCCAACTAGCCCTGCATTGGTCCAAGTACCAAATTATCATCAAACCCTAAGAAATATGACCAAAAATATCACTACAACACACTTCAGGGTACTATTTCATTTACTCCCCTATGGCAAGACACTCCTCTACAACTATCATGGTAGCTTGGACCACTCCGCAGTGTTTGACAACCCATTCTACCTACTCTGGCCACTCAAAAATTGAATTTTTGGTACCTCTGTCATTGCAAACCCTCTGTAGAATTTGAAATTAAATCCCAATGGTCACTTTATGGCACTAGAAGCACATCGACAGTCCTAAATTAAATCTCGGCCAACTTTATATCAGTACCGTAGATCTTCATCCCTTTCCCAAGCATCAACAAGATTAATCACAACAAAAAAATCGGTTACATTTGTGCTTGGTCGCATGATCGCAAGGCACCAAACTCACCCTTGCAATCATGTGACCGCAACCACTTAACCATGCAACGCCAATCACAAACCCTCTGAAAAGTCATCGACCCCACCACTAGTTAGCGACCAATCAAAACCGAACAACTCGGCAACATCGGCACAGTGGACCCACCCTAACTCCGCAATGACAATATCCAAACAGTTGTCGCATGATTGCATAGCCAGGATAAGGGCCATACGAACATGTGACACACTTCAACTCTTGACCACTGCATAACTGCCACCGCATAGGGTTGACACAAAATGTCTATCGTATGATCGCATAGCCTTGAAAAAGGCTATGTGAACATGTGACTAACCACCAGCACTCACCACCAAATGTCAAACACGCTCGAGCACTACAAACATAGGCCCCACTGACAAACTACCAAGTCACTGCATTGACCAATGAGAATTGAGCACATCATCACCACTGAGCAAACAGGTCCCACTGCAAACCCCTTGCCACCTCGGTACACCGGCAACCAACTGGAACTCAGCACGTCACCACCTACCATTAGACCCCAACACAACATGGTACCCTTTTCGCATGATCACATGGCTGAAAGATGGCCCTTGCGATCACGCGATAAGGAAACAAGAATGCCACCTCAGCCTCCAAGTCAGACAGCGGGACCACAACACTCCAACACCAAAGGGACAAGTGTCAACCGGTTGCATGATCGCATGTCAGGAAACTCTGACATGTGATCATGTGACAGCCAACCATAGGCCACCACATAACCACCAATGGGACCATTGCCAAAGAATCCTTACCCTTAAAAGCATGAAGACCCAGGCCCACCATTACATAATTACATGATGAAGGCAAGATAAACCACCAGCCAGGTCACTAGATGTTAAGGGCTTAACCGCTAGAATTAGGAGACTAGGAGATAGCCATGAGTCGCTAGATCATGGAATGAAAAACTTAACCGCCAGTCAATTGAAAATCATGAAGAACTGGGACCCACGCAGACAGGTGGCAATCGGTCACAACTTCATAAGAAATAAACATCATGCAACTTTTCTATGTGAACAAGCGACAACCACCAATTTTTTCTGAGCTTTAACCACACCTGAAAACTGAGAAGAACTAGGACCCACCAACGACCACTTGCCCAGTTAAGATCGAGGTCGAAAATAGACAAAGTTTTCAACACAGCGAAAGACAGAAAAAATAGAGTTTTTGATGCCAGAAGACAAGTGCACAAAAGCGGGAAGCCATAAGGTCAAAAACAATGAAGGTTTTCACATAGACCAAAAATATCATGGATTTTCAAAAACATTGTGGGTTTTCGACACTGTGGCAGATTCTAAAATTTGTTTCCTGCAGACCTTAAAACTTGAATCTCCCTAGGTTTTACGAATCAGCTTATGCGATCTGGACTGGAGCAAGGTGACAACATGAAGAACATAGGGTTAAGGGCACACACCATGAAACATTATGGATTTTTTTCACACATTAAAACAAGCTTGCAGAAGGGCGGGACACTTTTACAAAAACATTTGCAGGGAAGAGGCCATTTTCATAGGATTTTGCTATGACAGGAAAATGGACTAACAATGGCTCATACTAGGGGATGCATGTCTCTTGCAGGCATGGAAAGGATTCAGAATCACTGGGAGAGCAGACCAACTCAAAAAAAAAAATGACTCAAAAACACAGAGCAGACAAAAACAAAGGAACCTAAACTACTATTCATGGAAGAGATGCTTCAAGAGAAGTAAAACTTTAAAAATTGTCCATGAACAGGCAATTCCAAAGTACCACCAATTAAATCCTTCAAGATATACGAATATGTTCCCCACTTGCCCTCAATAAGATAAGGGCCCAACTAAATAGGATCAAACTTTCCATGCCTTCCCTTATCTTCCAACCTTGCATTCCACATCAAGACGAGATCATCAATTTCAAAACTTCTTTGAGTTGTCCTCTTATCAAACAAATTTTTACACTGCCTCTGCAATGTCTCATTTCTCTCATGTGCATCCCTCCTTACTTCCTCTAATTGGATCAATTCATCCATTCTCATTCTCATCTCATCATTCAAATCTTCATCATATGCCTGGATGAACCTGTACATTTGTAACAAATTATTCTGAGGTAATCCCGCACTTATTCCATAAACTAGGTCAAAAGGGGCACAACCTATGGCTTTCTTTACAGTTACTCTATCAGCCCACAATGTCCACCATAACTTTGAGTCCCAAGCTTTCTTATTTCTATCCAACACCCTCTTGAGAATCTTAATAAGGCTTTTATTACTAGATTCAGCCTGGCCATTTCCTTGTGGATGATATGGGGAAGAAAATGAAATGTGTATCCCATATTGTTGACAAAAATCACCAAACTCCTATGATCTAAAGCACATTACATTATCAACCACAATTGTCTCTGGGCAACCAAATGTAGTGAGGATATTTTGCATTATAAAATCAGTTACCACTTTACTAGTAGCCCTCCTAGTAGGGATAGCTTCAACCCACTTGGTAAAATAGTCTATTGCCACTAGTATGTATGAATGTCCACCACTAGACTTGTTTGGAATCTCACCAATGAAATCAATACCCCACTTCTGGAAAGGAGCCTGAACTAAAATAGGTCTGAGTGGAAAATTCCCATTGAATTTCATCCTTCCTGCAAACCTCTAGCATGCATCACACTTCCTCACAAACTGATATGTATCTTTAAAGACTGTAGGGGTCCAAAATCCAAATCTAAGGATCTTTTGGGCTATGGTCTTTGCCATATAGTGTCCTCCAAATACACCTTGATGCATTTCCTCTAGCAGAGTCTTAGATCTTTCATGATCAACACACTTTAGCAATACTCCTTCACTGCTTCTCCACCACACATGTATAATGGCATACCTTGCTGACTGTAACTTGGTAGTCCTCCTCTTATTCTCATTCATGTCAGGGGGAAGGACCAATCTCTGCAAGTAGTTGATAACATCTTTATACCAATCACAATAATCCATATCACAAATATATGGCCTCTCTTCCTCCTCTAACATATTCACATGATTTGCAACCAGATTACTCTGTGCCATCAACTTTGCAAGACCAAGGCCTCTTACCAATTTTGTAATCTGAATATCTATATTGAATTCTTGGATCCTGTTGATCCATCTACATCTTTTTCCTGATACCTCTTGTTGCACCAAAATATCCTTAACGGTAGCACTAGGAACATAAGCAACCACCTTGGCTCCCACAAGATAACACCTAAAAGCCTTGACAGCTTTGACTAGGGCATAAGCCTATTTCTCAGTGATATCATATTTCAATTCTACTACATGTAAAGACTTGCTAAAAAATGATATAGGTTGCTCATATCCATCTGAGTTCTTTTGCAATAAAACTATTGCAACCGTATGATAAGAAGCAAAAGAGCAAATCTGAATGGGCTTACCATAATTAGGGTTCCTCAAAATAGGGGCATCTTTAATGGCCTGTTTGATACTTCTGAAAGATTTATCTACTTCTTCATTCCACTCTATCTTTGCATCTTTTTTCAACATCCTAGAGATAGGAATACAAATTTCTACAAAATTTGTAACAAATCTTCTTAGAAAATTTACTTGCCCAAAGAAAGACTGTACTCCTTTAACATTCCTTTATGGTGAACGCTTGTCTATTGCTATAACCCTTTCAGGATCAATTCTTACTCCATCCTTGGACGCAATGTGTCCTAAGAGCTTGCCTTCCACAACACCAAAAGAACACTTCTTTGGATTTAAAGAGATTCCATACTCCAGAGCTTTGATAAAGATCTTTTCAAGATGTTCACAATGCTGATCCTCCTTCTTTGAATATGCCATGAGATCATCTTGATATACCACTAAAAACTTATTTATGAAATCAGCAAAGGCGACATCCATAGCTCTCTGGAAAGTAGCTCCTGCATTTGTCAAACCAAAAGGCATTCTAACATAAACATATGTTCCCCAAGGGGTAGTGAATGGAGTCTTAAATTATTCTGACTCATTTACCATGACTTGATTATATCCAGAGAAACCATCCATCATGGACATTAACTCTGACCTAGTAACCCTTTGCGGCATATTTTCCATGTTAGGCAGACCATAATTATCCTTTAAAGAATTCACATTCAAATTCCTAAAATCAACACATAACCTAATGTCACCATTCTTTTTTCTGATTGGAACCAAATTTGACACCCAAGTAGAATTTCTGACAAGCTTGATAATGCCAGCATCCATCATCTTTTTAAGTTCATCTTGCATTTTTGGTGCCAAAGTAGGGTTCACAGGCCTTAATTTCTGCCTAAAAGGTTTAGTTCCTTCCTTTAATGGTATCTCATGTTGAAAGAGATCTTCTCTATATGCCCTCAAATCATCATAAGACCATGCAAAAACATGTCTAAATTTTTTGAGAAGATCAATCAAATTTCTTCTAGTTCTTTGAGATAAGCATTTACCTATGTAAATATTTTTTGGTTCTTGGCTTGTTCCTAGATTCACTTCCTCCAAATCATTTTTCTTGTCAAGAATTCTAGCAACACAAGCCCTCTCCTTATCATAAAATGTCCTTTCAAGGGAAACCAATCCCCTGGGGATCCTATTTGACTTTAGTTGCAAAACTTCCTTCCCAAGAACACTTTCTTTTCCATTTCTGATGTCAACATAGGTGCTAAAATCCATTTCCTGACTATCAAAATGAGATTCACACTGCAAGAATCTCAGTATGTCCTGATCATCAAAAAATACTTGCCAATTCTCAACATTATCTGGGATAGAAGGCTTGGACTTACACTCAATTCTAGATATCCCTACAAAGGTAACATCCTTTGGCCTTAAGGCTATGTTTGCTAGTAAATCTGCCATCCTGTTTTGGCTTCTATCCACCCAATCAATACCAAAGGCACTGAAACCCTCAATTTCATCCCATCTAGCATTTCTATATTGTTTCAGCCTTTGATTCTTAGATGCATACTTTGATCTAATCTAAGAAACTATTAAATTAGAATCACCAATCACCCTAAGATGTTTGATCCCATGTTTTGATGCTTGTCTTAAACCAATCAGTAGGGCTTCATATTCAGCAACATTGTTTGTGCAAGGAAACAAGAGAGTGAAAGAAAACTTAAAAGTCTTACCACTTGGGGACACCAATAACACTCCTGCTCCAGCACCTTCTCTAGAACTTGCTCCATCAAAATATAATGTCCACAAGACACTATATTTTGTCTTGTTACCCTCATCATCATCCAAAAGGATAGGCTTGGCCTTCTCCTGCATCTCATTCCTCTGGACTTGGAATGAGCCAATGTCAGTGTCAACATAACAATTCATGCTATCCTTTTCATTTTCCTCAATCATATGTAGAGTCCTGGCTTCCCTTGACACCTTCACACTCTTTCCTTCAATGTCAAAAGTGGCAAAGGACAAGTCACATTGAGTGCTTCCTCCCATGGAGGCACTCCACTTTCTAGATAACAACATTCCATATTACGGAGGAATGTCAACTACAAGAACACTCATAGTCAACTATTTGTTGGGAAATGCAGCTAATTTATAAGGCAAAGCCTTGATGGTACCAATAACTGGCACTTCTCTTGAGTCCATAGCTTGGCATCTCCTGTGAGGTGTATCAACCTTTAGTCCTAATGATTTCATGATCTCTATAGGCATGACAGTGTTTGATGCTCCAGAATCGATCATGCAATTCTTCAATATTTTACCAATAATCACAAGGGACAAAAAGAAAGGATCAACTGTCCCTGATGCATTATTTACAATATTTGTATCCAAGAAGATTTGAGGGATCTTAGAAACAATTTCTTCACTCTTATTGTTAGGTGTGTCTTCTAAGGAAGCCACATGTTTGTCATTTCTACTCACCTCTTGGATTCCTATAGAAGAAACACCATTTACCCAATTCAAGGCCTTGACCTTGTGTTCTTCTATTCTCATCATTTCCAACAGTGGAACCTTGACAGTGATCTATGAAAGCAATTTGGACATATCAATTGGAACATACTTTTGGTTGTTCATGTCTTCTTCAAAGACAGTGACAACTTTATCCTTTGTGAAACTAGATTTGTCTTTGAGAGGAGATTCCTCTCCCTTTTGAGGAATGGGAACAACTACCTCTGTTGTCTTTGATTTATTCTTAGGTGCTGCAACAGGTACAACTTTCCTTTTTACCTTTACCTGATTAGTATCATCAGCACCCTTGCCCTTTTCTCCATGTTGTTGTGTACCATTTTCTATCCTCTTGATGAACATACTTCCTGGCTTACCAGTTGCATTTCCAATTGTCCTATTCCTCAAGTTGTAACTGCTTCTAGCATGAGTGACCATGTTTGCAGTGATTTGAGCAATTTCTTCATTTGAGGGTCTTCTTAAAGAAACTTGCTCCTCACCTCTCATTGTACTACATCCAACATCATCAAATTATTCATCCTCTTCATCAGAATCAGTCTCATCCCATGCATGTGAAGAAGTCATTCCACAACCACTCTTGTCATATTGCTCCCCTTGTTCTTGATTCTCTTGTAAGTTTAAAGCAATGACACAATGCTCAGGGTCATGAGGAGACTGACAAGTAGCACACCATGGGATATCTTCAGTCATATTTACTAAATTTCTATGCAAGGGATCATGGATCCTTCCATCAGGCCTTTCTTTCTTGGTTGGGAGAATGGGCTTGCCATCTTTCCACTGAGTGTTGTAAGGGTAATTTTGCATTCTTGGCTGTCTGCTAAAATTGTTTGGAGCTGACCTCTCCATAGTCACAGCTCTATTGTTTCCCTTTTCACCAGGCTTTAAACCTTCCAAAGCCTTTAAAATTTGTTTTAGATTTTCATCCTCTTTAGGTTTAGAGTCAGCAGACCTTCCCATTTCTTTCTTACTCTGCATTTGAGGCCTGCAATCATTTCTTCTTCCTATCTTTCCTGATATTCTTCTATTGCTCTCTATGTTGATGGCCAATTTGTAAGCTTCCCCAAGATTTCTAGGGTTCTTGTCCCTCAAGAGGTATCCCATTTTTGCATCAAAGGCATTCAAGTATGTCACAAGACATACCCTATCATCTAGTCTGATAACCTGCAAGAGCCTATGCATAGGCTTTTGGAATCTTATATTAAATTCAAGGACCTCTTCATTCTGATTCTTTTTTATGTTATTGAATTCATTCAAGATAAAACCCTCATTTGTTTTATCTCCTTAGTGTTCCTTGAAACAATTCTTGAATTGATTCCATGACCCTATACTAGCATGGGGTAACCCTCTAAACACTTCCCTAGCATCCTCAATCAAGGATTGTACAAATAGCTTCATTATAGCATCATCAAGTTCTATATTATAATCATCTATTACATCTATTAAGTTTTTTAGATGTTCTTCACATGTGATGACATTATTTCTAGTAAATTTAGGAAGCTTCTTTCTAATTTCATCAAGGATTGCATTGGGGTAACCAGGAATACCAAAGAAGACAAGTTGTTTGTACCTTTCATGAATAGGAGCTCCATGCAGTGGATCCATTCCTTGAGATGTAGATGTCCTTGTGTTTGAACCATCAGGAACTCTAGCAACACCTGGTACACCATTTTCTTGAGCTGCATTGTTACCATGAGTTCCACCTTGTCCTAAAAAGGAAGCAGCAACATTTGAAGGTCTTGAAGTATGCTTGAGAAAATCAATCTTCTTTCTAATTTCTGTAGTAGAAGCCTCCAACTCTACTTTCTCTAGTTCTTTATCCAATATTTCTTTCTTCCTTCTAGCTATCTCCAAATCTGAATCTAATCTCAGTCCTGGATCTGATGTCCTATCCACAATAACTTGTTCACTGATTTGAACCCCAACAGCCTTCTATTTGCCTTTATCTCTTGGTCTAGTTTCTTCACATATTTTTTGAACAATAGGTTGTTCATTTACTCTTTTAGGCTTTGGGACAAAATTAATTTCCTCCAAATCTAGTAACTACCTCTTTAGTTGATCAACCCTTATCATGGCTTGTCTTACTTTATCTTCTTTGTCCTTTTCTCTTTGCTGCCTAATGGCAAGCTGTTCTTGAACTCTTCTTTCTAGTTCATAGACCTCCTCAAAGATCTCTTTTGATTCAGGGAGAGAGGTCTCAGAGTCATCATCTCCAACTTGAGTTTCATCCTCATATTGGTTCAATCCCAAATCAATAGCCTCTTCATATTCAGAATTATTTTCTTCTTGACTAGGCTTGGCTTGGGTTTCTTGTCTGGTATCTTTCTTGTTCCTCCAAGTATGAGAAACACCTCTTCTCTTCTTTCCTCCCCTTGTCTGACTAGGCCTAGAAGTGCCTGGAATGCCTTCTTCCATTATATCTTTAGGATGCTCCTTTCTCTGAGACCTAGTACCTCTATAACTCATCTTGCAAAATAAATACTAACTACCACTGCTTCAGAGATGTTTGAATCGCCACCCAAGTGTATTGGGAATATCACAATATAGTTTCTTCACTCTAGAAATACTCAAATGAGTTAGAGAGACAAGGGACAAGAACAACCCTGGTTCTTCCAATGATGACCTACTGGTTAGGATGAACATGTATAACATGTCCCCAGCAGAGTCACCATCTTGTTGGTGTTCAAAATGATGCTTATGCTCTTAAGGCTGCCAATATACCCTCAGATAGATTTTATGGGTGGTTAGCTCCAAAATGTAATGAGGTCTTAGGCTAACTAGACCAACTATAGGGACAAGACTGCCCTCTTCTACTTCTAGCTCTGCAAAACCAAGGTGAGTGCACCTAACCCAGTATAGACTATACTTCACACATCAAAGACTGGGTTTAAATAATAGTTAAAAGGATAGTAAGAAAGTATTAAATGATAACCACACATTCATTGACTCTCCATTACTATGGGGTGGAACCTTACACAACCAAATACTGAAAACTTAAGGATGGTTCTTAATTTCTTGTGTTTGAATCATAACAACCTCAATCAAGACATGTCAACAAGGAAATACTTATCTAGGCCAGTGCCTCATCCATTGGGCAAAGTTTCTTAGACAGACTACACACACACACCAGAATATATATGAGATTCAAAGCCATAAACACATTTACAATCTCCTTTACTACTTACAAAGTATCCTTACATAGACAAAAGATAAATCTATGTCCCATCTAGAGCATCATTTCATCTAATCCTGGATTAGAACTCAAGAATGAAGGCATATACATAAAACGGTTATGCAATGAACTAGAAAGTTCAAAATTTATCTATGTTGACACAAAGGAGAGATAAGAATCATGTGCCTGTATTAAGTATGAAGAATCCTCAAGTTTATACAATCAATCCAAAGGAACCATGCTTGCAAACTATAGCTTAGACCTACAATTTTCTTTCTATTGTCAAAATATACCAAAATAGGTCATTATAATTTAGACTGGGCAGAAGACTCACAACCAAAAAAGTTTGAAAACCTAACTCCCAATGACCTCGAATGATCATAAAAATCCCTTTATACTAGGGTTACAATGCAAGCATAATGATCATTTCAAACTCAAAAATTCAAAAACACCTAACCCCCCCCCCCCCCCCCCGAGGATTTAACACAGACAAAATAGGGATCAAGTCGTAGCATGCAAGCTCAAAAAGTCTAATTTCAATAGCTAACTAGCCTTGTACTGGTCCAAGTACCAAATTATCATCAAACCCTAAAAAATCTGGCCAAAAAGATCTCTGCAACACACTTCAGGGTACTGTTTCATTTACTCCCCTATGGCAAGACACTCCTCTATAACTATCATGGCAGCCTGGACCACTCCGCAGCATTTGACAACCCATTCTACCCACTCTGGCCACTCAAAAATTGAATTTTTGGTACCTCTGTCGTTGCAAACCCTCTGTAGAATTTGAAATCCTAATGGTCACTTTATGGCACCAGTGGCACATCGGTGATCCTAAATTAAATCTCAGCCAACTTTATATCACTACCATAGATCTTCATCCCTTTCCTGGGCATCGACAAGATTAACCGCAAAAAAAAACTCAGTTACATTTGTGCTTGGTCACATGATCACAAGGAACCAAACTCAACCTCACGATCATGCGACCGCAACCACTTAACCGCACAACACCAATCACAAACCCTCTGAAAAGTCATCGGCCTGACCACTAGTCAGCGACCAATCAAAATCGAACAACTCGGCAACACCGGCATAGTGGACCCGCCCTAACTCTGCAACGGCGATATCCACATAGTTGTCACATGATCGCATAGCCAGGATAAGGGCCATGTGAACATGCGACACACTTCAACTCTTGACCACCGCATAACTACTGCTGCATAGGGTTGACACAAAATGTCAGTTGCATGATCACATAGCCTTGAAAAAGGCTATGTGAACATGCGACTAACCGCCAGCACTCACCACCAAATTTCAAACACACTCGGGCACTGCAAACATGGGCCCCACTGACAAACTACCAGGTCACTACACTAACCAATGAGAATCAAGCACATCATCACCACTAAGTAGACAGGTCCCACCACAAACCCCTTGCCACCTCGGTACACCAGCAACTAACCAAAACTTAGCATGTCACCACCTGCCATCAGCCCCCAACACAACATGGCACCCTTGTCACATGATCGCATGCCCGAAAGATGGCCGTTGCAATCACGCCACAAGGCAACAAGACTGCCACCTCAGCCTCCAAGTTAGATAGTGGGACCATAGCACTCCAACACTAAAGGGATAGGTGTCAATCAGTCACATGATCGCATGTCAAGAAACTCTGACATGTGATCATGCGACAGCCAACCATAGGCCGCCACATAACCACCAATGGGACCACTGCCAAAGAAGCCTTACCCTTAAAAGCATGAAGACTCGGGCCCACCATTACATGATTGTGCGACGAAGGCAAGGTAAACCACCAGCCAGGTCGCTAGATGTTAAGGGCTTAACCGCCAGAATCAGGAGACTAGGAGATAACCATGAGTTGCTAGATCATGGAATGAAAAACTTAACCGCCAGTTAGTTGAACATCACAAAGAACTGGGACCCACGCAGATAGGTGGCAATCGGTCGCAACTTCATAAGAAATAAACATCGTGCAACTTTTCTATGTGAACAAGTGATAACCACTGATTTTGTCTGAGCTTTAACCACACCTAGCAACTAAGAAGAACTAGGACCCACCAACGATCACACTTGCCCAGTTAAGACCGAGGTCGAAAATGCAAAGTTTTTGACACAGCGAAAGACAGAAAACATAGAGTTTTCGATGCCAGAAGACAAGTGCACAAAAGCGAGAAGGCATAAGGTCAAAAAAAATGAAGGTTTTCACATAGACTGAAAACATCATGGATTTTCAAAAACATTGTGGGTTTTCGACACTATGGCAGATTCTAAAATTTGTTTCCTGTAGACCTTAAAACTTGAATCTCCCTGGGTTTTACAAATCAGCTTATGCGATTTGGACTGGAGAAAGGTGACAACATGAAGAACACAGGTTTAAGGGCACACACCATGAAATATTATGGATTTTGTTCACACATTAAAATAAGCTTGTAGCAGGGCGGGACACTTTTACAAAAACATTTGCAGGGAAGAGGCCATTTTCATAGGATTTTGCTATGATAGTAAAATGGACTAACAACATGTATATATTTTTATTGATTGTCACCCTTTCTGCAAATGGCCAATTGACTATAGACATCATCACCCCTTCTATTGATGATCTTGCATTCCATATATAAGTTAAAGGTAATTTGTTCATGTTTACGATCTTCCATATTATTCATGTTGTCTTCTACATTATTTATAGTATATGTATCATGTAATTTTTAGCTAACTTAAGATAAATGATTAACATATGCAATAAATTTAACCCCTTTGGTGAGGATCCTGCACAATGACATGGATCAGCGGGTATAAGTCAATAAATAGACATAATTTTCTTATATTCTTCTTATTTATCACTAAGCACGTATGTTATAAATAGACATATTATATAATCATATAATGTGTCGAATAATCAATGCAGAAATTTCACCATGTTATATTCTTCTTGTTTATCCTTTAATATGATTCCTATTTTTGTGCCTTTCCTCAACTTTCAACTTACATTTTATATCTCCCATGTATAGACAAAGAAGAACTGTATGGGTCACGACTCTATTCAAGACTTGATTATTCTATATATATTATTTAATTATTATCAAAATTCTATTTGAAGTAGGGATATGACAATATCTCATTTGATGGATTGGAGGACCCACCAAATAGGTACTTTTTAGATCTATCTTCATTGAATGAGAGAAATGCGAGAATGGTAGATGAAAGTTCTACATGTAGTACGACTAAATTAGGGAGATCAACTAGAAGTCAAAAGATTAGAAAAAAATTCAATAAATTCATGCAATTTTTCCTTGCTAAAGGGGGGTCATGTTCTTATGATGATGAGACCAAATGTGACATCAAGATGCCCTTTCGGTACACACATCTTGAGAAAGAATGGGTACCTAATGAGCTACCTCCAATTAACATTGATTTTTGTGTTAATGAGAGGATATATCACATAGCTCCATCCACATTACATGGTTTGGGCCTATTTTCCATGGATGGGATAAAAGTATGTTACAAAAAAGTTGTTGAATTGATTGAGTATGTCATACCTTGTCACAATTACAATGATTGGATGTGGATTGTTCAATATAAAAAAAATATGTGTAGGTATGCACTATCAACAAATTATATACAATGGAAAGAAAATGATCAAAGTAAAATATTTTTTATGTACATTGATGGGAGACCAAAAACAACAGGGAATATTGCGGGTTTTATAAATAGTACATGACCTTCCTCAACTAATAAGAAACCTAATTGCATATTTGAGGCACGTGAGGGGAATCAAGTTTTTGTATGTGCGATAAAATAAATAAGTGCAAGGGAAGAACTAATAATAGATTACCATTTAAATCACATAGATACAAACAAAGTTACTATCATGAGGGTGGTAAGTACTATATACCATCTAAACTAACCTCAAGTTTATGACTCCAATATACCATTTTATTAATAAGTTTTTTTTCTAAGTCTATTACTTTCATTTCGCTGAAGTTCGCATATTTAATATTTGTCATAGGAAGACATGGAGCCCCGACATGATAGAGGCTACGGGGATGATCCTCCCACCCATTCTTCAACAACGGTAAACCTTATTGAAATTGTAGAAATTAGATAGTTGAAAAATGTTATATTATTATGTTATTTTATTTAGGGTTTTGGAGTTATTATGATAGTTTTATAGATATTCCTGTCATAATTTGATGTTCAAGATAGGGGATAAGTACCTACAACAATAGAGGCAATAGTTGTAGATACAGATGAGGATATTCCATAAATCCCTAATATAATAAATACGGTGAAGAAAAAAAAAAAAAAAGTCTATGCAAAAATTATGAGCATTTTGGAAGATGAAAATCCAACCGAGGAGATGTTGAAGAGGATAGATGAATTGATGATGCAAGAATGTCATTTTGAAGTAAGAAGTAATGAATCTTTAGTTATAAAAAAAGTTTAATAAAGGTTTATATTTTATAATCTTTTATGTCGTGAACTAAAATATGTATGTGTTCTTGTTACAGGAGTTTTTGCTTGCTCAAGTACCTGGTCATGGACATTGCAGTGAGGTCGGTACTAGAAGAGCTCCATCCACCTCAAGAAAAATAATCCTTAAGTTGACAAGTTACAAAGATTTTTTTCTTTCGAACTGTCAAAAACTTCTTAAGTTAACTTTTACTTTTATTATTTCAGAATATCTTTTCTAACAATGTATTGTTCAGGTCATCAAGTGCAGGTGATTCCTCCTAGAAGGTCGACCGATGTCCATTTGATATTTCCAAGTGCAATGTTGGAAACAAGGGGCATGCAACCATCAATGCCTTCATGGTCTATGCCTAGTAAATACTTGTTTTGCTATATTTGGTTTTTTGTTAATTATGATTTGATAATTTGTACTTTAATCTTGGGTGCATCTCATAGTGGATTAATTTTGTGGAGTAGAAGATACATCGGTGCCATCTAGTATACCAGATATAGATCAGAGTACCTATATTGGTGATAATTCATCATCGTTTCCCTGATCTACTCATGTTTCTAGCACGAGAGTTATGCAGACGTCATTGATGATTGATGATAAAAAATTGATGCCTTTAAAATGTCCTAAGCTTCCAGGTACTTTAAAATTATTATTTTTTATATTATAATATGCATTTACCTATTCATAACAAGTTTTAGATTGATGATCCCATGACATTTTTGTAGGAAATGATTCTTTTTATAAGATGCCTTATGACTTCACATTGAAGATATTCGGGCCCACCATACGTACAAGGTGGAACATCATAAGTGAACTAACCCTATCCCACTATTTTTATTTCATATCATTAATTGGTACATTATTTTTCCTTTCATTCAGGCCTTTTCTTTTACTATATTCAAGGTACACAACTTTAGTTAATTTTTCTATCTAGCAATTTTGTGTTTTTCTTAAAAGGTGGAACTTGCAAGACAAAAAAAATAAAAGATCAGCTCATTAAAGATTTAGAGCATGAGTTTGGTAGTAATATTTTTGAGGAGAGGAAAATTTTAGAAAAATTTGCCAAACATCTTAAGACTATGAGGGACTCATATAGGAGTCTCATCTAGAACCCAAAGTACGAGTGTCCTCCCTTTATTCCAGTGAGGGATTGGAATGAGTTCATTTTGGATGCAAAGGAGAAAGGGGATGCTCAAAGAGGAATTACACCAGCAAATGAGAGAAGAAGGTACACAATAGTATTAACTACTAGTAGAATGTAATAATGCACTAGTTAGTGATCTTTATATCTATATCATCTAACTTATTTCAAACTTTTCATAGGTTGCAGGACACATCAAAGGCAACAAAGGCAAGACTACAAAAGATTGGACAACACAAACTTGGCTCTGGTGGATATTCAAAAATTAAAGCACGAATTGTAAGTAGCACTAAATGAATTCTAGAGAAAAATTATTTATAAAATAAAAATAATTTAGTTTAATAAAAAAATGCAGGGCTCAAAATTTAATTTAGAGGCCGCGATAGAACACAAAAAAATTCCCTTCAAGGAAGACTATCAAGTTGTGGTTGAACGCCTATGCCAAGCTTCCACTAGCCCAACCCAAGAGTCTCCTGCATCGGTTGAACAGGTAAATATGCCAAAAAATATATATTTGAAATTGAATACTTGAGCAACAATCTATTTGATAATAATGCACATGACATTGCAATGTAGCCTCGTAATTTCATAACACAGAACCTATGCTGCATGATGAAGGCCCTAATGTGCATCATAGTGTCGATGGAGGTGTTCATTTTGTATTTAAAATTAATTATGTAATTATTAATACAATTTAACATCTTAAATTGAAATTGGTGTAACCTTTTTTGAGTATATTTTACAGCATACAAAATGTCATGCTGAACGAGTGGAGGATGTTTAGAGTGATCACCATGTAGATCATGTTGCACATTTAGGTAAAGAAAATCTATGTTTTGTTCTTTTAAATTTCTTTTTTGATTTATAGTTCTTTTAATTAATGAAATACTTGTAACACTAATATAAAATGGTGTGAATTTAACCAATCACATAGTTGTTGTTGCAGCGGACCCCCCTTTGGCACAATAACCTCCTATTTATGAATAGATGAGGAGGAGACATGTGTTGGCATTAGAATCAGTAGAGGAGGGGAATGATGAGGATATTGATGCTCCGCTTAGGCATTACCTTAGAAAAATGAGCAAGAAACCAAAAAAGAAATGATTGTAATTAACATTTTTTACTAATGAAAGAACGTTGTCTTAATGGATGTAATTTTGTACTAGTAAATGTTGATGAATGATGTGTTAATGAATTATTCATGAATGTTTTCTGTTAATGATTTTATGTGTTAATGAATGTTATATTTAAAAAATGGATGAATGAATGTTATTAGATGTTAATGGGGAATTTAGAGTGATGTTGGCAGGGGGGGAGGGGCCAAATGAGCTTCCACCTTCACGTGGTTGGCCTTGTTAAGTAGAGAATATTAAACTATTCTCGAAACCAAGTGAAGCTCAAACTAAAACAATGACGTAGATTCAATGGTCAAAAACACCTACTCCAGATTATTCCATATTATTTCTCATTCACTTTAAGAAATATTTTACTTGTTAAACATGTTCATTAACCAATCTACATCACCATGTTCATCAAATTAGATTTATAGATAAGAGAGTGAATGGGGAATTTTTATAAAGCACTTACCTTTGAGCCGAAAAATCTAGATGAAAAATTATTAGCTGCCTCTGAATGACTCATTCTCATGTTTCTTCCTGCCCCTTTTACTTCCCTACTACCTTTTCTTAGGTAGCTGCCTTCTTATGAGTTTTTTAATTGATTATGAATGATGAGGTTTTAATTTGTTACCGTTAAAGTGTGTAGGTAACAAGCTAGTCACCTTGTAAATCTTGCATTTTGTATGCTTTGGTGGGGAATTTCATTTGTAATCTTAGGTCCTAGCCAATGAATTTTTAGTTTCCTTGTGTATCTAGAAAATTTGGAGTATCTCTTTCTTTCCTTTTGTATCTCTTTCTTACCACTATCATATTCACAAGACCACATACTCTATTGAACATCCTTTTGACTAAATTATTATGTCTATCACTTTATTTTTTTTGTTTTTGTAATGGTACATATCATTAAGGACCTAATCTTCATGTAAAGTCCCTCTAAATGACAGTATTTTCCACAGACTTGTAGATCAACCCAATCATCCTCCATTTGATGCTAGGTGTCATTCTTACCCAACTACCAATAGTAAGTTTACTAGAATCACGAATATTTTCTACACAAGCAATGCAACCTAGAACTTCATTCATATGATGAAAGCTAATAAAAGTGAAAATCTATCATAAGAACTCCATACTAGAAACATTTGTGTAAAAATTTCTTTCATCTACTTCATATCTTTTCTAATAGCTATCACATACTTTCAGTGTTTTCATTATTGCCCTTGGTGTTGTCTTAATTTCTTAGTTGTTTTCATTTTGTCATGACTCTTCATAACTATGCTCCTAACTACTCTTATCATCTTCAAGATCCCTATAATATAAATGACCTTGCTTGTCATAGTAGTAACTTCTATTGAACATCATTATCTTTTTATTGATATCTCATTGTCATAGAGGTGCATACCTATCTTAAAACACTGTTGATATATACTGTTTTGAAACCATTATTTTCATATTCATTTTATGTCTACACTATTACTGATAAGTTTAATTTAATGTGTTGCATAATATGTAGGTGACAAGTTTATGTCACTCATTAAGGATAGAGATGCCCCATATATATTTTCATACATCACCTTCACATGTTAATATTGCATATAGGGAGGTAAAATTGTCTGAATGGTGATGTTTTTGGAGTCTTGGGTAATTATTTTTAGGTGAGATGACAATATATAATGTCATCTTATACTCATCTTATGTTCACTTTTAGATATTCAAAATTAAATTTAAGTCTAAACTTCGTCTAATGAACATCTTGCATTATTTTGGTATATCTTAAATAGAAAAAGAAGATGAATACCAATTAAGTTTTATCACATACATATTGACCTAGGAAGATATATATAGAGTGTGTGCATGTTGTCAACTTATAATTTTTATAAAGCACTTACCTTTAAGCCTAAAAATCTAGATGAAAAATTATTAGCTGCCTTTGAATGACTCATTCTCATGTTTCTTCCTACATCTTTTACTTCCCTACTCCCTTGTCTTAGGTAGCTGCCTTCTTATGAGTTTTTTAATTGATTATGAATGATGAGGTTTTAATTTTTTACCGTAAAAGTGTGTAGGTAACAAGTCACCTTGTAAATCTTGCATTTTGTATACTTTGCTGGGGAATTTCATTTGTAATCTTAGGTCCTAGCCAATGAATTTTTAGTTTCCTTGTGTATCTGGAAAATTTAAAGTATCTCTTTCTTTCCTTTTTTATCTCTTTCTTACCACTATCATATTCACAAGACCTCATACTCTATTGAACATCCTTTTTCCCTTAATATTGTCTTAATTTCTTAGTTGTTTTCCTTTTGTCATGACTCTTCATAACTATGATCCTAACTAATCTTATCATCTTCAAGATCTCTGTAATATAAATGACCTTGCTTCTCATAGTAGTAACTTCTATTGAACATCGTTGTCTTTTATTGATATCTCATTGTCATAGAAGTGCATACCTATCTTAAAATATTGTTGATATCACTGTTACAATGAATCAATGTTTTTTGTCTTCAACATTTTTGAAATCATTATTTTAATCTTCATTTTCATGTCACAATATTTTCCATCTACTCTTGTGTAGCATTTCTTTTTATCATTTTTCTTTTTTTGGATGATAATCAAAATATTTTATAGCTCTGTTTTCAGTGGTATAAGATGCTCCTCGCTTGCCTTGAGCTAGTATTTATTATCTTTGACTACATTTGTCTCCATGAAATTGATTGTTATTGCTACATATTTCTATGATTATTGTATTTATTTCATGAATGGTTGCATCAGTTTCAACACCTTATGAGTGTCACTCACTCTTGTCATGGATGTCTTCTCTTTATTCCTAGCATTTGGCTATCCTTGAATATTATGATCTTGTTGATCTCTATTTTTTTCACCATGAATACTCTCCTCTTAAACATATGTTTAGATCTATTTTTTGATAGAAATGAAAAGATCTTAGATTTGGTGAATCAGTAGTTAATACAAACTTTTGAATCTTCAAACTAAAATCTAAAAGTAACTAAAACTAAAACTAAAAGTAGTGCAACCACACAAGAAACAATGCACAATATTTTATGTGGAAACCTAGGATGGAAAAGCATTGTGAGAAATGCTGCTATGATCTATCCTAATCTAGTATCATGATTGAAGAATTTACAAGTTTTTAGGGCACCAACCCAAGGAAACCCCAAATCATCTTATATGAGCACCAACTCATCAATGATCTGAGCACCAACCTAGAATTCTCAAAGCACCAGCTCTAAGATTATTACAAGAATTACAATTGGTTATAGTTCTGTCACTAATATAACCTGATGTTGACTTTCAAATGAGTTACCTTACTTCTCAACAAGTATTAGAATGACACCACCTAATCTCACATTTCAACCAGCACACTATATTTAGAATAACAACACCAAAATTGATGCACACAAAGTATCTATCATCATTTAACTCTTTCTAACAATCTGTATTTGATCCCTCACAACTCCAATTGTTTCTTAGAATATGTTAAGCACATAAGATTACATACTTCATTCATTCACACATAAAAATCTCTATTTTTCAAATTTTTTGTAGCATAATGTCTTTCCTTTTACCCTTTTATCAAACATTTACACTCACACCAATCAAACAAATGAAAGAATGAATAAATATATTGTTTCAAAGGAGTTGGCTAACTAAAAACTGTTAGGAAGTTACAACCAACAACTCTAGCTGCCAACTTCCCTCAACTTCCTTTCCATTGTGGCTTTTTTCTAAGCAACCAACCACTAATACATTTGGGGCCAAATTTCTACAAAAACTTCCGACGGGTAATTTTTTTTTATGAATTTGGTGTTTTTTTTAATAGGCCCCGATTGTGTTGATATTCTGATGGGTGTTTAATTGACCATCAGAATTCTGACAGCTCGGGGTATAGATGAAAAAAAAAAGTGAAATGGCCTCATCATTTTTATTTCGATTGCATAGAGAAGGAGCGGGAAAAAACAAGTGAAAGCTAAGCACGAGAGAAGGTATGTGATTTCTTCATCTTTCAAGCCTCTGGCATCATATTCGACTACAAATTTGAAATGCATTGCATTTTATTTGATCATGAATGCTCTCTGAAATGATTGCATTCTACTGGTGTCATGCCCTAGCCAGTATTTGTACATATATTATTTGATGTTATTGGTGCTTGTGCTCAAGGATATCGATTCACTATTTTCAAATGTTTGGATTCACATTTGTTGATATTAATGGCATGTTTAATGATGCCATTGTATATTACTGAGATGCTTACTGAAATGACCACATTCTACTAGTGTCGTGCCCTAGCCTATACTTTAACTCCATTATTTGATGTTATTGGTGCTTGTGATCAAGGATATCCAATTTTTTGAAATTTTGACTGTGGTTATCAAATGGACAGCCCATGAGCTTCTAGCTAGGCACCATTTGTATTGATAGCTTAGGGCATCACATGTATTATATCATTGATAGTTGAGACTTTGTTAAAAGGAAATAGGACAAAGAATGATTTTGATTTATTTTCTCTATTTTGATCCCTAAGTGGCTTACAACCCTAGAGAAGTATATGCAGATTTATAGATGCAGTTGCAGGATACATAGAAATCGATAATTCAAAAAAAATCCATGCATCCAATTTGAATAACAATTAATACAAATAAATAGATTCCTCCAATGGCCCAATCATTCGGACCTTGACTATCCCCTCAACTAGTGACCCTTCAAAACTAGGTTATCATGCAATCAGTGAGTGATCCTTCATTCTCCTAGTCTTCCCTGCATCCAAACATATTGGAAATACACAATACAATGATAACAAGTCTTTCAAAATCCCCCTTCCCTCAAGGAATACTATCAACCATCCCTTCCACATAGCATTTCATTATTGTATGAGTGGATTGTGTAGGAACAATTAATATTAAACAAGGAGAAAAATCCTCAACACATCTTGGAAACCATTGAATTCAATAATAAATGAAACCTAACAGCAACACTATTCCTTCCATAGTTGCAGGATACATAGCAGCTGATAATTCATAAGAAATCAATGCATCCAATTTGAATAGCAATTAATAAAAAGAAATAGGGTCCTCCAATGGACCAATCATCTAGACCTTGACTATCCCCTCAACCAGTGACCCTTCAAAACTAGGTTATCATGCAATTAGTGAGTGATCCTTCATTCTCCTAGTCTGCCCTACATCCAAACATATTGGAAATACACAATACAATGATAACAAGTCTTTCACAATCCCCCTTCCCTGAAGGAACACTATCAACCATCCCTTCCACATAGAATTTCACTATTTTATGAGTAGATTTTTTAGGAATAGTTAACATTAAACAAGGAGCAAACTCCTCAACTCATCTTGGAAACCATTGAATTAAATAATAAATAAAACCTAATACCAACACTATTCCTTCCATAGTTGCAGGATACATAGCAGTCGATAATTCACAAGAAATCCATGCATCCAATTTGAATATAAATTAATACAAAGAAATAGGGTCCTCCAATGGCCCAATCATCTAGACCTTGACTGTCCACTCAACTGGTGACCCTTCAAAACTAGGTTATCATGCAATCAGTGAGTGATCCTTCATTCTCCTTGTCTGTCCTTCATCCAAACATATTGGAAATACATAATACAATGATAACAAGTCTTTCATAATGCCCCTTCCCTCAAGGAACACTATCAACCATCCCTTCCACATAGCATTTCACTGTTGTATGAGTGGATTGTGTAGGAACAATTAACATTAAACAAGGAGCAAACTCCTCAACACATCTTGGAAACCATTGGATTCAATAATAAATGAAACCTAACACCAACACTATTCCTTCCATTCACTTCTACCAAGAATAAAGCATTTAATCCTTTCAACATTACATATAATCATTAGATAGTTACATTTCCTAACTGTGTACAGGAACAGTCATGACCAAAATGATCAAAAGTACTTTCACCCTTGCACAAGCTATTCCAAACTTTAAGTAAAATGAGAAATATGCTATATCAAATCATTCATATTCATAGTAACCATTCAAAGGATCATTTTGTCAATGAACCCTATGACTGTACCCCTATGGCAGAGACTGGAAATATACATGAAATTTACATTTTTATTACTAAAAGTGGTTTACATAGATTCATATGATCTTTGATCAATCATTAACCTTGTCTCCATTCCTCTGGCATACACCTCAACTAGGCTTTTCACCCTGATCCTAACATCAAATATCATCTCATCATGGTCTATTCACCATGTTTCAACACCCCATTCACTCTGATCTATTCAACTTACACCATTCTTCTTCTTGAAGACTCAAAGGCTTCAAACAGTATATGTGGTAAAAATTCATGAAATACTAAAGAAGACTTGCTATTTGTCAGACAAATCTTCATTGTCCCCCACAAAAAACTAAGTAATAAATACTCTACCCTTAATTTGTTTAACAATGCACCATATTAGATAAAGTAGGTTCTATCACACATGGCACGAACTCTCTTCAAACTCACAATGCATTGCATGTGTAGTACAAAAATAATGAGATTCTCATGGAATACGATGACTTCAGGTTATGCATAAAATGGATCTATCTTCTATCACTATGCTCTTATCCTATGTCAAAATGGGATATTTATGACATGGTATAGATATCCATCAAGCCATAAATAAAATTCAATTTTTCTCAAGTGTTGTAGTTGCAAGTAATGAATTTTAAATTTATTTTCTTATTCATAGAAGCTTTCAGTATAGTTTCTTTTAATGTAGACAATTTAGATAGTGTATTTGCCTATAGTGTTCCTTAGTCTTGATTGAGGATGACAGGCACATGGTCACTAAACTGGACTTGCATAGTGCAGTTAGATTAAAGGGGTGATTATTTTGGTAGTGAAGATGAGATGAAAAACACTATTCATTAGTTAAATGTTTTGTATATAAATTGGATACTAGTTTTGTAGGTACTTTTAGGTCATTGTTTTGTAATGTAATTTTTTAATATCATGTATTTTATCTCCTATTTATTATGTGCATGAGATGAAGGTTGAATGTAAGAGTCTTATAATGTTGAGTTACCTTTGGATCTCAATTTTCTAATACTCCTATGATGATCTTTCTGAACAAGTATTTTATTCTATTGTGGTTTTTTTAATAACATATTGGAGAAATACAAAACTGTGTACTTCTACGGGATAGTAAACATAAAATTGAAGAATCAAACAAGAATTGATCAAGTTGTAAGTGGAACATGCACTCAAATAGTAAGTAATGTAGAATAAAAAAATAAGTAATCTATCGTGTCTACATTTTGTTATTTTCTGAGATTACATCCATGTTTTATATTCACAGAATGGTTCAAAATTGAAATTTACAATTCGATAAAAGTACCAATGGGTGTTGTTCCCTGCACCCTCAATCAACAACTTTCCTCCATTTTTGGTCTCAAGTTTCCTCCATTTGTTGTTCCCTGCACCCTCAGAAAGTGTTAGATAGGCATTTTTTCATTTTAAGATCAAAGATAAAGGCCCTCTTTTTTTATGCACGCACACACACACAACATATACAACATATACAACCTTCACCATGAAGATTTACCTAAGCACTACTAAGACCTTATACCCTACAACAAATGTATTATTGTGAAAATCATCACAACTTCATTTGTTGCTAGGTCTAGCTCCTAGTAGTGCTTGGTCAAATTTGATGCACTATAGGGATAATATTTTGTGTATAATATATATGATATTTATTTTGATTTAAAAACTACTAATTATTTGAATATCTTTGTTTCTTGCCACAATAAGAAAGAGTTTGAGGTGGAAGACTACAATAATAGAAGTGTTTAAATTTGGTATACTATACTACAACATCATTTCATAACTAACTTTTCAATTTCTATATATAATTAGGTTATAGATAATCTAAGTGAAAAGGTAATGGGCATATAATCAATAGATTGTGGTCTAACTTGAAAAGAAAAGGCGATGGAAAATGTTATTGTCCCTGCAATATTTGTAAGGGCTTAAACACTAGAAGATTGCTAATCAAAATAGCTAAGAGACATTGTAGGGATAATAGTCACATTAAAGGAGAGTTTGATTATCACAAATTGGTAAGTTTTTCATTATATTCATTTAACAATTAATATATATATGAAATACACTTGATGATGAGATCATTATCATGGTTTATTTGTGTTCATCATTTTTATATAGGTCGAACTCCCCAAGGGAGTACATGATATGGACCATGGAGGTGCAAATATGGAAAATATGGCTTTGGAAGTGGAGGATCATGGAGGTGTGAATATTGAAGCTACAGATTATGATCCCATAAAAGATGATGATGATGCGCCATATGATGGTACTAATACATTGATCCATGACACATTTGGTATTGGTGCAACTAATGATGATGATCAGGATGATGTTGATGTCATCCATGATATACCTCTACTTGAAAAGGCAGCCACGACCCTTTACGAAGGCTCCCAAACAACTCTTCTCTCAGTTGTATTGTTGTTGTTGAACTCAAAGGTTATGAATGGTTTATCCAACACAACAATGTCACATATGCTAAGGTATGTCATATATGTCATTATAGTAATTAAAGGGTGAAACATGTACCATAAATATTGTTAATATTAACAACTTATATTTTTTTCTATAGATTGATAGGTGAGTTTTTGTTACCACCATCAAATATTCTCCCTCACTCATACCGAGAATTATGTGCCACTATGAAAGATATTGGAATAGAGTATCAAGCAATAGATGCTTGTCCCAATTATCATATTATTTATCATAAAGAACATGAATTTGCAATAGAATGCCCTGAATGTCATATAAGTAGATATCAAATAGATCAAATAACAAAAAAGGTGGCTCACAAGGTTCTTTGTTACACCCCCATTATACCATGTTTGCAAAGATTATTCAGGTGTAGTAGCTTGGCACAATTTATGGATTACCATGCACATAATAGGAGTCAAGATGACATTATTTGAATGCCTGTGGATGGTTCTGTATTTAAGGACATAGAAAAAAAGTGGCCGCACTTTATTGAAGAACCTCAAAATCTCAAGCTTTCAGTGGCAGCAGACTGTGTTAATTCATTTGGAGAGCTAAGATCTATTTACTCTGTTTATCCTATTTTTGTCATCAACAATAACATTCCTCCATGGATGTCAATAAAGAGGAAGCACATTATGTTGGCAATGATTGTTCTAGGTATTTGATCATTTAATAGTTATCTGCATGTAATTATAAATCTTGCAGTTATAAAATGGTCACAATAATTATGTAATGTTGTTGTTCATTCAACTAGGTAAATACCAAGTTAAAGATATGAATGTATATATTGAGCCTCTTATCGATGAGTTGTTGGAGTTATGTAATGGTGTCACTATGTATGACATCTCTAGACCAATAGGAGATAGACAGTTTCAATTCCATGCAATGCTTGTATGGACAATACATGATACCCCAGGGCTAACACATTTTTCTAGTATGTTATTGTGAATTCAAGTTGCACATGATAATTATAAAAATAAAAATTAACATATTTAATCCAATTGTATCATTATCTTGTAGGTCTTCAAACAAAGAGAAAATTTGCATGTCTAGTTTGTGGTCCGAAGATGAAATCTCATCATTCAAAAAGTTTAGGAAAGAAGGCATTTGATGAGCATAGACAATTTCTCCACAAAAATCATAACTATCGAATTATTGAAAAATATATTTTCAATGGGAAAGAAGAGACTACATCTAAGCCACGAAGAATGACACCTCACCTATGGAAGTTGGAATATAATAGAATTAATCGTCAAGGTACTACCATTCTACCTAATGGTTTATGTTTGGAATTTGTATATTTATATTGTATTTTGTTTTCTGATTATGTGATTGATGATCGTGAATGTCATCAAGGAAATACTACTAAGCACCTTCCAAAGGGACTAAAAACTTATCCCAGACAATTTAGTAGGCTGCCCTACTATGAGTAGTTGCAAATTGTACATTTGTTTGAAACTATGCATATTGGAAAGAATGTAATAGAGACATTATGGAAGATATTGGATGGAAGGTGTGACAAAGAAAAAATTGTCAAAATTTGTAGCGATATTCATGAATCCAATCATGTAATGAAAAATTTCATTAAATCAAATAGAAATGGATAACGGATTAATATAAGTTCCCTTCCTTGGTTATTAACAGAACAACAAAGTGATGCCTTAAAAGAAGTCATACGAAAAAGTCGATTTCCCATAGGATTTGTTGCAAACATAAGTAGTACCATATCAAAGAAAAGGGAATTTGGGCTAGGGTTGAAAAAGCATGATTGACATACCTTCATCAAAGTAAGTCATGTTCTTTTGTATTTACAATATATTTGTAAACTGCATGTACTTCTCATTATATTATATGAGAAAAGAATGACATGATTATTTTTATAATTGTTGCAGTACGTGCTACCCCTATCTCTCCTAGAGAAATTCGACAATAACATCAAACAAGTGATATATGATCTTGGAAAATACATGAGGTAAGAAATGATATCTATTCAATTTGTTGTATATATTATAAATTCTCGTGTTTATATATTTTTGTGTCTTGAATGTCTTGTACATGGTTGTCATCTAAAGAAATTCATAAAGCAGATATAAAATACTGGAAGAGAAGAATTCCTCATCTAATGTGTGAAATGAAAAAGTGTCTACCTTCAACCTTTTTCAATGCACAAGAACACTACCTCATAGACCAAGTTGAGGAGATTGAAATGTGTGAACCCGTACACACTCAATCAATGTGGATGGTTGAGAGACACCTAAAAAATTTTAAGGCTTTGGTTCAGCAAATAGCACGTCTTGAGGGTTTTATGGTGGAGGGATATATGGTATACCAGACTATGGTGTATGTTACTAAATATCTTCCTAAGCTTGCAACAAAGATCCATATAGATCGCATTTGGGATCTCGACACCATAAGAAAATTTGAAGGGGAGTACTTGGTGGGAAAAGTTAGAATGAGGAAAGTGAGAGGTAATAAATTATAAAATGTTATTGTAGCTGTTAATTAATTCTTAATCTTCAAAATTAATCGGTTGTAAGTTGTCTATTTATTTTTTGTATAGTTACTCGAGAGTGGGATGCAATACATTTGTATATTGCAAACAATCAACTTTGATTGACGGTATGGATTGAACGATGTCATCATTTAGGTCGCACATTAATATGGGAAGCTATGTCTTCATTGGTTAATGAATCTCATCATAACAGAGATCCAAATGTTATGCAAAGGGAAATAGATTTAGCACATGGTTTAAGAGATTTTTAGGTACGTATAAATTTTTTAATCAATCATACGTTTATGAACTCTCAATGCATTAATTTATACATGTTTGACATATTTTTGCAGGTCAAACACCACAAGGCTATGTTTTGCAATGGTCATAAATTTCACATAAAAAAGTTGGATGACACAAAGAAAACTTGTGATTCTAGGATAAGTGCAGTCTTTCAGGTGACTAATATTTCATCTAGAAATGACTTACATCCTCAAGAGTCTGAAAATTGATATTATGGAATTTTGGATGATATACTTGAGTGTGACTTTAATTCCTTCAGATTAGTTCTCTTCATCATCAAATGGTATAGGCTACGACTTAATCAAAATGATCTTGATAGAACTATTATTGAACATGACAATAGATTTCCAATTATTAATACAAGGTGGTTTGAGCCAGTTTGGGATGAGCCCTATGTTCATCCAAGCCAATGTGAGCAGGTATTTTACTCATAGGTTCCACATAAATTGGGTTGGTCATTTGTTGTTAGACATGATCAAAGAGGAAGGTCGATGAGGTATAATGCAATGGAAAAAGAAAATTGCAAACAACTAGAAGATAATGTAGATGATGATCATGAACAATAGTTAGTCGATGATGTTCCTGATGCAACTTTTCTTGAAGAAGAAGAAGATGATGATGATGATGATGATGCTACTGATGATGATGATGATGATGATGATGATGATGATGATGATGATGATGATGTCGATGATGATTACGACGATGAAGATGATGAGAATGACGGTGGTGGTGATGAGTTGTATGAAGAAGAAGATGAATGACATGAATGAAATGTACAGTTACATCATCATTGCTTAATCTATTTAATATTGATTTCTTGATAGAAATGTGCAGTTATGCAATCAGTGCTTAATCTAATTAATTCATGATGTACCTTTTAATGTTTTTAATTCATATGGGACGCTTATGGTTTTTAATGTACTTACTATGTGGTTTTGAGTATATGTATCTTGAATTTTTTAGCTGACATTAGATAATTGAATTACATATGTAGGTACTTGGACCCCTTTCACAAGCATCCCACACAGTCTCATGGATCGACAAGTATAAGTTAGTACACCCTATAGAGATTAGTGTATTTCACAATTTTCAAAATATCTCACATTACTTGCTATCTCTCTCATTTGATGGAGTGCAGGTAGCGGCAAATAGGTATTTGTCAGATGTGTCTTCCTCAAGTGAAGAAGTGAGTCATGTAGTATGTTTGAATTAGGAAGATCAATTAGAGGTCAAAAGACTAGAAGGAAATTCAATAAATGCGTGAAATTTTTCCTTGCTAAAGGGGGGTCATGTTCTTATGATGATGAGAGAAAAGGCAACATCAAGGTGCCCTCTAGGTACCAAAATTTACAGAAACAATGGGTCCCCAAGGAACTTCCTCCAATAAATACTAATTTTAGTGTTAAAAGAAAGATATATCATATTGCACCATCGTCAATACATGGTTTAGGCCTATTTTCCATGGATGGAATAAAGGTCTCTTACAACAAAGTTGTTGAATTGATGGAGTATATTGGACCTTGTTACGATTACAAAAGTTGGATGCGAATTGTTCAATATAAAAAAAGCATGCGTAGGTATGCACTCTAGGAAAATTATATTCAATAAAAAGATAATGAGAAAAGTAAAAGAGTGGCTATATACATTGACGGAAGGCCAAAAGCATAAGGGAATATTGTAGGTTTTATAAATCGTACACGACCTCTGTCAACTATTAAGAAAACCAATTGCATATTTGAGGCATGCGAGGGAAATCATGTATTTGTATATGCGGTAAAATCAATAAGTACAAGGGAAGAGTTTCTTATTGATTACAATTTGAATCGCATAGATACAAATGATGTCACTATCATTGGGGTGTAGGTACATACTATGTACCATTAAATAATTGATTTTTTTTGCTAGCCACATTTAGAGAGTCTCCTCACCATCCACCTCATCTCCATCATCATCTTCTAATGAAATTTATTAATGTAGTCCTTCCAAATTATTGGTGAACTTTAAATAATAACACAGGGCCACAATATGGAGCAACCACATAGAGGGGACAATGATGATCGTGCATGCACTTCTTCCTAGCAGGTAAACCTCTTTGTTATTGTACTACAAATTAGATAGAAGGAAAATGTTAAATAAAGTTTTTTATTATATTCTTTTCATCACTATTTCAGATTAATTCTAATAGTGTTAGTAATATTGTTGTCACAGAAAGGTGGTCAATAGAGAAAGGGAAAGGAACCCGTAGTCCCTGAAGAGGATTCATTTGATGAGGACCTAGTTGTTGATTTCACTACTTGTGATGACTTGGCCTCTGCAATTAAAGAATGCCTCTAGAAAATTGGAAAAAGAGTGGCTAAATTGGCATCTATATTCCTTCCGACTCCTGAGTCACAAAAGAGGGAAACTAAACTGATGCACCTATCTCAAAATTACGAAGTAAGTATTAATGTAATTTCTAATTATAACAAAAGTTCAATAATAGTTTTTATGTTATACTAGTATTTTATGTCATTAAAAAATAAGCGGATGTGTTTCTTTTACATCTTTTTTTACGTAATTTTTGTCCTCATGGCCATGATGAGGGTACTATAGCTAGCTCAAGTAGATCGCATGTTGGACTATATTTTTTTTACTCTCTAACAATATTGTCCATGCTAATCACTACTTTTATTATGCTCTAACAATCTTATTCTTCAACACGTGTCAATGATCATTTACTATCACCGCCTCATACGATGGCAAGCTCAGATGTACTGCATCCTGCAATGTCAACAACATGTAGCATGGCCACAGACACCATGGAACCATCTACTCATACACAGATTTTATTTTCTCTATCATTATATATGTGTTTATTTCCCTTGAAGTGTTCTTTCTTAGGGCCATTTTGTAATGGATTCAATTTATGCAATAGGGGATGCAACACTTGATGGTGATTTTCCTGGATGTACTACTATTCCTAGTATGGGAATGGTGAAGGATCGCATATTGCTTGTGAGTGATGAAGAAGGAGTTCCCTTGAAAATAGCAAAACTTCCAGGTACTTTAAAGATTGGACCTTTCTTTTACTATACAATCATATGTTAATTACACCTTGCATTCAATATGAGAAGCTTACATCTATTGTATTATTATTTTATACTATTATATCCTTCGACTAATGATCCCATGATTATTTTGTAGGGAATGATGTTTTTTATGGTAAACTTAGTGATGAGTGTTTGCGGATATTCAAGCCCACCATCTGTACAGGATATCAGCATGTTTGTACCAATTGCCAGAAATTAGTGACAGGATATATAAAAATTAGATACCTTCCGGGATGTTTGAGATAGGTTTCAGCTTCATAGGAGTTAAGATGCAACTTCTAGATTTTGGAGTTTTTAAAAAAAATTAGACTTAGTTAAATTTTAGGCACCGGAGGTTTTATGGAGCGCCATTGTGTTTTGGCAAATGGAATTTTGTGTAAACTTTATATATGTTCATTTCTTGTTGGGTAGAGGTTATATGGTGCATTTAGATGCTTTAATAGGGTTAGGATGTGTGTAGGAAGCAGGGCTAGGGTTTAGGATTGTCTAGAGGATTAGGACTATCCTAGGTCTCCCTAACTGTTCCTAATTTTCCTAGACGTCCCTAAACTCTCCTATTCTTTTATGTTCACTGATGTAAGCTCTAAAAAGTGTTTAGGATGTTTTTTATTTCATGTATGATGTATTTTTGATGTGTGGATTAAGGGTGGAAAAACCTAAGAACACTAAGTGAGTCGCTCTTAGTGCGAGGTCGAGGCCCTAAGTGGCTAGTACCAGGATAATCGACTGAAGAGTTATTTAACAACTAATAATTTAATTAAAACTTATGGGAATGGATTCAAACACTAAAAAAATTAATATATGCCTCGCCCATGTCATTAGTGCTAGTAAAGGCTATGGATGGGAGTAGGAGAAGGTGCCTATGCGTAGGTACAATCGAATGGCGCTTGTTTGTATGAAAGGCATTTGGTTCCACATGTACCTACTTGGGGGTCGGGGGTCAGGGCCCGGAGTGGCTAGTACCAGGATAACCCAAGGGGTGAGGGCTATGTGATGGCACTCACTTAGGTTGTTTCTTAGAGTTTCTACCAAGCCTTAGAACCTTTGGGAAAAGATTTATACTTTGATCTTCTTTTCATTTGCTATTTGGGAAAGGTTACCCAACCTTGGGTATGGCCTAGCTATCCCTTCTTTGTGGACCTTGGTGTTTATCTCCTAGCAAGGGGGAGTGGGCCTTTTGGTATCCATGTGGTTGGGTGGTAAATATTTTTATTGAGGTACCTTTTGCGGATGCAGTGCTTAAGGATTTATACTTGCATAGTATTCCAATTTTGAAGAATGAAGACTTGTATTTATCTTTCATGATGTAAAATTATTATTACCTCCCAAGAGGAGATGAATGTAATGTGATCATTAATGTATTTCAAAATGATGTATTTAGAATGGGTAGACTTAGGAAAAAGAAAAGGGAAAGTAGGAACTTTATTTATACGATGTATGTTGGAAAAGAAAAGAATTTTGTAACATTTCAAGTAAAGTAGTATGTTTCTCATTATTGTTGATTAAGTGAAAAGCTATTGAAAACAAATGTAATATTTTCAATGTATCAAATGTTTAGATGATTCTATTATATGGCATTAATGCTTTAAAAGTTGTATTGTTCATAAAGGATACGTAGGAATATAGATGGATTTAAATGGAATTTGAAATGAAATTACTTTGTATCTAGTTATAAAGAATCTACAAATGTTGGGATGTAGATGCTTAAGAAGTAAATCAAGTCGATAGTACACTAAATACACTTAAATGAATAGTGCATTAAATTAGAAGGGAACCTTGTAGGAATTTAAGTTAAACGATGTTTTGTTTATGTAATTCTTTTAAAAATTCAAAATTTTTCCTAAATCTTTACTTAGGTTTTCTTTTACAAAGAGAATCTTTGTTCTCTTCCCCGGTTCCCTTGTGGGGCATGACAGAAAATAATACTTTGATCTTTATAAAATTTATTTATAATTTGAAATCTTTTTTGTTTTGATGAAACAATAAAATAAAATTTGATGATACCAAGCAAAAATGCAGGGCGTAGAGTTCAATATAATTCTCACAGAAGAAGACAAGAGAATTGGCGTCCAACAAGGTTATAAAGTTGTGGCATAAAGAATAAGAAGTGCACAAGGTTCTACTAATGGATCCGTTGCAATAAGTAAGCTAAATAGATGATAATTCAAATTTAATTATTTACCAATTAGTTTATTTTATGTTAAGTTCCAACATAAAGTGATTAAATTTATTTTAAGTAAGAAAACAATGATAACATGAATGCGTATGAAATTGAAATGCAACCTGTCGATTCTATCCATACACAACCTGTGCGTGTTGATGACAATGAGGATGTGCATCAAAGTAATACAAGTAAACATCTTAAATTGATTGGTGTAGTAATACAAATTTAATTGCAATTGGTGTTTGGATTAATGTAACAATTTGTATTGCAACTATAGAGAGTGTAGAGGCTATTGTTAATGAGTAGGTTGAGGTTGAGGCTAGACAAACTGACCTCGATGTTGATGATGTGACTAGATCAGGTAAAGAGCTATACAATTATGGCCTTTAAAGTACTAAAATACTTTAAAATGTTTTTAATGTTTGTAATTTAACCCTTTTATATGTTATTGTAGATGACCCCCCTTTGCATCAACATAGAACTAGGCATGCATTGAGATCTAATGAGAGGGGAGATGATCATGATGATATCAATGCTCCTCTTAGCGATTACTTCTTAAAAACTAGAAAAAAAAAGAAATGATTGTCATCTATGCACCTTAATTGATAATGACTGATTTTTATATGCCAATGAATTTAATTGTGGTATTGAATGTTCATAAATTTTATAATATGTTAATGAATGTTATCATGTGATAATTAATGAATGTTACATTTTATTAATGTGTTAATGAATGTTATCGTGTGATAATTAATGAATGTTACATTTTATTAATGGATGAAATAATGAATGAATGTTAGATGTTAACAGGAAATTTAGAGTGATGTTAGGGGGGGTGGGGCCAAATGAGCTTCCACATTCACATGGTTGGCCCTATTTAGTACATAATATAAAAATATTCTTGAAACAAACTAAAGCTCAATAAAATTGTTCCTTATATAGGGTCTCAAGTGTAGCCTTTATCCCACTCTCAACATTGCAAGGCTTCAAGTGGTACTCTGAGGTTGGTTTCTCCATCTCCCACTGACGTCTTATCTTTCTTCTAAGAACTCTTACCGAGCTCTGATACATGGATGAGCAGAAGATGTCCCTTATAGGCTGCACATATATAATATGGTAGATCTAGGGAACAAATATACTACAACATAGAATGAGTCAACTTGAATCTATAGTTTCTTCATTCACAATGAAAATTCAAATTACAAGGCATATTTTAGATTTAATATTCATATTCATCTTCATCATGGTCATAGCCATCATGGTCAGCATTTGGTTCAACTTCATTTGAACCACACTCCATGTCGAGTGCCATTAGGCATGGAGTGTGGTCATACCCATGTTACTATAATAATGAGTTAGCCTATAAAATTATAAATAAAATACCTCGTGTATCATATTTACAATACTGTAGGTGCACTTGGGATTGGCCCAGGCACCCAAGTTCCTACCGAAGCAACCCAAGTTGAACCCAGAGGAGAACAAAAGTAGAACCAAAACCTAGCCTCAAACAAAGAACCAGATAATTTGGATTTTTTCTAATTCAAGTTTATTTCTGAATTCTTCTCCAATTCCAACCTGATTATTCCATATTTTGTTTTCTAATTTTCCTTCTCCCTCACTCCAAATTAACTTATGTTTTTATTTCCTTTTACTAATTGTGTTATTTCAAGGATCACCACCCACTACTTGGTTAAGATGATGAATGCTATCAATGCCTTTATTACCAAGGAATCACCGCTCGCCATTAATGAATATTAATGATCATTGTTTCCTAAGGGTAATTGTTGTTTGTGTATATTGATCACCCAAGTCTTTGGCTGTGATTTGCATGCTGTGAGGTTTGTTAGAAGTGGGGGTATGACATGCTAGTTGGATTATAACATATTGGCACTTACACCATGAAGAACACAAATGATTAAACAGAAAGAGAGGACCAACTAAACCATCTTGTGGTTAGTCTATATCACATTGGAAAACAATGTCAAGACTCGAGAATCAAAACAAGCAAAGAATGAATGTGAAGCTTACATAGGTAAACAAAAATTTAACTCTAGAAATTATTCAATCTGGCCAATTCACCTGTACTAGAACTCAATGAATTCAGGATACATCAAATAGAAGAAAAGTTTCTTCAAGACCATGAATGATCAACAACATTCCATGATTATATTGAAAAGATTTTACATTAGAAAAAAAAAACTAATCTATATTATCATTAAGCCATAAAATATGTCTTTAAAGTTTAGAAGCATCATAGTACTATCCAAAATGAATACCCTCCAAATGATTATGATTATGTTGATGTTGATGTCTATAATTTATGTCTAATTATTATGATGATGTTGATGTTGATGCCTATAATTTATTTCACTTACTAATGCTTGCCTAGATTGAATTTTGAATTGTCAGGCAGGAGAATGCTTTCAAAGTTTAGGGTATATTCTACATTATACTCTTAGTTATAGCTCAAATGTAACTCAACATATTTTTGATGTTGGGAAACCCACTTCATAAACTCATCCTAGGTGAAATTTAATGTTGTGAATCTTGGCATTGTTGATGCTATTACTTTTCCTCACATTTCATATTTGTGAAAATGTTTCTTGGCACTATCTTCTTTTTCAATTCCTATATTTGTAGCTTTTTAGATCATTAACTTAAGCATTACATGTCTTTGTTCAAAGTTTATTCTAACACTATATTATATCTTATTCTTATTACAATTTTCTTTGTTGTGGGGCAGGAGGTCAATCTCCATTGTCTTCATTGTGGGGGACAGTGAAGATTTCTCTGACAAATAGAAAGTCTTTTTTAGTATCTTATAATAACATGCTAAACTGATAAAGGTGTTATGTACATTTAATCTGCTAATTAATAATAGATTAAGCATATTATTGCTATGCTTGATGTTCCATTTAAATGTATTTAACACAAAAAACAAATTTATAAAACTGAACCAATGGCATGTTTACAACAAAGGTATCCAAACTGATTTTTTTCCCTTTTAATGGTTTCCAAGATCTGTTGAGGAGTTTGCTTCTTGTTTAATGTCAACTATTCTTGCACAATCCACTCATACAATAGTGAAATGCTATGTGGAAGGGATGGTTGATAGTGGTTCTTGAGGGAGGGGGGATTGTGAAAGACTTGTTATCATTGTATTGTGTATTTCCAATATGTTTGGATGTAGGGAAGACTAGGAGAATGAAGGATCACTCACTGATTGCATGATAACACAGTTTTGAAGGGTCACTAGTTGAGGGGACAGTCAAGGTCCAGATGATTGGACCATTGGAGGACCCTATTTCTTTGTATTAATTTCTAATCAAATTGGATGCATGGATTTCTTGTGAATTATCGGCTGCTATGTATCCTGCAACTACATCTGTAAATCTGCATATACTTCTCTAGGGTTGTAAGCCACTTAGGGATCAAAATAGAGAAAATAAATCAAAATCATTCTTTATCCTATTTCCTTTTAACAAAGTCTCAACTATCAATGGTACAATACATTTGATGCCCTAAGCTATCAATAAAAATGGTGCCTAGCTAGAAGCTCATGGGCTGTCCATTTGATAACCACAGTCAACATTTCAAAAAAATGGATATCCTTGAGCACAAGCACCAATAGCATCAAATAATGGAGTTAAACCATGGGCTAGGGAATGGCACTAGTAGAATGTGGTCATTTCAGTGAGCATCTCAACAATATACAATGGCATCATTAAACATGCCAGTAATATCAACAAACATGAATCCAAACATTTGAAAACAAATGGCATGTTTACAACAAAGCTCTAATAGAACTCCCAACAATTCTTAAACATACTTTATCTGATATGATGAATTCTTAAACAATTAAGGTTGTAGTAGACATAGTTATCACACATTTTTTTGTGTGGTACAAGGAAGATTTGGCTAGGTCAAATCTTCCTTCGTGATAGCAGTCTATAGAATTAGACCTTTATTAATAATTCATCATATCAGATAACTAGTATGTTTAAGAATTGTTGGGACTATTCCTTTAGCATGTATTAAATAGAATAGAATTTTCAGCATATTATTATCATTCTATTTCTTTGTTGTAAACATGTCATTGGTTTAGTTTTGTAACTTCACTATTGTATGAGTGGATTGTGTAGGAACAGTTAACATTACACAAAGAGCAACTCCTCAACACATCTTGGAAACCATTGAATTCAATAATAAAAGAAACCTAACACCAACACTATTCCTTCCATTCACTTCTACCAAGAATAAAGCATTTAATCCATTCAACATTACATATAATCATTAGACAGTTACATTTCCTGACTGTGTAGAGGAACAATCACGACCAAAATGATCAAAACTACTTTCACCCTTGCACAAGCTATTCCAAACTTCAAGTAAAATGACCAATATGCTATATCAAATCATTCATATTCATAGAACCATTCAAAGGATCATTTTGTCAATGAACCCTATGATTGTACCCCTACGACAGAGAAATGAAACCTCAAAATAGAGAAAGGAAACTTAGTAAAACCAGTCTATGTCATTGTTTGTGAGGGTATAGTCATGATAAGTGCCTCTCAAACCTCTCCAAACATGTAATATTGTCTTTGAATACTTTATTGATCTCTTCTAAACATTAACCAGATCAAACCTACATTTGAATCCACACACAATAACCCCAAAATGAAGGGTTTTGTATCCTTTAATGAATCTCAGTCACTAGTAACACATGGACAGTCAAACCAGTAGTCTCCAAAGCATTCAATAAGTGAATATGAATGCTTGAAAACTTTCCTCTCAACTTCCCCAACCACTCCTAATTGGTTAGAGGGATTAGTTGGGTGTTTAGACACTAAAACTTCTCATGAAACTCCCAAAATTTCTCATACAAAATAAAATTAAATCCATTTATGAATTAAATCTAGTATGCCAAAGGACTAGTCCCAACAATTCTTAAACATACTTTATCTGATATGATGAATTGTTAATAAAGGTCTAATATACAATGCTCATGCCAGTAATATCAACAAACGTGAATCCAAACATTTCAAAACCAATGGCACGTTTACAAAAAAGGTCTAATAGAACTCCCAACAATTCTTAAACATACTTTATTTGATATGATGAATTCTTAAACAATTAAGGTTGGAGTAGACATAGTTATCACACAGTTTTTTATGTGGTACAAGGAATATTTGGCTAGGTCAAATCTTCCTTTGTGCTAGCAGTCTACAGAATTAGACCTTTATTAACAATTCATCATATCAGAGAAAATATGTTTAAGAATTGTTGGGATTGGTCCTTTGGTGTGTATTAAACAAAATAGAATTTTCAGCATATTATTATCATTCTATTTACACGAATTTTTTTTTGCAAAACTAAACCAATGGCATGTTTACATCAAAGAAATAAAATGATAATGATATGCTGAAAATTCTATTCTATTTAATACATGCCAAAGGACCAATTGTATGAGTGGAATGTATTTAATACACACCAAAGGACCAGTTGTATGAAATTGTCAATCACATAGCATTTCACTATTGTATGAGTGGATTGTGTAGGAACAGTTAATATTAAACAAGGAGAAAACTCCTCAACACATCTTGGAAACCATTGAATTCAATAATAAATGAAACCTAACACCAACACTATTCCTTCCATTCACTTCTACCAAGAATAAAGCATTTAATCCATTCAACATTACATATAATCATTAGACAGTTACATTTCTTGACTGTGTAGAGGAACACCCATGACCAAAATGATCCAAACATTTCAAAAAAGTGAATTGATATTCTTGAGCACGAGTGCCAATAACATCAAATAATGAAGATAAAGCACGGGCTAGGGCACGACACTAGTAGAATGTGGTCACTTTAGTGAGCATTCATGCTCAAATAAAATGCAATGCATTTGAAATTTGTGGTCGAATATGATGTCAAAGGATCAAAAGACATTGCCCGTCAAAGATACCAATCAAAGATGAAGAAATCACATACCTTCTCTAACGCTCAGCTTTCACGAAAGAAGATTTGATAGCCAAATCTTCCTTGTACCATAGAAAGGACATGCCACTGGTTCAGTTTTGTAAAAAAAAAATTTGTGTAATTAGTAATTGGCAGATTAAATGAAGATAAGACCTTTATTAGTTTAATTAGCATGTTATTATCATATCAGATATAGTATGTTTAAGAATTGTTGGGACTAGTCCTTTGGTGTGTAAACATAATAGAATTTTCGGCATATTACTATCATTCTATTTCTTTGTTCTAAACATGCCATTGGTTCAGTTTTGTAAATTTGTTTTTTGTGTTAAATGCATTTTTCGTGAGGAGGATCTTCTTCTGAGGAGATTGATGAAGATTGCACACCTCAAAAACCAATTCATAAGGTACCAATCATGTTTTCTATTTGCTTATATTTTTGGATTGGTAAATCTTCTTATAAGTTTCATGTCCTTTCTTTTGATTACTATGGATGAGATATATATCTTACATTTAACATTCAACTTCCTTACATTTTAGAGAATGTAGTATACTTTTTGAAGATTTTACCAAATCAAATTTTAACATAAACTAAAAACACCAAACTGATATCTTGCCCTTTCAACTTGACAAAATATTTTCATTTGACCAATAACTACAAGCAACTGAATGATAAATCCACATACTTGTATCTTTGTAAAATACCTGGAACATCAAAAAGATGGCTAAGTGGCTACCGCCATGATTTTTATCTACTGAATATGGGAAAAAAGAATCACCAAAAAGAATTGAATAGAAAACATGATTGGTCATTTCAGAGAGCATTCATGATCAAATAAAATGCAATGCCCTCTCTTGCACTCAATCAACTTTCACCCGCTCCTTTTCTCTACAATTGAAATAAAAATGATTTGGCTATTTCAAAATAGTGAACCGATATCCTTGAGCACAAGCACCAATAACATCAACTAATTTGATCTGTGGGTACCCTAATGTTGGCAAGAATTCTTTTATTAATAAGATTACTCTACAAGCTTGAAGAAGCGGTATATTTTGGCAAATGAAGAGTGGAAAGAAGATGATATTCCTGAGATCATGGATAGACACAATGTTGCAGACTTTATTGATCCAGATATCTTGTAGAGGCTTGAAGAACTGGAGAGGGAAGAAGGTCTTAGGATGGTAGTTGAGGGTGATGAGGATGATGAGATGGGGGAAATGGAGTTGAATCCTAGTAAAAAGGAAGCTTTGGCTGCAATTAGGAAGAAGAATAAGATGCTTATCATCGAACACAGATTGAAGAAGAGTACTACAGAGAGTAGACCTATTGTACCAAGGAAGTTTGAAAAGATCAAGGAATATGGATTAAACAGAATGAGAAGCCATCTTTCTAGCCTGGGCCTGGATCCTTCAACAATTGGGGTAGGATCTAGACCCAAGCTAGAAAGATGTCTTCCTTTCTGTTGTCAATAGGCTCTATTGTTGCAACAACTACAAACTATGATGTAGATATCACAACAACTAAGAAACATAAATGTAGGCATCATGGTCACAATTTTTTGGAGACACACCATAATTGAGTGGTATACCCAGATGATGCAAAGCAACCACTAGTCTTCCAGTTCCAAGTTGACACTGTGGGATCCAAAAACCATAGATAAGGAATAAATTTAGAGAGTGGAGGAGGGCCATAATGACTAAAATAATACAGAGTCATTATGACCCTCCTCCGCTCTCTAAATTTATTCCTTATCTATAGTTTTTGGATCCCGCAGTGTCAACTTGGAACTGGAGGAGTAGTGGTTGCTTTCCATCATTTGGGAATACCACTCAATTATGTTGTGTCTCCAAAAAATTGTGACCATGATGCCTACATTTATGTTGCTCATCTTTTGTGTCATAGGACCCCTTATGACCCTTTATGACCCTTTATGATCCCTAAGGATACATCTTAGAGGTCTTAAAATGTTGTAAAGGGTCATAAGAGGCTCCTAGGAGGGGCTAGATGAGCTTCCACCTTCACGTGGTTGGCCCTATTAAGTAGAGAATGTTAAACTATTCTCAAAACAAAGAGAAACTCAATAATTTAAGGTCTCAGTCCACAAAGATGCTGAAAAAATGATAGGAATCAATGATGGAGAGTTTTTTGATTATGAGAAGATGTATATGGAGTGGAGGCCAGATTGAGTACCAATGCAGAGATGATGATTCAATAACCTACGTCTATAATACCTTCATAATTATCCCTTCTTTGGCCTCCACTCATACCTCTTCTCAGAATCTAGAAAGTTTGGATATTGTTTCTCATCCATGCACGAAATGTGCTACTGATCATATAAAATTACTTCAAGCCTCCAGTATTGATGAGCTACACAAGTGTAAAATGTTTTTGCAAGACTGGGATCAATTATATTGGATACTGTGCAGTGTACATAAATGCAAGGTGGTGATTATTCTAGACGATCGACAGGTATAAGTCTTCCAGGCCTTACTCAGTAGCTAGGACTAAAGATAACATAGCTCAAGAGACCATCATGGTTGGTCTCTTTCTTCGGTCTATATTATTGACAAAATGTTTTACCTTTCATTAGCTCATCAAATTCGGGGATTTGAAAGAATTTACTAGAATATTTTCATGTATAATGTACATTATTTTAGTTTGACACTGAACGAATTTATATACTTCATGCACTTGTAGACAACGAAGATGGCCATAAAGAAGCATCCCCTCTCGTGGCTTGAATAATGTAGGCCATGGGAGGAGATGCTTCTTTATCATCGTCCTCATAGTCTACAAGTGCGTGAAGTAGATAAATTCGTACAATGTCAACTTAAATAATATACATTGTCATGAAAATATTGTATTAAATTCTTTCAAATCCCTGGATTTGATGAGCTAATGAAAGGTCAAACATTTTGTCAATAATATAGACCAAATAAAGAGACAACCTATGATGGTCTCTTGAGCTTTCTTATTTTTAATGTGCATATCCGTCGCTTTTTTGACACTAAATAAAATATTTTTGACGATGGTGCTATACATTCGATGGAATTTCCCGTCAGAGTGTACTAAAACCCATCACTTAGCTGACAGATATAATGTCAAAGACAATTGCTTTCCATAATTAACTATGATAGGAATGCTATATATCTGATAGCTATACTTGTCAGAGATATACTGCCATACCATCGCTCTTCCGACTGCCCCAATGTCGGAGATATCTCCTTTTCGAGAGATTCGTGCAACAGGAATGCTATAGCACCGACGGGTCTATCTGTCGGATGGTGGCTACAGATCTGCCGCTATTCCAATAGTTATAACATTGAAAAGTACTACTTTTTGACAGATAATTGCGATAGTAATGCTATATATCCAATGGGTCTTCTTGTCAGAGAATTATTGCCCACTCGTCGGATTTTCGATAGGTCGACCATAAGAAATGTCATAACAAAGCTGGTATTCATGTGCAAGTTTCCGACAGAATAAGATGTCAAAAAATTGACGGTTATCTCTTCCACTGCAATTTGCAACGCAAAAATGCCGATGGACACATATGTCGAAATGTTGACAAATAGACATTGCAAATCCGACAAATGGCCATCAGAATTTGGCCTCAAATGTACTAGTGGACCTTATTTTCAAATCATATAAATGCATCCATCTCCTGCCAATATTTATTAAAGTTCATAACTATCCTTCATTTCATGGAAATAATGAAGTCTATAGTCTTGTATAAGAACTAAAGATTATTGCCATTTAAAAGCCGATATATACAGTCCATCTAAAACCTGGTGTATACAGTCTATGAAGGGGATGATTATTTGGTACTCACTCCTCCTGCATATGCCACGAATGTTGACAATAACTCAACCAAATCGTGTCAGAATATGAATAATCCGTGTTTGCGTGTAGTCATTCCATGCTTTTGAAACATTCATATGTTCAGACATGTTACTAACTTACTGAGACAGAAATAATATATATATATATAATTAATGATTCCTTCAAACACAGGCTATCTGCTTAATAGAATATCATCTGTTCAGTTCAGAGATCTGAAAATTAACCATGTTGTTATATAACTTGATCAAGTATTTCTGCCATATATGTTCTGTTTAAGATCTGATTAATGTATGCAATTTGAATATTATAGTCTGATTTGACATCAGTGACAAGAGAGTTTAATAAAATGGTTGTCTAAAGTGCCAACATAAATGGAGTTTTGCATGGGGAGATCTATTGTTTAGCTTGAAGGTTTTCGATTTCCTGGTTGTGCACATCTAGTTTGCAGGTGAATGTAAGATTCCCGGACAATTCCCTACCTAGTTTTCCACTCTGAATGCAGTAACTTCTGTCCATGCATAAGTTTGTTGTTCATATAAGTCTCAGATTTGCAGATTTTGCTTTGTTTGACAGTTAGTTTAGTGTTTATGACCAGCATGTAATATTATAACAATGATTACAACAAGAATAGAATTCAAATGTTAATAGGAAATTACAGATTACAAAATGAGATAATAAGTTTCTGACCTTTTATTTTCTGTTTAGGATGAATTGATTAACAGAGCATAGAATCTCTAGGATTATCCTTGATTTGCACACTGTGTCTGATGATGATTCTCAGTGCTGTGCATAGCTTCTAAAAGGGCTTGTCCCTTGTGAGTTTTCGACAGTAATTTTGGAACTACTCCCACACACTCCCGTGTATATATACAAGGTCCGCTCACTGGGAAATACTCCCGACCAGTGTGTGATTGAAACATAATATATAGACAAACTGGAGTTTCACAGTATATTCAGGCATGAAATGAATCTCATACCCAACATTAAGATATGGTTCCTCCTAGTGGGTGATATCATCTATCCTGATATCAGGATTGGTCTTTACCGGCCATACATAGTACACTACTTCATTCTTAGAATATCACTCTTAACAGCAGTCAATCTCTTTATCCCTGTTAGAATACCACTCTTGTATAATTGCTAATAGCCCACTGTGATCTCCAATGCAAGCATTGTAGTGTATTGGCTATACCGGTAATTCCTTTCACAACTAGATACCATCATTTATTCATTCTGCTTTATATTCCAAGGTAAATATTAAAAATTTTCATTGCCAAATGAATAATAGGGTTGAGTTGCGAGCCCAAACCATATCACTTGTTGCTCAGTCTACCTTAATTTGCCATGCAAATCCTTTCTAGAAGGTTAATACATGACGGGTCTTCCATTCTCACAGGTGCGAACAGAGCGAAGCTATGAGTTCCATAAATAATTTTTCATAGTTCTGTACTTTCTCAAATAAAAACAACTATGGAATACTTAAAAAACATACTGCATGTTTTCGTAAATAATTGAATGGATTAAATGAATGATCAAATGATCATTTATAGGATATACAAAGATGATGTTTCAATAAAAAAATCGTAAATTAGAAACTATCTAATATTTACATAAGTTACAATATTGACCGTTAAACAATAAATAATACAAATATTACGAAAGATATTATTCTAATACCCTCTCTTAATGGTCAATCTAACAACTACACCAAGTTTCCCCTTGAGTTTTACAAACTTGTCTCGGCTCAAAGACTTGGTGAGAATTTTGTTGTCTGATCCGCAATTAGATCATACAATAACTGAACTGATCCGTCTTCAACCAGCTTCCGAATGAAGTGACAATGAAGTTCAACATGCTTGGTTCTCTTGTGGAAGACCATTGCATGCTGCTAATTGCTAGTATCGAGAGATAAGGAGAGCAATGTGGCAATATAAATATAGATGTATCGAGGAGGCGTTACCGATTACTGATCAAAAAACAAAAAGTAAATACCTTATTGTTAAATTCATGTAGTTGCATTGAGTATTCATCAATACCTTATATTTTAGTCTTATTTATAACATATGAGATTTAACTTTAACATATAGATATCTTAAGTCAATATTTTCTCTCTTTTTAGATTAAAATACATACAACATACTTTTAATGTATAAAATTACAAAACACCAAAGATCATGAAGATTTGGTAGAAATCTGATATATAATATTATAAAGTTATTAAGATAAATGTACTATAATATAAATTATTATATAAATTAATTTATGAGTATAATAATATTAGTTAGAGGAGGAGGATAGCGTTGTAGGTGTCTACTAAGCATAATGTAGGCTAGGACATCCATTCAATTTTGAATTCCAATCACTATAATATATTAATAGATTTGATAGTATATTTTATTTTTAAATAATAATAAAAATTGTTGTCATTTTTTGAATGGCCAAAGAATATACTTTCGACAAGAATGCTATACACTTGACGAATACTCTGACCATAAATCATCTCTATTTCGCCCAACATTGGTCGAATAGAGGAAAGGTATGCCGGATAATTCTTCCAGATTGAAGTGATTATTTCAACGGCAGATCAGTCGATAATTCGACAATTATAGTCGTCACTATTTCGACCAACATTGGTCGAATAGAGGAAAGGTATGCCAGATAATTCTTCTAGATTGAAGTGATTATTTCAATGATGGATCAGTCGACAAACCTATTATGTGTCGAATAATTGACAAAAAAAGTTTGACAACAGTTATGGTCATTTGGTCGACCAATTTGCATCTAAAAATTGACTAATCGTCGTCGAAAATCAAGCTAAAATTTACTAGTGACAAGTCGAGCTTTTTGTTTTTCAAGCGTACCATTTGTTTTATATTTATTTAGATGAAAATCCACTTGCAGCCAATAGGCTTACAACCAAGTGGTGGATCAATCAACTCCCATGTGCCATTTTTTAAAAGTACATCATACGCATCCTGCATAGCTTGCCTCCAAACTGTAATGTTTTTAGCTTCATTATAGGAAGTTGGTTCAGAGTCACTTATGAGATTGAGGTCATCAACAGACTCATTAGATTGAGCATGTAGCCTTGCCTTGTAAGAACTTCTTGTATCTGTTTTACCTATTTCATCATGTCTTAAATCTTTCAAAGTTTGTTGGACTTGTTTTGCCTACTTATGAGAAGATTTTGGTTGCACAAAAGATGTTTCAGTAGTGGTTAATGGTTCTAAAATTTCAAGGTCATCATTTGAGAGAGTTTCTTCTTTCTCATTCATAGATGCATCAGCTTGAGTGAGGATAGGTTGAGGTATAGATTCTACATGTGAATTCATGAAAGGTGAGGATAAATAAGTTGGGGTCCCCCCATAATCTATACAATCACATGCATTTTCTATCCAAGGAGAATATATTGAAAGTTTATCAAGCTATTGTAATTGACATTCAATATTTTCAGCACTTTTAGAAGTTTCACAAAATACAACATCACATGTAATGATGAATTTCTTGTTAGCTTCATCATACAACCTATATGCTTTGGAAGATTCAGAATATCCAAGAAAAATACATGTAAAATTGTGATGATGCAACTTACTTCTTTTTTTTTCCTTCGGAATTAAAGCATAGCAAGTGGACCCAAAAATTCAAAGATGTCGAATAGAAGGAGGATACCCAAACCAGACTTCATATGGAATTGCCTAGTGAAGTGTAGATGATGGTGATCTATTACAAAGATAGACTGCAGTTCTTGCTGCTTTAGCCCAAAAATACAACTTGATTCCTTTAAAATATAACATTGCTCTCACTAGATTCATGATGGTTCTATTCATATGTTCAATAACTCCATTTTTTTGAGGAGTACCTAGCACAATTAGATGATGTTGAATCCCATTTTGACGTAGATAATCCTCAAAAATTAGAGAAGTAAATTCTCCACCATTGTCTATTCGAAGAGTACCAATTTGAGATTGAGCTTGGTTTTCAATCATAATACGAAATCTTTTTAAAATTTCAAAAACTTATGATTTTTGCTGCAAGAAATAAATCTAAGTCATGCGACTGTAATCATCAATAAACAACAAAAAATATTGAGATCCTCCCACATAAGTTACCGGTAAGGCCCACATAAATCAGAATGTATAAGCTGCAATTTCCTTTGTGCTCTCCAAGTGGAATGAGGGAAAGAATTTCTATGTTGCTTGGCAAGAATACATGCTTTACATTTTTCAATTGATTTAGGCAAAATAGACAAACCTTCAATGCCATTCTTATTCATGATATGAATTTTATCATAACAAATATGTCCAAATCGTGCATGCCATAAAAGAGTAGCAGATATATTACCTTCCTCGGTAAGATATGCAAAAATTTTAGAAAGAGCAGAAGTGTCATTTAATTTTAATAATCTTCCATCCTCACGTCCAATCAATACAACTTGATCATTAGATGGCTTGCTTACAACAACTTGGCCATCTTTTAACAAAATAGAGTACCCTTGTTGTCGAATCAATACTAGTGATAATAAATTACGTTCTAATTGAGGGATAAATAAAACATCATGAAGCACAAAATCTGGAAGATTACATAACTTAGATCGAATAGTTCCTTTTCCAACATGTTTGAGACTTGATTTATCTGCTAAGTAAATTGGACCACAAGCACTATCATGAAATTCTTCAAAGTAATCAGGTTGAAATGTCATATGTTGTGTGGCTCCAATATCTAAAATCCAAGAATCATACCATGATGAATTAGAAGAAAATTCTGAAATAGAAAGTGCATATTGATCACCATCATTATCACAAGCAAATTGAACTGCTCTTGAAATTTTATCATCTGAAGGTTTATCATCATTATAAACTTTGGTTTTATCTTTTTTCTTAAAAGAGTTTTCTTTAAAACTTTCTATCTCATCCCAAGATAGCTTGCATTCATGTGCTTCATGACTACCTTTTCTACCACATCTTTTACATTATAAAAATTGCCTATCATTTTGATTATCATTTTTCTTCCATTGACCTCTATCTTTCCTTCTACCACTATAACCACCTCTTGAAGAGATTTTATTTGGAGGTTTCTCTTGATGACAAAGACACACATTTTTATTTGTATTACCTATTTTCCTTCCAAATGCTTTCTCATGCTCTGCTAACTTTTCAACCAATAGATCAAAAGTAATGGTTTTCAATTGGTTGCTTTCTTGAAGAGACTCTAGATATGTGGAATGTGTTGGAAGAAGTGCTTTAATAAAAGCTGTGAGATATATATCAACTTTCCCACTAGTGGCATCAACATCACCATTTTTCAACTCAAGATTAAATAGTTTTAACTATAACTGAATAAACTCTAACTCTGAATGAGAATCAAATAATTTTTTTAAATTATGAAGGGCATCCCAAGAAAATGTGCGTCCCTGTATATGTCTATACACTTCTCCATTAACATGATCTCTTATCAAAGCCAAAGCTTTTGATTTTTTATATAACCAAATTTATTTTTCTTTAGCATCAGTTGGTTCTGCAAGCTGAGTACTTCCATCACATATTTTAGACCATAAATCATTAAAGATAAGTGTATTTTCTACTTTTCTATGTCATTCTATCCAATTATCTTTTCCATATAATGTTTCCCTAATCAATGAAACAATAGATTGCATTGTGAATCCAAAAAAAAACACAATTTGCACATATTGCAAATTTAAATAACTGCTAAAATTTTCTTGCCAAAATTTAGTAGTGAAAACGGCCTGTAATAATATTTATAAAAAGCAAATTGATTTCACCTGAATCAATTTTATTTTCTTGTAAAAATGCTCCACTCTTGGGAAGCTTCACACAAATTTGTTCCAATGTTGTGATACCATTGTTAGCCCAAGATTGAAAATAAATAGAAATATTGAGAAATTGGAAAATATTTTTTATTTCTCGTGAATCATAACTTCAACAATAACAAAGCAAATATAAAAAAGACAACAATAACAGTTATAAATTGTTTTACAAAACTGTTGGAATAGAAAACTACTAACAAACCTAAAAGTAAGAAGAAAAATAAATAAACTAATATTAAGGAAACCTAATCTAATATTGAGTATTTAGGAACCCTGAAGATAAGTTGTTAACAATTTAACCTCATTATAATGGTTTCTCTCCTAGTTCTTTTGTAGACACTTGTCATTTTCCTGATACTCTGTGACTATAAATTGACCTTTGGCCTTTGAATGAATTGAAGTTATCATCTTTCGTTCTCTCCATTTGGTTGTGTTGAGTAAATGTTGTCACCTCCATGCTAAATGAATGTTTTATCATTTCTTACAGCACACGTGTGCTATGTTAAATCTTCTTATGAAGTTTTATCGTGGAAACCCTCTTCCCTCTCAGCATTCGATAAATTCTAGCCTCTAGGCATGTTTCTAAGATTGGTACAATTGAGGATTGTTTATACTCAAATTTTGGTATTTCACCTTCTTTCAATAGGCCTTGTTTGAAGATTCAATTTTACTTGTAAGTTCTTATATTTTGAGACTGTTTTCATTATGTCACAGGAACGCTAGATTTAATATAGAAAGATGCAATTTCATGTGATAACAGATACATCTAAACTATCAATTATAGTCTAAGCATGTCTCTAAGGACTAGAACCTTAGTGGATGACTTTTATCACATATCATTATCCTAACCAGTTATGCTCAACCAATTGAACTATAACATTTTGACTAGATGATTCTTTTTAGATATATTCATAAACATAAACATATATATATTAAAAACTAATTTCATATTTAAAAATAGATTGAATAGTCAAGAAAACATAAATGATAATCACCTGTTTGACTTAGATCTAAATTTATTCTCCATGACTGAAGAAAACTCATACAAACAAAAGTTATAATGATACATAAAAATTAGGATTTTTCTTTACAATTCATACTAGAGATATTCATATTTATTAATTAAAATTTAAAAAATAACTCAAAAACTTTGTCTACCCTGACATATGTTTATAAAAGTATAGTTTCATATTTTTTCCATTACCTTAATGGATTTCCAAAAACAAAGAGTGTAATATGTTTTCTTTTATTCTCCACCATTTCTAGACGTTTATACAGGGTTGAGGGAAAAAGCCCCAGAAAGAGAGGAATGCCATGATATCTACAGTATCTGACGATATTGCATGGTAATAAGATGATAAGACCAGCTTCAAAAGTCTGTCCAAAGTTTATTCATGAAAACCTAGATGTTTTCCCCTGTCGGAATCTACCTAATCTAAAGCATTGAAGGAATTTAATAATCGTCCATTTGTACTAATATGATGTGTATTCTGCAATAAAAAGATAATGAAAAAAACAGAGGAGGAGTTCAACTGGTCACATCTAGATCTATTTATTGTAGAGATGATGGGAAAGACGAGGCTTGATGATAACCTCCAAAGGCACTGCCCTTGGCGTTGTCAAGCCAACTGCTTCACTCATGTCAATCACTCTTCCATCTGGAACAAACCATTCAAAGCTCTGCAACAGACTTGCAAGAGTTGTTTGCACCATGGACATTGCCAAAGCAGTACCAGGACACCCTCTTCTTCCTGCCCCAAATGGAAACATCTCAAACTCAGTCCCTCTCACTTGTATGTTGTCCATCTCTATCACTTTCTCCATAAAACGCTCTGGCATGAAATCCAGTGGTTTATTCCACACTTTTGGGTCCCTATGAATTGCCCATGCATTTACCATCAGCATTGTTCCTGCAGGAATATGGTAGCCCCCTACTGTGCAAGCCTCCATAGATTTGTGGGGCATTAGCAAAGGCGCTGGTGGATAAAGGCGCAGAGTCTCTTTCACTATTGCTTGCAGGTATGTTAACTGGGATATATCTGACTCCTCCACCAATCTGTTCCGTCCGACATTAGAATCAAGCTCCTCTTGCGCCTTCCTCATTACATCTGGATGTTGTAATAACAGTGACAATGCCCACTCCAGGGTAATTGAAGATGTATCAGACCCTGCACTAAACATAATCTGCAATGCCAGGAATATTAATAACAAGAAAAAGAGATAAAACCAAAACTTGCTTGCAACATATTGAATCTTCAAGTGTTCTTTCGGGTACGGATGCCATAAAAAACTCTTATGTGTTTCAAAATGCTAACATTTCGCTTGCCCAAACTGTTATCCAGTGGTTTTCATATTCTAATCACTGGATGATTGAAGAATGGTAAAGGGTTTATGACATTATGCCTTGATCCAAGGGAAATTGATATTGGGAGAGACGATTAATACATTGGTCCAAGGAGATCTTGTGCTAAATTGGTGCGAGGTCATCCCTTAATCCCTCCTTTAAATCAACAGGTCTATAAATCACAGTATTTATCATTACTACGTTTCAAGACATATAGGTCTTTGGATCAAAGTATTTGTCAGTGCCAGAAAAGGAAACTTTGAGGATGACGAAAACATGTTAGGAAACAGAATTCCAGATATTTCAACCCAAAAAATGCATCTATCTATAAATATTTATAAAATTAGCTACTATTTAGGAAATCCATCAATCATGCACGTTGCTACTGTTTCAACGTTCAAATATTAGCTACTATTTAGGAAATCCATCAATCATGCACGTTGCTACTGTTTCAACGTTCAAATATCATGTTTGACAAATATCTCTGCAAGCTTAAGGGCTAGTACATAAACTGAAAATCTTAGGAACAAAAAAGCCAAAAAAAGCATACAAAATTCTTTCTGTGAGTTTGAAGTAACCTAATTATATTATGATATTGTTATCAAGATTCATCTGTATGGTTTTCAACTCAAATTTATTCATCCATGTTTCATGAGTAACGGTTACAAGAATCCATCTCTGATGAGAATTAGTGTACTCATTGCATCTAGGTTTAGCTCATAGAGGTGAACTGTGAAGCATTGCACCTTCCCTGGAGCTTACCTTCCCAGTACTACTCTAATTCAACTTAACCATTCATTCTCACAAGAGATGGGTTCTTGTGAGCCACTTACTCATGAAACATAGGTCAATGAGTTTGACTCGAAAACTACATGAATTGATTCCAAAAAGCAATATTATAATTTTACTTGCTATGAAAAATATCTCCTACTTATCAACCAAATCATATTTCAGATGCACCTTCTGTAAGTCCTAATATAAATTCAATAACTGAGTCCAGACTGTCCTAGTACTTGGTAGCATCTTGATCTCCACCAAATAAATAATAACTTATAAATCAAACATATAAAAAAACTGTCAAAGTCACAAGCACTTACGATAACAGTTGCCTTGATAAATGCATCTTTATCAGGAATTGCTTCACCGTTCTCTTCTGCCTGAGAGATCAGTACATCAACAAAGTCTTCCATCTCTACCCCATCTTTTAATCTTTTCTCTCTGTGCTTCTCCACAATCCTCTGCATATACAAATCTAATCTCTCAGTTACCTTCTTCATAGCCTTAACATACCCTTGCAAATCAAACCTCTTCAACCAGGGAATATAATCCCCAATATCAATTACTCCATGAAGCATAAAGGATTCTTCAATCAGATGGGTGACTAAATCTTCCGAAATCCCTGATTCCTCTCGAAAATACCTCTCATCTATAATCATAGTCATCAGAACTTTAAAAGTCAATCTTGTAAGAACACTTCTCATGTTAACAATACCCTGCAACTGTGTCTCTTGAAACAAAGAATTTACTGATTTCTTAATTTCTTGCTTTCTCTTGGGTCCAAATGATTGGATTCTTTTGGAAGACAGGAGCTCAAGTACACAGATTTTTCTAGCATTTCTCCAATAGGGACCATAAGGAGCCCAACCCAGTATAGAATAATTGTAGCCCAAATGCTGACCTTGTGCAAGCCGAGGGCGAGATGCAAAAGACTTATCATTTACTGTCAAACATTCTTTGGCTAAATCTGAAGAACTTATCACTAAAACAGGGCAGCTACCAAATTTGAGATGCATAATAGGTCCATATAGTGTTGACAGTGAACTTAGAATCTGATGAACTGGCTTGATTTTATCTATGAGAAGATGAAAGTGGCCGATAACAGGAATAGCTCTGGGGCCTGGAGGAATATGGTTCCTATATTCTCCTTTGTGTCTTAGTAGAATTGTTGCCACAAAAAAAACTGTGACTGTGGCAGCTCCTACCAGGATAACGGACATCAGAGAAATATTTGTTATGTCCATGACTACACATATATTATGATGAGTACAAACACATATATATAGAATCTTAAGCTGGATGACCGGATAAAATCAAGGAAAAGTGTGAACAGAATCAGAGGCATGGTAACAGAGTGTGAAGGCATGAAAGATACATGTTGCTATGATTGGATAAGGCAAAAAGCAGGTGACGTAACTTGAAGAACATGAAATCCTTACGGCTAGAAAGAATTGATAAGAAAATTGGGTTAAAGATTTTATGATTTTATTATTTATTATAGTAAACTTTGAAGTTTTATGATTAAAATTTTATCTATTATTTTTTAAGATATCTAGGATATATTTGAATTAATAAAGTATTGATATTAATATAGAAGTGATTTTATGATTTTATTGTTTATTATAGTAAACTTTGAAATACGTAGGATATACTTGAATTAATAAAGTATTCATATTAATGTGGAAGTGATCAATATTCAAAGGTCATGGTTTATGAGTAAGTGTGTCTAGAATTGAGTTAAAGCTGGCAGAATTTTCCTCTGGAAATTAATGCAGAAGTGGTCAATATTCAAAGGTTCTGATTTATGAATAAGTGTGTCTAGAATTGAGTGAAAGCTGGCAGAAATTTCCTTTAGAAATTAATGTGGAAGTGGTCAATATTCAAAGGTTATGGTTTATGAGTAAGTGCATCTAGAATTGAGTGAAAGCTGGCAGAAGTTTCCTCTGGAAAATTTCTAGAGAGATTTGATAAGAAAATTGAGTTAAAGATTTTATGGTTTTATTGTTTATTATAGTAAACTTTGAAATTTTATGATTAAAATTTTATCTTTTTTTTTTCAAATATACAATATACTTGAATTAGTAAAGTATTGATATTAATGGAAGTGGTCAATATTCAAAGGTTATGGTTTATGAGTAAGTGCGTGAAATTTTTTTAGAAAGAATTGATAAGAAAATTGGGTTAAAGATTTTATGGTTTTATTGTTTATTATAGTAAACTTTGAAATTTTATGATTAAAATTTTATCCATTTTTTTTCAAAGATACGCAGGATATACGTTCTACATTGAATCTTAAGGTAATCATAGTTTTTAATTATTATTCTATCAATATATTTAAAAGTATTTTATTATATGTTACAATTATATTTTAAACAAATTTGGGAAAATAGATATATCTAAAGCAGGTGACGTAACGTTAAAGAAGTGAAATCAAGTCAAAGCAATTGCAGACCTGAATAGTTTTTTTATAATAGATTTATTTGAATTTTTAACTCATAAATACATTTTAGAATATCTTAAAATATATAATATCAAAACTAGGGACCTTTTTCATTTAGCATCGTTATAAATTATTTTTACTTACAAACCTTTTTTTTTTATCAGTAAAGGCCGAAGCCAAGTTTTTGTATTATGCAGAAAGAAAGTATACATAATCTAACATCTAGTAATCAAAATAATGTTCAAATATGGAGAATATATAATATGGAGCATAAGCTCTCTCCATGAAATACCAGTATCAACCATGAAGAAAGAAAGCTAAAAGCTACTTATCCCTGCCAGTAATAGACGGTTCCAAGCGGTCAACATTCAAACTGGGATCAACTTTATATCAGCACCGTCAAATCTTCATTCTTCTCTCAGGCATCGGCAAGATTAACCGCAACAAGAACCTCAGTTACATTTCTGCTTGGTCACATGATCGCAAAGCACCATACTAACCTCTGCGATCATGCAACCGCAACCTCTTAACCGTGCAATGCCGATCATAACCCCTCTCAAAAGTCTTCGGCCACATCACCAGTCAGCAACCCATTAGAAATAAGCACGTGAGCAGCACCGGCACCAGACCCACCTCACAACTCCACAACGGTGATGCCTCCACAGTTGTTGCATGGTCGCATAGGCCGGGAAAATTCCATGCGATCATGCGACAGCCGTTGGATCTCGAATCTTTCCCTTCTGAGACACTAGGCCCGCCTGCCAATCTGCCACCCTATTTCTCAGACCAACCAGAGACCACCACAACACCACCTTCCCTGATAGCAGGACCACTGCATCTATCCACCAACGAGCCCCATGCGACAGATGTCAACCGGTCGCATGATTGCATGTCAAAAATTTCTGACATGCGATCATGCGACAACCAATAAAATCACACGCCTTCACTTCCTTTCTAACACCCGCCTGCCAATCTGCCACCCTATTTCTCAGACCAACTAGAGACCGCCACAACACCACCTTCCCTGACAATAGGACCACTGCATCTATCCACCAACGGACCCCATGCGATAGATATCAGCCGGTCTCATGATCGCATGTCAGAAATTTTTGACATGCGATCATGCGAAAATCAATAAAATCACACACCTTCGCTTCCTTTCTAACACTGGGACCACCCCAAAACCTTGCGCAGTCAGCACTAACACCCCTCCACCATGTACTGACACGACCAACAAGAGGACACTAGGGTGGCGTGACATGTCATCGGTCCCTCTGATCACTATCCCAATCAATAGCCAAGTGTACCATACTTTTCACTTACCACAACTACCTTGGGCCTTCCCTTCTGCCTTGTCGCATGATCGCAAGGTAGTTTTCCACTCTTGCGATCATGCGACCAGACCACATTTCTATTGCAACTACCCAGCTGCAGCATCTAATGAAGTTTTATTTTATTTTATTCCTTTCTCTTTGACGTTTCATCAAATCAAATTTTTTTTGGGCGTTTCTAGAAGTTTCTCAGAGGTTGTATGTTTTTGAAAAAGGGCAAAAAGCTCTACAATGGTTTCCATCAATGACCGTACCACTGTCGGAGCTGAAGTGGGGATGACAGCTATCAAAAGTACTTGCTCTCTGATCATTATCCCAAACGATAGCCGAGTTTACCATTCTTTTCACTTACCACAACTACCCCGGGCCTTACCTTCTGCCTTGTCGCATGATCACAAGGCAGTTTTTCCACTCTTGCAATCATGCAACCAGACCACATTTCTACCACAACTACCCAGCTGCAGCATTTAATGTCAAAATAGGGAGAGATCTTCTCCAGGGAGATCAGCTAGAGGATATGTACTTGTCCTTTTGATCGATCAACCTTTATGTACTTGTCCTTTTGATTAATCAAGCTTTTTTGAATCCAGCAAAAGCTTTGCCTTCCAACTTTGAAAGTGACTGAAAAGATGGATAAAAATACCCTGCAATACATTTTTCACTTGCTAGATTTGGAAGGAATCGAAATGATGAAGAAACTGCCTCCACATATAGCCTTGAGAGACAATCCCTCTCTGACATATTTAACTTGAGAAGGTGACGGGACATTTCTGAGAATGAGGATTGGTTTTTGAACATTTAACTTGTTCAAGTTGATAAACTCATATGTGCAATGTGATCAATTTTGAAGCTGTACTCTACACAATACCCTTATCTGATTTGACTTGTGAGCCAACTGTTGGAGATCCATCTGACGTGTATACCATCTGCTGCCTTATTTGCCAACTCATCTGCTTTACTATTACCTTCTAGGTAGATATGATTAGCCGTTGAAGATTCAAGATTTGAAATGAGGCTTAATATATTTTCCAAATAGGATCGAAGTTTCCAATTTCAAATAGACCTTGACCTTATTGCATTTATAATAATCATTGAGTCTCCTTCTATTTCAATTCTATTCATATTAACTTCTCTGGCTAGAACTAAGCCATGATAAAGAGCTTTTATTTCTGCAACATTATTAGTATCTAGGTCTAATGGTTGTGCTAGATGGGCTATAATTTGACCCTCAGCTAAATGAATGATGCAACCCGCTCCAGAAGGGCCTGGATTTCCTCTTGAAGCCCCATCAAAGTTTAATTTAACCCATCCTAATTAGAAGGGGATGAAGAATCATTTTCAGAAGTGTGAGAGTGCTTGACATCCACCTCCCCTGCATCCTGAACTTCTTCATCTTCATCATTGTCCTCATTATCATCATCCTCGTGCTCCTCCATATCCTCCTAGCCCTCATCAGCTTGCTTTGATTTTTCTTCATCTTCCTTAGTATCCTCTTCTTCATCGTCCTCCTCTGAACCCTGGGGATCGTCAAAATTTTCTTCAAAATTCTCGGAAGAGACTGGGTTTCCTAATCCCTCCATTCGTGCATCATATTTGAATTTGAAAATCCAGTCAATGTTCTCATCAAAGTCATCACCAAGTGGAGAGGGAAGACCATCCTATATGTATGCCTTGTTAGAAGAAAATTTGACCGTGAACAGGACCACCCTATGATGCATGCTGCACTGATAGAGTTGGGCAAGCAAATTGCTTGATTTGATAAGCTGGTTCAGGTGATATGACCCTTTCTGAAAGAAGTGTCCATCCTTTCACCTTGCTGAGTTCTGACTGAGATGCCAGTCATTCAAAATGGATCTGACATGTACTCCACTTGCTGCCATATTAGCCAACTCATTGGCTTTACCGTTACCTTCACGGTAGATATGATTAGCTGTTATTGATTCAAATTTGGAGATAATATTCAAAATCACCTCTAAAAAAGATTGAAGTTTCTAGTTTGTAATGGCTCCTAATCTAATTGCATTTATGATTATCATAGAATCCCCTTCAATTTCCACTTTATTAAATCCTAAATCCCTGACAAGGATTAGACTGTGATAAAGGGCTTTAATCTCTGCAGCATTGTTAGTATCTAGTTCTAGAGGAATGGCTAATTGAGCAATAATTTGACCATGTGAAGAATGAATGATGCACCCAGCACCCGAAGGCCCAGGATTAACCCTTGATGCGCCATCAAAATTTAATTTTACCCATCCCAGGGATGGAGATTTCCAAACACATGATTGTCTTAGAAGCCCACTATTCTTGCAACCTCTTCCTAAAGAGCTAGGAGCTTTCAACCCATGCCAACTTTTCAACATCTTATCATCCCAACTCATGTAAAAGTTATGAATTGGTGAATGTGTTTGATTTCAAGAATTCATGATCTCCACTATTGTTGCTTCAATTCTGTTCAAAATTTTCTCGATATCGATTGATTTATCCTGAAAGATTCTCCTGTTTCTTTCTTTCCAAATTTCCCAAAGTACAATTGAAGGAGAGATAATCCATAGATTACCACACAAGTTGTCTTTAAAGAGAGTTGGCCAAGCAAGAAGATGTAATTGAAGGTTTTGATGAGGAGCAGATTGCCAATTCAATTTTGAGTATAGCCACTCCCAACATTCTATGGCAAAGGGGTAGGAAAATAATTGGTGATTGTGAGATTCTTCATGTTTCAGACACATGTAACATCTTGATGGACCCAAGAATCCCATTCAAGAAAATCTCTCTACAGTCAAAATTCGGCCTTGAGATGCTGCCCATAGGAATACACCAGCTTTGGGAAGGCACATTTTATTCCAACAAAGATGTAGAGGAATTGTAGATGACTTTTGAATGTGCTGAGTTCAGACATTGCATCCTTCCTTTATGTTATATACTCCATCTTTTGAGCCCGTCCAGATTAATTCATCATTACCATTTTTCAAAAGGAAAGATCTATTACACACTACAAATTTTAGCAAGTTTATTTCATGAATATCAGCTCCTAAACTTGAAAAATCCTTCCACTGCCATGATCCATCCTCTCCTGATGACTAAGAAGGGATGATGTAATCTCTAAGAAAACTACCCCATGATGATTGACAAAGTTGCATAATCTGATTAAGGCCTAGTAATGACTGGAGAGCCCCTCTTCCTCCCCAGGAATCTTCCCAAAATCTAGCAGAGTTACCACTTCTAATGTTCCAAGAAAGATTGGAATCCACCACATATCTAGCTTTCAATATAAAGTTCCATATCCTGGAACCTCTTGGAAGGTTCTTAATTCTGAATATTTCATGGCATCTCTCTGCACCCAAGTATTTGCATTTGATGATTCTAACCGATTTGTAATCCTTGTTTTTGATCAATTTCCAATATAATTTGGCTCCCAATGCTATATTTTGCCACAACTGGTTCTTGATCCCTGTTCCACCCGCACTAATTGGTTTACAAATATTTTCCCAAGAGATAATTTTGAATCTTTTATTTTGATCGCATCCATGCCAAAAGAAATTCCTTAACTTTTTCACTATATCCATGTAATTAGTTGAGGACAAAGCCAAACAAGACAAGAGATATATGGGAATTGCTGAGAGGGTAGCTTTAATCATCACTATCCTTCCCGCACATGATAGCCATTTGGATTTCTAGCTAGCCATTCTCTGATCCATTCTTTCATTGATTGGATTCCAAATCCCTGATGTTCTAAGTTTCTTATCAATGGGAATCCCCAAATAATTGCAAGGGAGTGCTGCTGCTTTAAAGGCTAATAGGGATTCTATTCTCATTTGGATTCTTTTTTTCATAAAAAAGAAAAAGATGACTGATTTCTCTTTGTTGACTATTTGTCCTGAAGCTAAATCATACTTGTTTAAAGTACTTCTAAGTAGAGTAGCTTCTCTGACCGAACCATACCCAAATAGAAGAGTATCATCTACAAATTGCTAGTGTGTAATAGGAGGAACTGAAGATGTGACTGATATGCCTCTGATGTTGCCTCGAGATTGAAGCCTAGAAATGTTATGACCTAATGCCTCTGCCATGATAATGTATAGGAAGGGGGATATAGGATCCCCTTGTCTTATGCCATTAGAGCTTCCAAAAAAACCTTGAGGGGAACCATTAATCAAAACAGAGTATTTTGGAGTTGATATGCAATAAAAAATCAAGTTAATCCAGGCTTTAGAAAATCCAAAGCTTTCCATACATTTGGATAGGAATCTCCAGTTCACTTTATCATAAGCCTTCTTGATGTCGAACTTAACTAACATGCTAGGTTTTTTGGAATGTTGAATGGAGTGTATTGCTTCTTGAGCAATTATTATGCCATCAAAAATGGATCTGCCTGGGACAAACCCTGTTTGTTCTTCCCCAATGATTCTATCTAAGACTACTTTTAGTCTATTTGCAAGGGCTTTGGATAAAATCTTGTAAATCATATTACACAATGCAATAGGTCTGAATTGATCAATAGAGTTTGCATTTTCTGATTTAGGAACAAGAGCAATAAAAGTATTATTGATTTCGGTCAGAAATCTACTTGAGAATCTTGATGTCTCCAATGCCTCAGTAAGTTCTTGACCAACAATCTCCCAACAATGAAGAAAGAAAGAGGGAGGGAATCCATCTAGACCAGGAGCTTTATCTGGAGCCATTACTGATAATGTTTGTAAAATCTCCTCTATTGAAAATGGCCTCATTAGATTTCGGTTATCCATCTCTGAGAGAACTTTGGGAATGTTGCAGAGAAGTTCTTGTTGACATATAAGTGGAGAGCTATTTGAAGAATTAATCAAATTGGAGTACAAGGCTACTATTTCTTGCTGAATCTCTTTTTTCCCATTAAGAATAGATCCATCTTGGGTTGAAATTTGTAAAATTCTATTGGTATTCCTTCGGCACTTAGTGCTAGAGTGAAAGAATTTGGTGTTTTTGTCTCCAGCCACTAGCCATGACTCCCTTGACTTTTTCTTCCAAAATATTTCTTCTTTACTAAGCACATCCTCCAAATCCTTAAGCAAATCCTTCTCTTTGAAGTATAGTTCTTGATTCATTCCTTGATTCATAATCGTGTTGTTTAGATCAGCCAATTTTGATTCAATTTCCATTTTTGATGAAAAAATGTTCTTGAATTGAGTCCTGTTCCAGATCAGCAGGTTCTGCTTGATGAATTTGAGTTTAGCAACAAAGTAAAACAATCTTGAACCTTTCACCTTAACTTCAGTCAACCAATCTTTGATTATTTTTGTGAAGTTCTCCTCCTTTAACCACATATTCTCAAATTTGAAGGAGCATTTATATGGTTTGTCCTCTTCCAACAAATCGAGACAAATTGGAAAATGATCTGAGCCTAATGAAGGATATATAGAAGCTTTCAACCCAAAAGAGAAAGAGGTCAAGTCACCCTTAAAAAGGAATCTATCCAGTTTTTCCAAAATGTTGTCCATACCCATTCCTCTATTGGACCAAGTAAAGGCCCCGTTATCAAATTCAATCTCCATCAAATCATCCTTTAAAAGCCAATCATGAAAGTCTGATTGAGATTGAGATAACCTTTGAGATCCTCCTTTTTTATCTATTGCATGTATAATGGCATTAAAGTCTCCCCCTACAATGAAATTACAATCAAGGAAGTTATGCAACCAGTTACTAATTTCCTCCCAAATCTCCACTTTCTTTTTCCTTGACATAGGACCATATATATTGATTACAAATGTGTTTAAGTCTGATTGTGTGCTGATGACTTTACCCCCCATCTAGTTCTGGGAATATTTGTCATGAGAATAAAATGTGGTCCTGGGATTCCATATGATGGTTAGACCCCCTGAGGAACTAATTGCTTCAACCGCCGTAGCTTTCTAGTCCCCTAAAGACCTTATGAAATCATTTACCTGTTCTTTGTTCATCTTGGTTTCTTGTAAGAAAATGATGTCTGCTTTAGAAGACCAAATGCAACATTTGACCAGACGCTGCTTGTTAGGGGCATTGAGACCCCTAACATTCCAAGAAAGGAGTCTCATTGAGACTTGGGAAGGAACTTCCCCTTCCCTACATTCAGATAAGCAATAATCTTTGCTTGGTCTTGATCTTCACCCTTCTCTTCTCTCAAAGTGGCTGCTGACTTTCTACCTCTACCTTTCTTTTTCCCTGATCCACAGTCTATGGTTATTTTATGGTCTACTTGTAGCAATCCTAGAGGGGAATTGGAATAGTTTGAAGCTATCTTGGAGCCTGATTCCATGTTTTTTACCTCCTCTTGACCTTGTGAGTTGAATTTCATCTCTGATTCAAATATTGGGTGGTCTATATCCATAAATCTCTCTTCATCTTCTACATAGTCATCTTCCAACATTTTTTCAATGATTGAATGAGACAAGGTGTTAGTTTTGGGTTGATAATCTGGACTACAACCAAAAAGATCATACACTTCTTGAAGTCTAGAAGGAATAGGTTCCTCTATGCTACCAACACCTCCATTATCCCTTGAAGGTTGGATCTGATGATTCTTTCTATTCCTTAGAGCTTTGAGAGATATTAAGCCCCCTTTCATTTTATTCTTTACTAGAGCCAGGGGTAATTCTATCAGCAATTCAATATTGGGATCCTTCTTGCCTCTATTTTTGATTCTTGAGGATTTCCTACATCCCAAGTTTGGGGATCGATTGCTTTCCTCAGATCCAATAAGTTTTGTCATATCCTTAAGGTCACAAAGTCTGATTTTCAAAATGTCATCCTCCTTTTCCACATAGACCTAAGACTGGGGTGTAGAATAACGGGTAATATTCTGGGAAACTCGAACATCCTTTCTCAAATGACAAATCTTAGTGTGCAAAATGTCATTCTCAAAAGTCTGAAGAATGGCATTCTGTGAAGTCTGAAAAGCTATGTTCTGATTTTCTTTTTCTAAGGAGCCATTAAGATTCTCCTATGTTTCAAGTGAGTTATCCTCATGAAGAACTTGGTTTGCAATCTCCTCCAATAAATCTGTCTGAACCTGAGAGACCCAATGTAGGATGAGATGTTCCAACCATGGGACATACCAATTGGAGATTCATTGATAACGGGATAGTATGGGAAGGAGTCAGAAGAGATTCCTTAGAAAATTTCCAAGATTTTCCGAATGTCTTTTTGAAAGTGTTGAGATCTAACCAATATTCCCCCTTGGATATGATCTCCTTCCCATGGCTATGTAATGTTGGGCTAACCTCATGAGATGGATAAGTTAAAGAAAGAATTTGAGAACGTCCCTTGTTCCAATTGTAAGACCATAATCTCCAATATAAGAAATGTAAAAAAAGAAGCAAAACATCCTTGTTGAGATCCACCTAAGGGTCCTTGCTATTAAGGTGTCTAGAATCAGTTTCATGGGAAATTGCAAGCTCTGATGAAGATGAATATGTTATCTCTAGAATGATTGATTGTTCAGAGGCATAGGAGATCATTTGAATCCAAACTCCATATTTTGAGATGAGCTTTATGGAGTTAGGTAACTCCTTCTCAACATTCATTAGCAAACATAACCAAATTGAGGCTGAAGATTTATCTGAAATATGTGACAAGTATATCCCCACTTTGTTGCCTATAATTTGTAGAATTTCCATATTCCTATATTCGACCGGTAGATTTGATAAATTAATCCACATGGGGACAAATCTAATAATGTTTTTGACACTATTAAAGTTAGGGGACCATTGCTGCATGTGTAGCCCTTTATTCTTGTGAAACCAGCCTTTTTTCTTGAATATGGAATCTCTCTTAGACTTGTTTTCAAATAGCACCACAAAATATTCTAGCTCATTATCCAGGATTTTGATCTTAGAAACCTCCCCCCAATTGTATAATACCCATTCTTTAAAATCCTTGAATGATATATCTATCTTCCAGAATTTACATATGATACCCTGACGAAGATAAATGAGATTTCTTTGTTTTAATGTTTCTTCTGATAAGGTTATAGATAATACCTGGTTTGCTTTGGAGGGTACCCACAAATGAGAAACTTTTGCGGAAGCATTGGGCCAGTCAGGAAGCTCTGGTTCAACTACATTTGGTCGTTGTAGCTGCGTTGTCCCATCTTTAACCTCGTGATGCGACAATTTGATAATTGGTCTCCATACTTTCTGCATTCCTTTGAACCATCCTTTAGCATGAGTTTGAAACCCCTTTTTGTGAATCACCTCGTGGCCCAACAACTGCAGTCTTCTTCTATGAATCTCCCAGTAGGAGTCTGACCATGCTTTATTAGGCAAAGGAGGATTAATTGGGACCCCTCTAGACGACGTGGGAAAGATGGGTATCAAATTTGGGTTTAGCTCTTTGGTCTAGGATGCGGAATGGTTCATGTTCATTTTTTAAAATCTAAAATTTGACCGTTTATTGAACCTAGCGTGAAAAGGAACCTCCCTATTCTAAGATAGGGCCATTCTTCGAGCTCAAAAATTTTTGTTATCAGAGTGAAAGGGTCGTTCCTAAACTATCTTCCTTTGTTTGAATGGGTCATTGAACCATTTTTTTTCCCCTCCAACGAAAACCCCTGATCTTCATTCCTTTTGCACCCTGCTCTGGATTCCAACCCCAAAGCCATTTCTTCGTCCTTCTGAGAGGTGGGAAAAAAAATTGGAGGATTCTGGCCTGAAAAAGGTTGTGAAATTTGGCCTCCTGAACTGTCTGAAATCTCCTCTTAGACGCAAAGCTCCCATTTTTTCTTCAATTCTTTCCTTTCGAGAGGTGGGAAAAAAAATTGGAGGATTCTGGCCTGAAAAAGGTTGTGAAATCTACTATTTTACTTACAAACTTACATATCTTTTAAAATAATAAAATATATCTTTCTAATTTTTATAGAAACTATTATTAAAACAAAAAAAATAATTTAGTATAATCTTACTTTAACGAACATCATTAATCAAGCTTAAAATATTTTTGGATCCCACCTTACAAACATCATGACAGTTATCACTAACAATGTCACCTTGGAAATATCAATGTTTTTTTCAGTTTGACTAAAACAAAAATACATATAAATTTATTCTATGATGCAATTTTTTCCTGATAAGGGTGAAAGGGATTGAAATGTGAGAAATTAAATAGCAGATTATTAATCTAATTGATAAAACACAAACGCAATATTTATCCTGGTTCACCACAAATTGTGGCTACATCTAGACTGCAGAGTATTGTATTAATTCCCAAAAGTTGTTTACAAATGAGCAAGAGCAACAAATATAAAGGCTCCAGTTTATTACATATGAAGAGTCTTCAGAATGAAGAGTCATAATAAAATAGATAAGAAAACCATTATGACTGTTGGCCTTCATTCCTCAACAAACTCCCACCTAGAGGACAACCATGCTACAACTGATCACCCAATACCCTGCTAAAGTGCCGACTTATCTTTTCTTCACAAGGCCAAGAGAAGTCCTTGCACAATCAGACTTCTCTTTGGTGACAACCTTGGTGAATATATCTGTCGGATTGATCTTAGTATCGATCTTGACAACTTCCAACTTTCCTTCTTCAACTACATGATGAACAAAGTGAGCATGTGCATCAACGTGCTTAGAGTGACGTTGTGAAGAGTGATTATGAGCCATGAAGATAGCACTGCAGCTGTCACAAAATAGTTTGTACTCCTTTTGATGCACTTTCAAGTCACCAAACAATCACTGAAGCCAGATCATTTCCCTTGCACCTTCGAAAAGAGCTAAGTATTCAGCCTCAGCTGAAGAAAGAGCAATGCAATGCTACAACCTTGAAGCCCAACTGATGGCAGCTCCAGAAAACATGAAGGTATATCCAGTGGTAGACCTCCATTTGTCCAAGTCTCTGGCATGATCAGAATCGGTGTAACCTTGTAGCTGAACCTGATTTCCTCCAAAGCATAATGCATAATCTGAAGTTCCTTTTAGATACCTTAGTATCCATTTAACAGCTTCCCAATGAGCTTTCTTGGGATTGTTCATGAATCTGCTCACAACTCCCACTGCATGAGCAATGTCGAGGTGAGTACAAACCATTTCATACATGATGCTTCCAACTGCAGATTTATATGGAATTTTCTCCATGAAGTCCTTTTCATCTTGTGTTTTAGCACACAATTCAAAACTTAAGTGGAAGTTACCAGCAAGAGGAAGAGGAGCAACTTTAGCATCAGCCATGCCAAACCTCTCAACAACTTTGTCAATGTATTGTTGTTGAGATAATGTACTTTCCTTCTTCCTATCTCTTGTGATCGTCATGCCAAGAATCTTCTTGACTGCCCCTAAGTCCTTCATGTCAAACTTTCTTGCCAATTTCTCCTTTAACTCATTAACTATTCTTTTGTTTGTGCCAGCCACTAACATATCATCAACATAAAGAAGGAGAATGATGAATTCACCATTAGGAAGTCTCTTGAAGTAGACACATGGGTCGGATTCACATCTTGTGAAATTGTTTTCAGCCATGAAGTGATCAAATTTTATGTACCACTATCTTGGAGCTTGTTTGAGGCCATACAAACTATGATTTAGTTTGCAATAAAGGTGCTCTTGTCCCTTCTTGATGAATCCTTGAGGCTACTCCATGTATAGCTCTTCTTCTACATCACCGTGTAGGAATGCGGTCTTCACATCAAGCTATTCCAACTCAAGATCCCATGTTGCTGCTAATCCCAAGACTATTCGGATAGTTGTCATTTTTACAACTGGTGAGAAGATCTCAGTAAAATTTATTCCCTTTTCTTGATCAAACCCCTTTACCACCAATCTGGCCTTGAAGCATTTTCTACCTTCATCTTCATCTTTTATCCGGTACCCACTTGTTTCTAAGTGGTCTTTGGTCTAGCGAAAGAGATACCAATTCCTAGGTTTGATTTTTGAGTAAGGAGTCCATCTCCTCATGCATCGTTGTTTGTCATTTATCACTGTTAACATCTTTGAGAGCAACTTTGAATGTTGATGGTTCTGAAAATTTTGAGATGAATAGAAGGTTCTACTTCTTCAATGAACAATAGCTCGTAATCTGAGTATTTGGCTGGCATTTTTCTCTGTCTAGTAGATCTTCTTAATTGAGGTTCAATGTCTATGGTTTGATCCTGGACTAGCTCAAATGGAGAGCTAGAAGTGGTGGCTCTTGGATGTTTGATTCCTTGCTTAATTCCCTACCTGTCTGTTTGAATGTACTCATTAGTCCCCAAATTTTATGAGTGTTCTAAAAATTTCTCTGTTCTCTATTCTCTGTCACTATACTGCTCTATGTTGTGAGTGTTCTCTTTGGAGCCATGACTAATTTCATGTCTGCTGAGAGTTTGAGATGAGTGCGGTCCATGCTCTCTATCGTAACTAGACTCGGCAGTGATTTCTTTGCTATGTAATGTGTTGGACATGTCATGAGACACATTCCTGCCACTCCTATCATAAGATAGCAAAGGATTGTCTCTTCCATGAGGTATATCCCTGTGGTGACTTGGTAACAAGTCTTCAAACTTGTCACTCCTAAAATTTTCCCTGCCATGTGATGTTTCCCTGTCATGTTGTATAATATCCCTACTAAGAATGAGTTCTCCACTGTGACTCATTTCATATCCGCATTGATTCATATCATGCAGATTGTCTAATTGATAGGGGTTATCAAGACATGCTGCGGGTTCTTTAGAGCCGTAAAAGTCCCTGCCGTGACTTGCATTAAAATCTTCCCTGTTGTGTGGTGAGTGACTTTGATTGACCCTACCATGAGTAACTTCTTCTCTACCTAGAGCTATTTCATAACAGGGGTGTGCTTTGTTATCCCTACCGTGAGCACTACCGTGGGATTCATGAAGACTATCATTGTGTATTGATTCTCCTCTGCTGTGTGAAGGACTTTCACTCCTACTACGAGGTAGCAGAGAATTACCATGACTTTCACACCTATAACTATTATGCGCTGAGTGTTCATAACCGTGAGTAGGGGAATCAAATCCATTTTGACCACTGTATGAATTAATAGAATTTTCATTCATCAAGCTTTGTGATGAAGAACTTATAGATTGTTGAGGCATTGAGGGCAGAATAGAGTTTGGAGAGTTTGTTGTGGGATGTGAGTATATGGAGGAATTTTGATTTCCATTATTCATCATGTCAAATAGGGGAATGTATTCTATTGTAGGAGTTTCATCTTTAGAATGAGGAAAAAATGTTCTCATTAAAGACTACATCTCTACTCCTGATAATTTTCTTATTAGTTAAGCTCCAAAGTCTGAAGCCAAATTGTTCTTCCCCATATCCAGGGAATATGCAAGGTTGTGATTTAGGATCCAGCTTGCTCCGCTTCTCCTTAAGGACATGTAAAAAAGCCTGATAGCCAAAGACTTTAAGATGAGAGTATGAAACTCTTCTTCCTTTGCATTCCTCTTACGGAATTTCAAAGTTCAATCTTGATGAGGGACTTCAATTTATCAAATAGACCATTGTATTGCATGCTTCAACCCAAAACTCTTTTCCCAATCCTACATTGGAAAGCATATAGTGAGCTTTCTCAAGGATTGTTCTATTAAGCCTTTTCGCTGCCCCATTTTCTTGAGGGGTGTAGGGGACAACTTTCACCCTACAAATACCATTATCTGCACAATAGTTATCAAATTCTAGTGAACAAAACTCCCCTCCATTATCCATTTTCAAGCATTTAATCTTGTGGCCTCTTTGGTTTTCAAGAAGAGCTTTGAAATTTTTTAATTTAGAAAAGACTTCTGATTTATTTGCTATCATATATATCCAAACTTTCCTAGTACAATCATCAAGGAAAGTAATGAAATATTTAGTACCTCCTAAAGAGCTTACCTCGGTAGGACCAAAGACATCTGAGTGCACAACCTCCAATGATTTTGCCTTCATGTCATGCCCATCTTCCAAGAAGCTAACCCACTTTTGCTTACCGTAGAGACAATGTTCACAAAACTCCAAGTTTGCTGATTGGAGACCCAGTAGTTGATCCTTCTTGAGTAGTGCCTCTAGGCCTTTCTTGCTCATGTGGCCTAATCTTTGATGTCAAAGTGCCGCATCGCTACCTATGACTTTCATAGCAGCTCCCACCTCATTGATTGGTTTCACAATGTAGAGGCTGCCGGTCTTTTCTCCTTTTGCAATAGCTAATGAACCTTTGATTATTTTCCATGTATCCATGAGTTCTGTTTTAAATCCTTGGATATATAGTTGGCTGACTGAAATTAGATTCCTCTTTAATTAAGGAACATGTCTAACATCCTTGAGTGGCAATTTGGATCCACGTTCTAGATGCAAGACAACATCACCTTTTCCAATGATTTTACATGCCTTGTTGTCACCCAAAAATACTTCTCCAAACTCGCCTTCTTGATAATTTTGAAAATAATCCATACATGAAGTGGCATAGAAAGAGGCTCTGAAATCTATCACCGAAGAATCTGATTTTGAGTCGCTTGTAGAAAGAACTAGGGTAGTTTCATCTCCCTCATAGGCTATATTAGCTTGACTATTCCTCACTTTTTATTGTGCTTTCTTGTAAGATCTGTAATTTCATTTTGAGTGACTTGGTTTGCCACAAAACCAACACTCTCCATTTCTTCCTCTTGACTTTGATTGATTGGGTGATCTTGATTTTTTTTTTATTGTAGTTGTAATTATTATTTCCTCTATGATGGCTTCTTCCCCTTCTTTCAGTGTTGACCATGGTAAGAGCATCACCGGATGGGGTGTCTTTGTTACTTCTTCTCATATCTTCACTAAGTAAAGTAGCAACCACATCACCATAGACCAGCTTCTTTGAAGAATTAGAGGTGCTAATGGTTGTAACTATAGGATCCCAATTGTCGGGTAGAGAACATAACAAGATGATAGCTTTGGCTTCATCATCTTGAGTCATACCAACTAGGTTGCTTGGCATAATAAAGTATTCAAATCATTTACATGATTTGACATTGTAGTCCCTTCCTTCATTTTCAACTTGTAGAGTTTCTTCATAATGAAGATTTTATTCACAGCCGATGTCGTCTCATACATGCTCTGAAGTTTATCCCAGACTCCTTTTGTTGTCTTTTCGTTGAAGACATTAAACAAGACATTTTGAGACAGTGAGAGGAAAATTGATGCCATTGCTTTATCATCAATCTTCGTCCAATCTTCATTTGACATTCCAGTTGGTTTATTGGATTTTCCACCGATTGCGATTGCAAAATCTTGCTTGACCAGCAAGGAATGCATCTGCACTTTCCACAGGTTGAAGTTCTTGCCTGAGGATTTCTCCACTTTCAAATCCTCCATCTCTCCAGAAATCCAACCCAGATTTCCAATCTGCACAACCTGTGCTCTGATACCAATTGAAAGGGATTGAAATGCGATAAATTAAATAGCAGATTATTAATCTAATTGAAAAAACAAAAATGCAATATTTATCCTAGTTCACCACAAATTGTGGCTACGCCCATACTACAGAGAATTGTATTAATTCTCAAAAGTTGTTTACAAATGAGCAGGAGCAGCAAATATAAAGGCTCCAGTTTATTACATATGAATAGTCTTCAGAATGAAGAGTCATAATAAAATAGATAAGAAAACCATTATGATTGTTGGCCTTCATTCCTCAACAAAGGGAGTACCTATATAAAAATTTGTTCTGAGTTATGAGCACATAGAGCTAGCTATACCTGCACATATGCCACGCCTCTTGAGGTTTTTAATAATAGAATTATTAATATAAGTATATAAAATAATAATTATAATCATATTTGAAAAGTATATAAATAATAATAATAATTATGTGTATATGAGAATCATAAGTTTTAAAATAATTGTTCATGAATTCATCAAAATAATTTTTTCTTTCATACAACATAGATAACAATAAATTTGATCAAGTGTATGTTACTTATAGATTTGATTATACTAGTTTTTTAACATTCAGATTTTGTATCACACTCTGTGATCCATCAGAATGATAAAAATTATAAGGGAAAAAATGTAGTAGCAGCACACATTTTTTTCTCTTTATGCTCTATATCATCTTGATGATGGATTATTGAGTGTGATAAAACAGTCCCACAATCAAATCCCAAAATAACATATAAATAATCTCATAACTTTTAGAAATCTAGTCATTCAAATTTTATCAAATCAAGGCAATTACCTAAAGTCAAGCTCTAATACTGTGAATGGAAATACTTTCATTTTTTTTAACACCTTGAAATAACTTACATAGATGCTTACTAGTACTCTAGATCTACATACAATACGTATCCAATACGATGTCAAAGAAGACTGCGCGCTCATTTGAATGTCTCACCAATCATGGAAAAAAATTGGCAAAATGGCATCATTTGAATGTCTCACCACTCATGGAAAAAAATGGCATCACGGAAGCAAATAGGAAAACAAACTTGTACTGCATAAGCAGGATCTTGCCATATTTTCCCTGGTGGATCAGATTTCCAATATTTAGACTTGAATGACAATTCTAGATTTCCAATATTTAGACTTGAATGACAATTCTAGAAGTTCATCGTTGACACACCGCCCTGTTACCCAAACATGGCAGACTTTCAGCAATATATTTTGATTAGCATGTTCAAACTCATGCAGTAAAGATGGGTCCTAGCTTATGGGCTCATGTTTAAATGCTTCAAGCTATGTTATGAAAATGTACAAAGTGGGATAACGTCAAGCAAGACTTTTTCTTTTTAATATGTGTTCAAATTGGCAGAGTCCTCAAAAGATCTGAAAACTGACTTTTCTAATGTCACCTGGAAGATTGCGTGCAAAACCTGTTTCAGCAATAGTCTACTAATTCTTTTGGTCACTTTATCTTCAATTGTGACTGTTCTTTTGTAAAAATAATAATTTTAAATTTTTTCATAATTAAAAAATAATTCAAAAGAAATGGATAGTATAACGGTACAATTTTAAAATCTAAATAAAATTGAGTGAGCATGGAAAGATTTGGCTTCTCCAAAGCATGGATAAATTTGATTTTCCTTTGCATCTCAATACCAATGTTTTTAATCATTATTAATGGCTCACCTCATGGTTATTTTGATACCAATATTTTTAATCATTATTAATGGCTCACCTTATGGTTGTTTTGAAAGTTCAAGAGGGATTGGACAAGGAGACCCATTATCTCCTTTCTTTTTCATGATTATGATTGAAGCTCTTGGAAGAAAGTTTGGCAGCCTCCAAAGTCAAGCTTGGAGATCACTTCTTCAATAAGATCAGTGACACTTCAACAATCTGTTGATGATAAATGATTTTTGGGAAAGGTAATAAAGGGGAGACCCTTCAGTTAAAAATTTTATTATCTAACTATGCCAAGGCCTCGGGACAAGTGGCTAATAAAGAGAAATCACAGATTTTCTTCTTCTTTGTCAAAAATAGAACACAATAACAAAATCTTAACATTCTAGGATTTAAGGAAGGCAAGCTTCCTTGTATATACTTAGGGGTTCTAGTTGATAAATCAATGAGATCCACATTAGCATGGAAACCCATTGGAGAGAAACTAGATTGGACGATGGAGTCTTGGAAATCAAATGGCTTTCTTGGGCTTGGAGGATCATTATATTGAAAGCAACTCTTGTAGCCATTCCAATTTACCTTATGTCTTGTATTTCACTATCAACGGGAATCTATTAGGATCTAGTAAAGAAGTCGGGGAACCATTTTTGGAAAGAAATGGACACACAAAAAAAAATTGTTCTAGTAGCTTGGGACAAAATTTGTAAACCAGATGAATGTGGAGAGATGGGCATCAAGAACTAGGTACATCAAAATAAGGGCTTAGGGGCTAAACTGTTTTGGAAAATCCTTCACGTGCACCACCTCAAATGGGTTAGGGTCTTGAGGAAAATATGTATCTAACATTAATGGAGATGAGGCATTAAGAGACAATGAATGCCCTAGGGGATCCTGTATATGGAACTTTATAACCAAGTCTAAAAGCATCATTCTAAACCACATCACTTGGAATATAAGTGATGCAACTAGAGAACTATTTTGGAATGACTCTTGGGTAGGCTACCCTATCATTAGTAAGTTGATCATGGACTCAGAAAGAATCGGTACCATATGCTTTGAAAAATGAGGGATATATGTCAAGGACTATACTATTTTCCCTATGTCCAACCCAAAAGGAAAGTGGCAGTGGAAATAATTTGAGGACCAAGGTATACCTCAAGGGGGTATTGATACGCTCAAACTAATTTTCAAGGACATGTTTTTCCTACTAAAATGTGGTAGGGGTGAGATTATCTAGAATGGAGCCAAATTAGGTGGATATAGTGTGAAGGGTGGCTACAAAAATGATTCAGGGCTACAAGATCAAACCCAAACATAATTGTCAATCCAATTATGTTGGAATAAAGCTTTCCTACCAAAGGCTGGTATATTCTCATGGGTAGCCTTGCAGGGGAGAACTTTGACAATAGATTGGTTCAAAAAGTTTGGATATCAGGATCCCTCTATTTGCACTTTATGCTATAATAATGAAAAGGATGTCAACCACCTATTACTCACATGTCCCTTTTCATTAGAATGCTAGCAATCAGTGTGTGTCAAACTCAAATCACTAGTACAATTGGCACCTATTTTTGATGGACAGTTGGTTGAATTTTATACCAAATTTGGTCGAATAATCTACAAATTGTTTGGTCGCTATTTTTTGAGTCAAATTTTTGACATATTGTTGTTAAGGTAGAATGTTCGATGCCAATCTTGGTCAAAATTCACATTTGTAGTTAGGAAGTCATTAGGTTGAACTTTCGACCAAAGAAAGTCAAAATCTTTAGCCCATCCAACCAAGATGCCAAACCCACGACACTAAATTTTGACACAAAGTGGTCAAAATTTAGACCACTCTTTGTGAGGGTTTCGACCAAGGTTGGTCAAAATTTTGACTAATAATGGATTTTTTTTTTTTTAAATTGAAGATAAATATCCAGAGTAATCACCAACGACATCCTACTCGATGATTAGTCTAGATATTTATCTTTAGGTGTTACTTTGCATTAATATATATCGTTGTGTATTTTGTTATGTTACTTTACTATTTTTTTAACAATAATTGGTAATTTTATTAATCAAAATGGGTTAGAACCTGGCCTGAACTAGGGATAGTTACATTCAGGAGAGCTATCTCCCCAAATATTCGGTAAACCCACATCAATCACACAAGCTTTAGAAGAAAGAAAGAAAGAAAGAAAGCACCTCCACAGTTTTCTCTAAAGACCACCCTTTTTCTGAGAATGAAAGATCATGTCAAAATCTTTCTTTTCATTTTTCCTTTTTCTCCCTTTTACAGTTTCCCACCCATCCTCCAATTTGGCTGCCTTATTTTTCCAATCCCTAAGATTATCCCTTGAAATACAACCCACACCCAAGCCAAACTTCCCATGTTGATGTAGATGATCATCTGATCGCTCATCCACCTTGTCTCGGGACCCAATAGGTCTTTTCTTTTCTCTGCCCTCTGGTGTAGCTGCTACCTTTCTAGTACTTTGCCCATCATCCAAACCATCCACTCCTTTCATAATATTCATGGTCACTTTACATGCATTTCCAATTTCCTGATATGATGTCTCACCATACACAGCTTGAGAAAAACTCTTTTGCTACTTCACCTTCTTCTCCACCATATAATGATTGTGTGAGACATCTTTCCACTAGGATGCAAACTTGGACATTCTTTTCTTGGAGCATTGGGAAACTTTATGCCCTATTTGAAAATACCTCCTGCACTAGAATGGAATCCCTTCGTAATCCAGAGGCTGTTCTCAGCACCCTTTACTAGCTTTAAGTAATTTTATATGATCACTAGCACATTCAAAGTTTCTAGATTCTGAGAAGAGGTTTGAGTGGAGGCCAAAGAAGGGATAATTGTGAAGGTTTTATAGACGTAGGTTACTGAATCATCATCTCTGCATTGGTACTCAATCTGGAAACCCTCGTATGTATATAGCCACTCTAGCAAATCTCCACAAAAATCCCTTCTAGCCTCCACTGCATATACGTCTTCTCAAAATCTAAAAACTCTCCATCATTGATTCTCATCAATGTACAAATAAAATTGTGAGAAAATGCTTAATCCCTAATTCAATCTTTGACAAATAAAATTGTGATAGAACACTTTAAGAATATGGAAAGTTAATAATGTTTAGAGACACACTTGACTCCAAGTGCCATGTACAACAAAAATAATTTGTCCAATTTGGATAGTAAGTCTAATTTAATACATTTATGAATTTCTGGATTCGATTGTGTGTGTATTTTTAGCATCAATGTTTTGGAACACACTCTGTGATCCATCATCAGGATAGAGAAAGTGCTAGGAAGAATAGTAAAATTTTTACTATTCTTCCTAGCACTTTCTCTATCCTAATGATGGATCACAGAGTGTGATCCGAAATGTTGATGCTAAAAATATGCACACAATCGAATTTAGAAATTCATAAATGTATTACTAATGGATTGTGGAAATCTAATGCTATTAAAAGTCTAATTTAATTTGTCCATGGACTGAGACCTTAAATTATTGAGCTTCTCTTTGTTTCGAGAATAGTTTAACATTCTATACTTAACAAGGTCAACCACGTGAAGGTGGAAGCTCATCTGGCCCCTCCTAGGAGCCTCTTATGACCCTTTATGATATTTTAAGACCTTTAAGATGTATTCCTAGGGATTGTAAAGGGTCGTAAAGGGTCATAAGGGGTCCTAGGACACAACATGTGAGAAACATAAATGTAGGCATCATGGTCACAATTTTTTGGAGACAACATAATTGAGTGGTATACCCAAATGATGCAAAGAAACCACTACTCCTCTAGTTCCAAGTTGACACTACGGGATCCAAAAACCATAGATAAGGAATAAATTTAGAAAGTGGAGGGCCATAATGACCAAAATAATATAGGAAAAACCTCAAGTTAAATGAGGCAACTACAAACATTTTAATAGATTTTTCATTATTAAATAATGAAATTTGCATATCCTAGTGTTCTAAGCCCCCTCATTACATGATTTATTATTGTAAGCCCCCTCTAACTTATGCATCTAGAAAATGAAACTACAACCTATTGGGATTGAGACAAACCTTATAAAACAACAACAACTAAGAATGATTGCTTGCCAACATCTGCTGAATACATCTATCGGAGGACCTTGTATTCAATAGATGTTGGCAAGCGATCCTTCTTAGCTGATGTTGTTTTATAAGGTTTTTCTCAATCCCAATAGGTTGTAGTCTCATTTTCTAGATGTGTAAGTCAGAGGGGGCTTACAATAATAAATCATGTAATGAGGGGGCTTAGAACACTAGTATATGTAAATTTCATTATTTAATAATGAAAATCTATTAAAATGTTTGCAGTTGCCTCATTTAACTTGAGGTTTTTCCTGTATTATTTTGGTCATTATGGCCCTCCTCTGCTCTCTAAATGTATTCCTTATCTATGGTTTTTGGATCAGGTACAGTGTCAACTTGGAACCAGAGGAGTAGTAGTTTCTTTTCATCATCTAGGTATACAACTCAATTATGTTGTGTCCAAAACATTGTGACCACGATACCTACATTTATGTTTCTCAACTGTTGTGATATCTGCATTTATGTTTCTCACCTGTCATGTTTATGAGCATGTTTTTTATGTGTTTGGGAAGACATCTTTCTAGCCTAGGCTTGGATCCTTTGGCAATTAGCTTCATAATAAATGAAGTGGATGAGAGATGAGAAATTAGCTTCCCAAGAAAAATCTCATAAATCAACTATGTGTACCCCAATTCCTATGCCCTCTGTGCGTACCGAAATGATATATTTGAAACAACAAGGGTAAGGCTTAAAGAAGTTAATTTTGCATCACAGTCCATAGTTGTTGCAACAGCAGAGCATCAGGCACCACCTTCAACACAATATGATCACTAGACAGATCTGTATGTTTTATCCACAATGACCAAACTTCATAAAACATACAGACCTGTCTAGTGATCATATTGGGCTAAAGGTGGTGCCTGATGCTACAACAACTATAGATTGTGATGCAAAATTAACTTCTTTAAGCCTTACCCTTGTTGTTTCAAATATATCATTTAGGTACGTGCAGAGGGAATAGGAATTAGGGTACACATAGTTCATTTATGATATTTTTCTTGGGAAGCTAATTGCTCAGCTCTCATCTGCTTCATTTATTATGAAGCTAATTGCCAAAGGATCCAAGCCCAGGCTAGAAAGATGTCTTCCCATTTTGTTTAAGCCATATTTCGTGTTCTTGTCAAACTTCCTTGGTACGGTAGGCCTACTCTCTGTAGTACTCTTCTTCAATCTATGTTCGATGATAAGCATCTTCTTCTTCCTAATTGCAGCCAGAGCTTCCTTTTCATTTGGATTCAAGTCCACTTCCCCCATCTCATCATCCTCATCACCCTTAGCTATCATCCTAAGCCCTTCTTCCCTCTTCAGTTCTTCAAGCCTCTGCAAGATATCTAGATCAATAAAGTCTACAACATTATGTCCATCCATGATCTTAGGAATATCATCTTCTTTCCAATCTTCATTTGCCACAATATACCACTTCTTCAAGCTTGTACAATAAACTCTAGCCCCGCCATTTTCATTCTCAATATCCTTCTCCAGATTCATGGCCACTATGGCAGCATGCGCCCTAGCATCCAAACTAGCTTGAGGAATACAAGGGGGCCTTTCTTTCCCATCTCCCAGCTTGGACATTGCAACATGAATCCTATTGAGACCAAAAATGTTCTTCTTTGACTTCATCTTAATTTCCACTCTTTGCTCCAACAACCTCTCACATGCCACATTATTCATCGCAATCACCCCTTCTTCCTTCAAAGAACTCATAGAGAGTAGTGCACCATCATCCCCCCCTCCTGATTCCCAAAGAACCCACCCATATTTTTCCCAACCTCAAATCTCATCTCTACAACCAATTTTGCATCCTCCTCCGATAGTGTCTCTAGTGGTTGCAAATCAATCTTATTACAAACTACAATAAGAGGCTTATTGGAAAACATAGATTTTATGCTGTGAAACAAAGCTGCCTGTTGCACAATACTATAACCATAGGACCCCAAAACATCAAGGAAAAACAAAATAGTCACCTTCAAATGAGCCAAGGGAATAATACGGAGCATCTCAATGGTGTTCCTGTCCTCCAAGGGTGGTCCAAAATACTAAGGGTATCAATAACCTGATACCTCAAGTACTTATAATTAGTATGCCCGACAAAAAGAGACTTAGTAGTAAATGAATAAGGTTTCACATCCACATCTGCCCTAGTAATCTTATTAATAAAATAACTCTTACCAACATTAGGGTACCCACAGATCAAAATAGTCCTAGTATTTGGGTCAATAAATGACAACCTTTCCATATGCTACCTCACCTATTTGAGGTAAGTCAAACTCAGTCCAATTCTCTTAACAATGGTAAACATCCATCCAAGTGCAACAACCTTCAAAGATTTGCAGTGGTAAAGAGAATCCCCATATTTTATCATCCTAACATAGTCTTTGACCACTTTGGCAATGAGATTCCTCCATGATAGGTTACCTCCCCTAGTAATGAATTAAATATGATTTGAATAAGATATGGGGGGAATATGTATTGTATTAAGAGATTCTTAAGTAAAGTTATATATAATACCCTTTCTAAGACATATCATTGTAATGCAATAATATCATCATCAGCTCTCCTAATATGAAGCTTTGTTTTTAGAAGAAGGTAATTGCATGTGAAGCTTGACTATGTGTCCCTAGATCAATAGCCAACCAACAAAGAACACAAAGAAACCAAACACCAAGAATAAAAAAACAAAGAACCAAACTTCATGTATCATGGGGAGTTTAGGGTTTTTGTTGTGTTCCTTAATTCTTAATTCACATGTTTTGAAGGATTTGAGAGTCATTTATGTAAGGAATAGTACCAAGAGATAACTGAGAAGGGGGGGGGGGATGGTGAGTCAATTATCTACAAGATTCAATTATTTATAACAATTAATTATATAATAACATTAAGCATAAACACGATGAAAGAACACTTGACAAAACATGACAATTTTGGTTACGGGGAAACCCAAATAGGTAAAAACCCTGGTGGGAATTGACACCGACTAAGAACTACACTAGTGTATTATGATCCTTGTTAGAAGATCTTACAACCCTATTAGAAGTTAATCTTTACAATGCAATAAGTACAGTGACTTGGTCAAGGGTCGGACCTTGTTAGGAGTCTTTTACAATTAACCCTATTAGGGGTGAGGACGCATTGTAGGAGAGCACACTGCTCAAAGGGGTGAAGGCTGCAACCTTATATTTAATAGATACACACTATATCTGGATCTTGGTGAACTGTGCGTAGACCTATTGTCTTGATTAGTTCCAATGAATAGCATGAACTCTCTACTATGTCACATAGACCTTCTACTGATGGCTCAACACTTCACACTCTCTACTTTGCTCTATTCTTTTTAACTCTTGGCCATACCTAGCAGTCACACATGACTACCTATAAGTATCTTTCCTCTAAATGATATAATCAAGTCAGCCTATTAGAACCACCTTAAAATCATATTAGAGAAACAATAAAACTCTCCAATAACATCTTTGTCAGATCTACTAAGCACGCAACATGAACTGGGACCTGTCTAACTCAATATGAGTGAACACGATACTTCACACTATCACCTCCATCAAATTAACTAATTCTTTCTCCTCATGATTAATTATGTCATGCAATCTTAAAAAAACATTCGTAAATCTCCAACCAACACTAATCCAATCACGCATACCAAAATGATAGGCGCAACTACTTTACCAATATACTCTTTGTCGGCTCCTTTGGATAAACTCAGGAAATTGAGACTGTCAACTGTGAACATCATAACTTAACTTTTTCTACATATCAGACTCTAGGTCCATGAACATAGCTTCATACATATGTCTACAACATACATATGAACCAAGGCTCCATGATAACTATCCTATGAATCTCATACGGATCTTTGTCTATAACTCTGTCAGGAACACTGTTGACACAAACTACTACACAACTGTCTGTACTCATAATAAACCTCTGCATCCATGAGACAATGTTGATAACATATTCATGCAACATATACTCACATCTCTCTCCATGAGGCTTCAATGTGTGCTACTTACCATATGTTTTCATCAATGACAAACATACAGTCAGCAATCTAGCTTGCTGGAAAATCTCCAACAATCTCCCCCTTTGGCATTGATGGTAACATATGGAATGAAAAACACCACCAATCCAAGCGTCCAATTATTTTATAACATTATCTATTTCCTCAGAAAAACTTGCCCAAGGAAGTATCCTCCAATTGCTACAATATTCTTCAATATTCTCCATTTCCTCAACTGTACTGCTTCTCATGACTGTATTTTTACTCCCCTTTTCTACTTGTTTTTTATTACTATATATTCTTTCTTTTTATGTTTTTCATGACTATATACTACTCCCCCTTTGACATCAATGGAAAAGGGTGCCAAAAACATTTAAGCACCGGTACTACTCCTAAGGTAGAGTAGTCAACCCTTCATTAGTCAGTGAGGACTGATGCACTTCTGCAAACTCTAATCAGATTCAGGGAAGGGAATTACTCCCAACTTCTCCCTGAGATATTCAAAAGTATTCTTATGTAAGGGATTTGTGAATGTCTACTAGCTGATCTTTTGTACTCACATAATCCACCATTACTTCTTTCTCTGCTACTTTCTCTCTTAGGAAGTGATGCTTTATCTCAATATGTTTTGTCTTTACATATTGATAGTGCCATTGTTATCACAATGAATAAAAATAGCATAATCAATCTAAATACCAAAATATTTTATCATCTACTTGATCCACACAATTGTAGAACAATTCAATACTGCTACTACATACTTTGCTTCTATTGTTGACTGAGAGATACAATTCTCCTTTTTACTTGTCCAAGTGACAAGTCTATCACCAAGAAATACTGCTCCTCCTGAGGTACTCTTTCTATCATTCACGCATCCTACCCAATCTACATTTGTATATACATGAAGCTCTACATTCTTAGAATTAGGATACAAACCATAGTCTAAATTTCCATTCAAGTATCTGAATATTCTTTTTACTACCATGAGATGAATTTGCTTAGGTTCTGCTACAAATCTTCCAACAATATCAACTGCATTGGAAATGCCTAGTCTGGTTTGAGTAAGACATATAAGTTTTCCAATCATAGACTTATATAAGGTTATATCTACTATTGGAGAATCATCTTCTTTTGAAAGCTTGCATCCTATTATCATAGGGGTACTTACTAGCTTGCAATAATCCATCTTGAAAGTCTTCAAGATCTCTTTCACATACTTAGTCTGATTTATGAAGATACCTTTGTCTGTCTGTTGCACATTCAATCCCAAAAAGTACTTGATAGGACCAATCATGCTCATTTCAAATTCATTTTTCATCTCCTTAGAAAATTCTGCACTAAGTTTTTCATTACCACCAAAGATAATGTCATCAAAAAATATAGCAACTAACAACAGTCCATCAAATATTTCTCTTATGAATAAATTACAATTTTCTACTCCTTTCTTGAAACCAATCTTTGTCAAGTAACCATCAAGTCTTTCATACCATTCTCTAGGGTCTTTCTTCAATCTGCATACCATATCAGGTCTATCTGATAAAGTAAATCCTTCTAGCTGCTCAATGTATACCTCTTCCTTCAACTCTCCATTCAAGAATGCTGACTTAACATCCATATGGTATACCTTAAAGTTCTTGAATGCAACATAAGCTAGAAACAACTTTATGGCTTCCAATCTGCTTACAAGGGAAAATTTATCCAAATAATCAATCTGTTCTCTTTGCGCATACCCTTTACATACTAATCTAGCTTTTTTTCTTACTACTGTTCCATCTTCATTAATATTATTTTTGAATATCCACTTGGTTCCAATCACATTCTTATCACTAGGCCTAGGGACCAATTCCCATTTATCATTTTTAATTAATTGATCTAGCTCTTCTTTCATTTCTTCATGCCAATCTAAATCATTACATGCATCTTCAACACTTAAGGGTTCAATCTGTGATAGTAAACATACCTCTTCATTTGTTGTGGAACTTTTTTCTTTTGATCTTTTCATGAATTTACTGCTCTAATCTCCAATGATCTCTTTCTTTGAATTATATCTAGATGTGAATTTAGGAACATTAGGAGTGACTTTCTCATCAAAATTATGAGATTTTTCTTCACTTGTTTCAAGGTCATTGAATAACACATCAATGCTGTCAAACATTTCATCAACACCTATTTCTCTAGAGGTAGGTCTAGTTCTTCTTCATTCATAGGTGCATAATCATGATATCTTTCTTGAATCATAAAATTTTCATCAATCTTAACATGATCACTTTCAATGATCTTCTTTAATATCAAGTTAAAACATTTATGAGCTTTTATTTTGGTAGAGTAACCAAGAAAAATACCATCATCACTTCTTGAATCAAACTTGCTAATTGATTTATCTCTCTTGATGTAGCACTTGCTTCCAAAGATTCTGAAGTATTTGACTGTCGGTAGATTCCCAAACCATAGCTCATAAGGTTTCTTGTCTACGCTTGGCCTTAATTTAATTCTATTAATAGTTTATACTTCAGTATTGACCTCATATATCCAATAGGTGTGTGCGACCTTTCCTTTAATCATGATGGTGCACACTGTGTCAAGGATGATCCTATTCCTTCTCTCTATAGTTCCATTCTATTGAGGGGTTATAGGAGCACTTAGTTGTCTCTTTATCCTATGTTTTTCGTATTACTCATAAAATCTATTAGAGGTGAATTCTCCTCCTATATCTAATCTAAGACACTTTATCTTTAATCCAGACTCATTTTCAACCTTAGCTTTGAATACTTTGAATTTTCCAAATGCTTCTTATTTATCTTTTAAGAATGCAACCCACATCATTCTAGAATAATCATCAAAAAATAAAATGAAATACCTTTCACCATAGTATGATCTTGTTTGAGTTGGTCCACATAGGTCTATATATATCAGATCCAACTTGTTTTCTGCCAAATTATGCTTGCTTCTGAATGAATTCCTTACATGCTTTCCCAGCACACATTCCTTGCATATTGTGTCTACTGGTTTTGAAATGCTAGGAAGGTATCTTACTGCCTTTACATTACTTATCTTTACTATGTTATCAAAAGTGATATGACATAGTCTTTTGTGCCATAACCAGCTATCATCTACTTTAGCAACAAGACACCTAGCTTTTGGATTAAGTTGGAAAACATTACCTTTAGTCTTTGATCCTGATGCAATCATTTCTCCTTCCTTTTTGTTAATGATGCACTTTTTCTCTTTGAACTTCAACCGGTAACCTTTGTCAAGCAATTGTCCAACACTTAATAGGTTATGCTGAAAACCATCAACATAAAGAACATCATTAGTGTTGTTCTTTCCATCCAAGGTGATGGCTCCTCTATCTATGATAGGTTTAGGAGTTTTGTCTCCAAATCTAACCATGCCACCTTTGTATAGGTATCAAGATGTACAAATCTATCTTTGTCTCCTATCATGTGGTGTGAGCCACCACTGTCAATGATCTAGTCTATCCTGATGTCAGCTTGTGAAATCAGTGCTAATTCTTGTGCATTATTTTCATCTTCAAGAGAAATGAATCCAATTTCATCCTCTCCTAATTCTTCATCTGATACTCCATCTTCAACATAATAACATTCTTTTGTATACTTGGGCTTGTAGTTATTTTTGAACTTCTTGACTCTTGTAGGACACTTAGATGCAAAGTGACCAATCTTCTTACATGAAAAGCACTTGAATGGTAATTAACCTTCATATTTTCCTTTTCCTTTCTTTTCTCTTTTATAAATCATAGAAATGAAATCATCTAGTATTTTTTCTTCATCATCATCATCAAAATTACCAGAGGTGTTCAAGGATTTCTTACCATGGACTAAAGGTTTGAAGGTTGTCTCACTTTTAGGCTTTGTCTTCAAACTTGATATCTTAAAGGATGAAATCTTGTTGATTAAGGTCTCTCTCCTAAATTCTTTTGAGAATGGTATAGTCTCCTCCAAGATGTTTATCTTGTTCTCATATTCTGGTGTCAAGGTAGTCATTAGCTTATCCATGATGTCTTCTTTAGAAATCTCTCCACCATTATTTGTGATTCCTGATACTGCTTCATTAATCCTTTGATTGTAGGCCCTAATGCTTTCTTCAAGTAGCATTTCCAATGAATTATACTTTTTCTTCCATGTCTTTCTACATGCATTCTTGGCTTGGATGTCTCCTTCAAATATGTCTTCTAGATACTTCCAAATCTTGTAGGCTTTATCTAGTTTCTTGATCTTTGAAAATTCATTGTCAGACAAGGTGCTGATGAGGGCTTCTTTGGCAAGAGAATTTGAAGTAAATAGATCCTTTTTCTTAAGAGTTGCATCATCCTTGGCAAGATTTGATAAAGAAGGAATCTCAGTTTCTTTAGTAGCTACCTCAAAAATTTCAAAGGTAATGCACTGCAGATATGTCGTCATCTTGTTCTTCCCATCAAGATAATTTTATCCATCAAAATTAGGACTTTCTTTTCTAAAGAATGCCATCTGATCAACCTCAAGCTGTTAAACTTTCTCTCCAAGGTACTTGGCTCTAATACCAATTGTTAGGAATAGTCCCAAGAGATAACTAAGAGGACGGGGGTGAATTAGTTATCTACAAGATTCAATTCTTTATAAAAAATAAGTATATAAGAACATTAAGCATAAACAAAATGAAAGAACACTTGACACAACACCACAATTTTCATTACGGGAAAACCCAAATAGGTAAAAACCCTGGTGGAAATTGACACCCACTAAGAACTGCACTAGTGTACTATGATCCTTGTTAGAAGATCTTACAACCCTATTAGGAGTTCATCTTTACAATGCAATAAGTGTAATGACATGGTCAAGGGTTGGACCTTGTTAGGATTCTTTTACAATTAACCCTATTAGGGGTGAGGACGCACTATCCAAGAGCACACTGCTCAAAGGGGTGAATGTTGCAACCTTATGTTTAACAAATACACACTATATCTAGATCTTGGTGAACTATGCGTAGACCTACTATCTTGATCAGATACAATGAATAGCATGAACTCTCTACTATTTCACATAGACCTTCTACTGATGACTCAACACTTCACACTCTTTGCTCTACTCTATTCTTTTTAACTCTTGGCCATACTTAGCAGTCACACATGACTTCCTATAAGTATCTTTCCTCTAAATGATATAACCAAGTCAACCTACTAGAACCACCTTGAAATCATATTAGAGAAACAATAAAACTCTCCAATAACATCTTTTTCATCTCTACTAAGAATGCAACATGAACTGGGACCTATCCAACTCAATATGAGTGAACATGATACTTCACACCATCGGCTACATCAAATTAACTGATACTTTCTCCTCATACTGAATTAGGTCATGCACTCTTAACCAAAAATTCTTAACTCTCCAACCAATACTAATCCAATAGTGCATACCAAAATGGTAGGTGCAAATAATTTACCAATATACTCTCTGTCGGCTCCTCTGGATAAACTCAGGAAACTGAGACTATCAACTGTGAACATCATAACTTAACTTTTTCTGCATATTAGACTCTGTGTCCATGAACATAACTTCACACATATTTCTAAAACATATATATGAACATGGAAGGCTCCATGGTAACTATACTATGAATCTCATACTGATCTTTGTATGTAACTCTTTCAAAAACACTGCTGACACAAACTGCTACACAATTGTCTGTACTCATAATAAACCTATGCATCCATGATATGATGCTAATGACATATTCATGCAGCATATACTACAACTCTCTCCATCAAGCTTCATCACATGCTACTTACCATATGTTTTCATCAATGACAAACATACAATCAACAATCTGGCTTGCTGGAAAATCTCCAACAATTTAACATGATTGTACCCTCACACATAGTGGATTAACCTTGCTCTATCCATTTTTCTTTCATTTTTTTGAAGTTTATTTGTAAACAATAACCATTCCATGGACTCAAAGTCCTAGGATCCATGAAATGAAGTTCACTAACATGTATAATAGTTTTATCTTCTTGAAGTTGTAGAAGTTTGATGAGAGGAAGTGATCATTGGCTATAACAAAGAAGTTTTTCTTTGAAATTCATGGCACAAGTATAGCAGTGGGATTTTGGCTTCAATAGAATGGTTTTTTTATGATTGGAGTAGTCTTATATTGTTGTATGAATGGTGAATCAATCACCAATTGATATTGGAAGAGCTTTAAGGATTGAGATTGAAGAAACCCTTTAATCAAGGGTTTAGGAGAGGTGATTTGGGGCTTTTGGTGTTCCCAATAGTTTGGGTTAAATTCCTCTTAGATTTAGGGGTTTTGAGACATTTGAAAACACACTCTAGAGTAAAAAAATTTGTAAACCCTTACCTTGTTTATCAGTTAGTTAATTCATGGGATTATAAGAAACAACTTGTCAGAAATGACAATTAAAATTTATGTTTGTCTCCTTGTTCATCCCTTGTTTGCTGCAGTCCTACACTTGGGTGGAAATGAATGGGTGGTTGGGATAAAAATCCCAAGAAGAGGGAAGATTTTTCCCCTTCGAAATTTTCCTTTACTTCATCATCCCAAACTTAGTCATTTTCATGCCTTTAGAAGCCCTCCCTTTAAAACTTGGACTTAGATTCAGGGACTTGACTGATTTTGAGCTCACACTTACTTCCTTGATTTCACCAAAATTCTTAATTTTAACTTTGGTTGTGTTAAAGGAACTATGTTGACTTTATTTTGGAGTTTTTTAACATGAGAGTATATAACTCATGTACCTCATACTAGTGTGCTTGGATACCTTGTATACACTATTTTTCATTAGACTAGACATTATCCAACCGCCTGTGAGGGTTGTCACTATTATTAATTGGTGTAAAAGAAAGGATTGCATGTGTGTTATAGCACTTTATATAAATACTCACTATTTGGATAATGTCTAGTCTAATGCAAAATAGTGTATACAAGGTATCCAAGCACACTAGCATGAGGTACATGAGTTATGTTCATCTCACTAGATATAGATGGGCATTAATGCTCAATTGAATGATACGTTCCCATAAAATGTGAATGCCTATTAATCTACAAACTTTCATGTTAAAAAACTACAAAATAAAGTCAACATAGTTCCTTTAACACAACCAAAGTTAAACTTAAATTATCTCTATCTCTAAGATAAACTAAGTAGCCTTCATATATTTTATTTCAAATCTTCCTTCATGCTAGCAGTCTATAGAATTAGACCTTTATTTTAAATGCATTTAACACAAAAAAAAATTACAAAACTGAACCAATGGCATGTTTACAACAAAGAAATAGAATGATAATAATATGCTGAAAATTCTATTATGTTTAATACATGCCAAAGTACCAGTCCCAACAATTCTTAAACATAGTTTATCTAATATGATGAATTCTTAATAAAAGTCTAATTCTATAGACTACTAGAATGAAGGAAGATTTGACTAAGATTAGCCATAAAAGTTGCTTAATAAATACTCACTATTTGGGTAATGTCTAGTCTATTAATGTGAAATACTCTATACAAGGTATCCAAGCACACTAGCATAAGGTACATGAGTTATGTCCATCTCACTAGATATAGATGAGCATTAATGCTCAATTTAATGATACGTGTATGCACCCTAAAATGGTCACCTAGACTATGGGCCCCCATTCATCAATTTATCAAATTCCTGAATCAATGCCTTGCAATATTTTCAATTCAAATCAATTTCCTTAATTAAATCGTAATTAATTCAATTATTTCAATATTCCCTAAGGTTTGATCATTTTATCCTAAGCCTTATTTAATTAAAAGAAAACTTCCCTTTTAATTAAATAAAATAATCTTATTAAAAGAAAATCCCTCTTTTAATAAAGTCCCCACTTAAATCTCTTTTTGTGATGAAAAAGGAAATAAATCAAATATAAATAAATAAAAATTCCTTTTTCTCTACACTTTGAATGCTCATATTTCTAGGTTGTGGGCCCCTTTCTTATTTTTTCCCTTTTAGGGATTTATCCCGCATTGCTCTTGAGGATGCATTTCCCTCCACACTTTCCTTTATAAGGAGCCCTCTCTTTCTCATTTTAGAGATCTAGGATTTTATGTATTGTTATGCTGTAGGTTTGGAGAGCGATTTTGGTGGAGAGTTTGGGCACTTGAGCTTGAAAATTGCAACTTCTATTTTCTTGTCTTCTTCTCTCATGCCTCCATGGCAATCCATTTAGATTACTCTTGCATTTGCATGGTAGATTACACTCATATTTCATTTCATAGAATAATCTTGCATAATCATTTCCTTTCATGGATTAGTTTTCTTTCTTCCATTGTTATCATATAGAATAGCTTCCATTCTCATTTGCATGCATATTTGATGATCATGGAGACTAGCATTCTTGCTTTTCTTCTTTGAATCTCTCATTTTATGGTGTACTTGCATGGGCACAAACTAGGTCTAAACTAAGGGCCTCCATTACAAACCCTTGCACTCCATGAATAAAGAGCTATGAGTCGCCATTCGAGATCTCATTCTTGAAAAATCTTGGATATAATGACTCATAGAAGTGTGTCAACATTTTAGCACACATTTTTGGTGCCCACCATGGGGCAAAATATTTCATTTCTAGGCTCATATTAATTTTTAAAATTTTCGGACAATTTTCATATTCTACCCATATTTTCGTATGTCTCTAGTATAGATTCTTGCACGAAGTTTCACACTATATTGCATGAAGTTGTACTGGCATTAGTACTTCCTCGCATGACAAATGCATTTTCTCGCATGAGTTTGTGTACTTTCTCGCATAGGACTGGGTATTTTTTCATGTGAAAATTTGACAGTAGAGACCTAAAAATTTGTAGATTTGTACTTTCTGCTTGCTATTTTTTGACATTTAATGGTTGCTACGATTATTTCCCTATTTTTTTTGAGTTAACATAACATTGGGTTGCGTTGCTTTGGATTTGTGGTATTTCATTGTATCTCTAAAAAATTTGGATTTTGGAAATAAAAATGAGCCTCTCATGTGTTTGACTTGAGTGTTTCTTGCTTTCATAGATCACACTTCTAATTTTTTCTCTAAAGGAAAGAATGAATCTAGATTTTCTTTCTTTCATATATGTTTCACATAGTAATTAGGCCCTATGAACACTATGTGTGGTGTTTCACATGCAAAACTCTTCTCGAAGATAGATCCCCTTATAGGTAGGGAAGGACTTGTTATCATCTCTTTGTTCCACTTGGTTTAGCCTTCAACTTTTGATGGTACGTTCTCTCTTGGTCCCACTTAGAGAGATCGGTAGTCATTGTTTTTGGCATACAAACCTTGGTTTAGTCTCCAATATTTGATGGTATGTTCTCTCTTGGTCCCACTTAGAGAGATCGGTAGTCATTGTTGCTGGCATATAAACCTTGGCTTAGTCTTTAGATTTTGATGATACGTTCTCTCTTGGTTCCACTTAGAGAGATCGGTAGTCATTGTTGTTGGCATACAAACCTTGGTGAGGTGATTTCAACTTAGCGTGTCAATGGATTTTCTTGCTATGTTTGGGTGAGGTGAAGAGGCTAGAGGATTATGCTCTGTTCCCTTTTGGGCACATCAGAAACTCAAAACCCTTGAATTTGAGCTAAGTTCACATGTCATCCATTTTGTGACTCTTCCTTGTTAAAGAGGGTTAACCATAGTGGACACTCCTTTCATTGGGTAAACCACATGGACAAAACCTCAAGTGGTATTAACCATTCCTATCATGGCAGCAATAACCGCTATATAAATGTCCTTGTGGAAGAAATATCCATAGGTATGGTTTCTTGTTGGGTTGTCAAATCTCCTCAGCATCTTTGATTAATTAAATTCTTAGAATGTGTCAAAACTCTGGTGTGCCTATATTGGATTTCACCCACTTGAGATTGCAAAAGTTTTAGAGTTGACCATTACTACGAACCATAGTGCAACCAACTTTCTCTTTTCTAGGACTATGTGTGTGACTGAAAAACATTTTAATAACTGTATCATCTTAAAATGGAAGCACTTCCATGTTAGGAACATTTATCCCTCTGTGTAAGTGGTTTGAGGTCATGTTGAATGCCTTGAATGGGTATTTGACTTGGATTTGGCTTTTTCCCCTATTCTGCCCCATTTTCCACTTCTTCCCGACATAATTCTGGCATCCTGAATTGCAAACTTGAGATTCTTGACCTCAGGGTCAAGGTTGACCTCAACCCTAACCTAGGTCAAGGTTGACCTTGACCCTGACCTGGGTCAAGGTCGACCTTGACCTTGACCCTAGGATCCAGGATTCATAGGGTTAGGTTCCAATTTTGGGGTTTCATCAAAATTATATCTTTTCCCTCTTTGAGGCCACTATTTCTCGGGTTAAGTGTCAAATTCTTAAATTAATATTTGAGGTGGACCTTTCTTGATATTTTTATATGATTCTTAATTTATTATTGGAGATTGGCCTTTTCTCGAGTTTTGTGCCTAATGCTTAAATTAACTTTGGGGTTGGCCTTACCTTAAATTTTGTGACAAGGCTCTTAAATAATTATTTTTATTTCTATATTAAAGGTGGTCCCCTTCTAGAGTTTTGTGTCAAGACTTTAATTTAATTTCCTCTCCATGTGCAACACTCTAGAGTTTTGTGCCATGGACCCTTAATTATTATTTTCTATGTGGCCTCTCTAGAAGTTTGTGCCTTAGATCACTATAAAAGAGAGCCTTCCTCTCTCATTTTAATCCATCTCTTTTCATGATCTCATATCTCATCAAGAAATCCACTTTCATGCTCAAGCACTCTCAAGAAAGAAGATCAAGCATTCAAGCATTCAAGATCCAATTCATCAAGGAGATCCATTGTTAGCAATTGAAGGATTCAATCTCTATGGAGCCCTTTTATTGAAGATTTCTCCATCCACATTCATCCAAGCCTCTTCCTATTCCAAGATCCATTCAAGATTGGTGTTGAAAATATAAAGACAATTGATTGGAGACATCCTACATTCAATTCTACATTCATTTGGAGCATCCATACTTGTGGATTCAAGGATTCAAATCCTCCACAAGGGTTTCAACATAAGCGAGGTGAATTGTTCCATTTACTTTGTTTACTGCTGCAATTTGAATTCAATTTCAAGGTTAATTCCTAAATTAAGGTTTGAATGAGGCAAACCCCTCCCCCCCAACAAAAAAAACCATTTTTATTATAGGTACAGGTGCGGGATAGAGAATTAAAGTGTAGATCTAGATACCCTTTTTGCTGAACTTTCAGGATTCATGAACAGAATTTCCATCAGAGCTGTTTTGAGTCAAGGTCAACCTTCAGTGGGGGGTAAGATTATGCCCTGGGGTACAATTATACCCTGATCTTGAGTTTAAGGTTGACCTTGCTCAGAAAAGAAAAAGATTGATGGGTTTTGTAGATCTCGCAGTTTCGATTCAATAATGTGAAAATTAACCATTTCTGAGACTGTTTGACAAGGTTTTCAGCTGATTCTTTTCAGAGGTAAATACCTTTATTTCTTCATTTCAACATTAGTCTTCTAAATTTACTTTACATATCAATACAATTCCATGTATGTGTAAAATATCAGTTTTGGGATCTCTTTTATGTGCAAACCATTGTTCTAGGACCCCATCCATATTTTATCCTATACATTTTGGTGAACTTGACAAGCTTACCCCCTATCTTTTGTGGAATTAGATGCCCTATTGTGTTATATTTCCCTTTCTATTGTCTTGTGTGTTCACCTTCATCATACATTTCGATGAACCCGCGATAGACAACTCTTTCTTTTTGGTGTTAGATATACTTTTTGTGTTAGATCTTACATGCTTACAAAAGTAGATTTCTTTTATGCTCTTGCATTTATAATTCAAAAATACAAAAAAAAATTAAATTTTTTTCTTTAAAAATACAAAAATATTTACAAGCTTACCCCTTTCTTTTCTGGAATTAGATTCCCTATTGTGTTTGTGGTGTTCAATTTCTTTTTCATGCTCATGCATTTGGATATATCTAGATCTATTTTCTATGCATTTCTTTATTTGTTATCATGTTTCACAAGTTGTTTCAAGCATTTTCTAAAAATTCTTCTATAAATTTTGAGATTACACAACCTCATCCTCTTACCTTACCATTGCATGGTGTTACACCTAGAAAGACTTTATCTAGTGCATGTGATGTTTCTTTGTCCTCTCTTGTATTACCTTGTAAGGATATATTAGAGAAAGAAGATGACTTTAATATATCTCTCCATCATATTTCTCTTTATGGAGATGAGTTAAGGATTGATGTTAATTCTTCTCCTAATGAGCCTACTTTAGAATATAATTTACCTTCTTTCCCCTTAGGGATCAAGCTTTAGTGACTTATGGCAATCCTACAATGTATTTTATTGATAGGGATGATAATCCTCCTATTTGGGATGAACCTTTGGATTTAGATGATGATTACTCTCTTCCTCATGAAACCATTGTGGATGATCCCTTGGATAAAGACATTGATTTATTCCCTCCTCATGAAGAAGCTTTGATGGATGACATATTAATACATGATGGTGATTCTTTTTTAAAAACACACTCACCTTATGCAAACATTTTAGAAAAAGAAGATGACATTATAGATTCTTTACCTCCATTTGGGATTCCTTCTAGTGATGAGGCATTAGTGGAGAATGATATAAATTCCCTTAATGCTCTCCCTCTTAGTGATAATCTTATGGAGAATCAAGATTATACCTCATCTCCTCCTAGGACATCTTTCTTCCTTCTTGTGAATCTATTTGTAGTGTTGAAACAACTAATATGGTTTTTTTGAAACCCTTTTTGACTATCAAAGGTTGTCCTTGCATTACTATCAAAGGTAAACCTATGGAGTCTTTAGAGTCTTTCAATGATCAAGATTCGATAGATCACACCTATCATATAAGGAATAACCCTCAACCTAATCCGGTGATTTCTACTTCTTTACCACCTTCTCAACCCATTCTTCCTCCTCCAACCCATCTTCCTAGCAAGGAGTATGATTTGATAAACCAACTACAAAATACTCTTGCCAAGATTTCTTTATGGGAGCTTCTTCAAACTTCACCTACCTACTATGAAGCCTTGCAAAAATCTCTAGCAACTCTTCCCACTCCACCTCCTAATCAAGAAAACATCAATAACTTCTTACAATGCATGCATGCTACCCTAGGTGCTCCTGACATTGTATTTACTCAAAAAGATTTACCTTCTCAAGAAGTTTAGAATCAATATGATGCTCTTATGGTTGCTATTATTATCAATAAAAGTATCATTCATAGGACCTTGATTGATAATGGATGTGGGCTTAATATTTGTAGCATGGACATGCTCAAAGCGATTAACGCCGATCTTTCAACTATTCAACCTGACAATGTTCCTATACATGGCTTTGATAACATTGCTAAGAACACTTTAGGCATCATTACCTTACCTATCAAAGTAGGTCCAGTCATCCTAAATACACCTATTCATGTTATGTTGGGACCTCTTAATTATAATCTTCTTTTGGGTAGACCTTGGTTGCATGAGATGCATGTTGTTCCTTCCACCCTTCACCGTAAAGTCAAGTTTATATATAACAAAGTGATGTATACACTTCATGCGGATGATGTGCTAAATCCTTGCTTGAATATTCAAACCTACAATACTCCTACTCCTAATAGTAATCCTTCTTAATAACTTTGTCACTACTTTTACCCACTATGAATCTGTAAAACCTACTAATGATGACATAGTGACTACTAAAGTTCCATTGACTACTTCTAATATGGCTTCTCATTATGGTCCTGGTTATCATTTCCTAGTTAAACAAGGATTCAATGGTCAAGGATCTGGTAAGCATAAATGGGGAATTCAAATGCCCTTACGGAATGGGGGGCATGAGAATTCTTATGGATTGGGATTTAATCCTCAACAACAAATCAATGTTAACAACATCTCAAATAACACTTCAAAACATGATGAACCTATGAAGGATTTTGACCAAGAAGTTATTTTGCCTAAACTCCTTCATGTTAAAATGATTACTAGACCTAAACAAAAAAAGAAATGTAGTCCACACTTGAAGACTCTTCCTTTTTGTTTATATCATAGATTTCATAATCACTCTACTAATGAATGTCAAGCTTTACATTATAAGATTAGGAAACTCATTGATACTAAGGTTATTTATATATCATGTGGAAATGAGATGTATTTCAATCTTGTTTTCTCTAAATAACATTTATGTTCCTATTATGGAGCTCCACATTATGTAAACAATGTTAGCCTAACCCTTGGGGGCTCATTGTCTTGTACAGTGTTGCGAGAAATATAATAGGTCCCCTTCCATCATTTTTCCTATGCTTGGGGGGCAAGGATGTCATCTCCTTCTTTTCTGTCTTTCTAGGATTCACCTCTTTCCTTGGTTAAGCAGTATCTATCTATTATGTGATATCCAATCATACATGAAAATTTTGGTTTGCATTCAGGATCTTTGTCCTTGATCACAACCTATTTTGTTGTTTGACATTGGATTTCCATGGTTGATAAATATCTCACCTTGGAAGCTAAATAGTGTGCTATCCCTCACAAGGGTTACTTTTTCAATTCTTGCATGATATCTCTTTGCATTCCTTGCTTCCATGGCCTCATAGGAGCTATGACCTTCTTGGCTTGGACTGGGTGTTGTCTATGGATATTGTCTTGATGTTGTAGAAGGATTTATCCTTGTTCTTTTCTTTCCTTAACATGTCAAAATAGTATGTTTTTTCTATATTAAGGAGGGTGGCTTATATATGACCTCCCTTATTTTATATTATGCATTTTTGTTCTAACATTTTGTTTTGCAATATGCTAAATCTCAGAAGGTAACGCACATAAGTTGCTAAATCCTGAAGAGACACACATTTCCAATTTCAAATATGCTAAATCCTTGGAAGGTAATGCAAATAAGTTGCTAAATCCTGAAGAGATATGCATTTGACAAATGTATTCTATGGTGATATGAGGATATGGATCCATGGGTACTTCATAAAAGCTGTCAGAAGATGCACTACATACATGCACAAAGCCACTAGAAGGTGCATAACTTTATGTGGTGACTATCAAGTGTTTTCTTGGTGGGCTATCCTATCCTTTTTGTGGTTCACAGTGAGATACACACATCTTACTAAGTGACCTAGCCACTCATCTCTCTCCTTTTCTCTCTTTTCTCTAGTGATTTCTCTCTTATTGTAATCTTGGATTTGACAAAGGCTTGAGTCCCTAGGGGCTTGAGGATTCATTTTTCCCTTTGATTTCAAAAAGATTATCTTTTTCTTTGTGATCTCCTTTACCAAGAGTTTGCATTGAGTCCATACTCTTTCTAAATTGGGGGCTTAATGTAACATCTTAAAATGGAAGCACTTCCATGTTAAGAATGATTAGCCCTCTGAGTAAGTGGTTTGGGGTCATGTCAGATGCCTTGAATGGGTATTTGACTTGGATCTTGCTTTTTCCCCTGTTCTACCCCATTTTCCACTTCTTCCTGACATAATTATGGCATCCTGAATTGCAAACTTGAGATTCTTGACCTCAGGGTCAAGGTCGACCTCGACCCTGATCTAGGTCAAGGTCAACCTCAACCTTGACCCTAGGGTCTGGGATCCTCAGGGTTAGGTTCTAGTTTTGGGGTTTCATCAAAATTATGTATTTTCCCTCTTCGGGGCCACTATTTCTTTGGTTAAGTGTCAAATTCTCAAATTAATATTTGAGGTGGACCTTTCTCAAGATTTGTATAGGATTCCTAATTTATTATTGGAGATTGGCCTTTCTCAATTTTTGTGCCTAATGCTAAAATTAAGTTTGGGGTTGGCCTTACCTCAAATTTTGTGACAAGGCTCTTAAATAGTTATTTTTATTTCTATATTAAAGGTGGTCCCCTTCTAGAGTTTTGTGTCAAGACTTTAATTTAATTTCCTCTCCATGTTCACCTCTCTATATTTTTGTGCCATGGACCCTTAATTATTGTTTTCTATGTGGCCCCTCTAGAATTTTTTTCCCTAGATCACTATAAAAGGGAGCCTTCCTCTCTCATTTTCATCCATCTCTTTTCATGATCTCATATCTCATCAAGTAATCCACTTTCATGGTCAAGAACTCTCAAGCAAGAAGATCAAGCATTCAAGCATTCAAGATCCAATTCATCAAGGATATCCATTGTTAGCCATTGAAGGATTCAATCTCTATGGAGCCCTCTTGTTGAAGATTTCTCCATCCAAATTCATCCAAGCCTCTTCCTATTCCAAGATCCATTCAAGATTGGTGTTGAAGATCTACATAAAATTGATTGGAGACATCCTACATTCAATTTTGCATTCATTTGGAGCATCCATACTTGTGGATTCAAGGATTCAAATCCTCCACAAGGATTTCAACACAAGCAAGGTGAATTGTTCCAAATTTACTTTGTTTACTACAGCAATTTTAATTCAATTTCAAGGTTAATTCCTAAATTGGGGTTTGACTGAGGCAAACCCCTCCCCCCAATAAACAAAACCATTTTTCTTGTAGGTACAAGTACGGGATAGCGAATTAAAGTGTAGATCTGGATACCCTTTTCACTGAACTTTTAGGATTCGTGAACAAAATTTTTGTCAAAGCTATTTTGGGTCAAGGTCAACCTTAAGTGGGGGGTAAGATTGTGCCTTGAGGTACAATTGTACCCTGATCCTGAGGTCAAGGTCAACCTTTCTCAAGAAAGAAAAATATTTCTAGGTTTTATAGATCTCACACTTTTGGTTCAAGAACATGAAAATCAATAGTTTTTGACACCGTTTGACAAGTTTTTCAGTTGATTCTTTTAGGAGGTAGGTACTTTTATTTATTCATTTCAATATTTGTCTTCTACATTTACTTTTCATATCAATACAATTCCATGTATGTGTAAAATATCAGTTTTGGGGTCTCTTTTATGTGCAAACCATTGTTCTAGGACCCCATCCATATTTTATCCTATACAAGAACATACACAAGTAGAATCTTTAGGGAGTAGAATACTATATCGCTATTCTTGTTCATGCACAAGGTTTATTTGTCCCTTGCTCATTGTTTGAAGACAATTGTTTGCTTGAAGTCCCTAATTGTTATCTTGTGTGCCTGATTAATGATAAGAATCTGTTAATGCATCTAGTTGGTCAATTAAAATGAACAAAAATTGAATTCCTAAGTTTATAACTTGCTATCAAGTAGTCTGATTCTATTTTGTCACCTAGTTTTGTGTACTTCCTTGCATGAACTTTGGTCTTCTTGTGCCAAACTGTGCACTTTCTCGCACGGGATTTCACATCCTCGCGTGAAGTTTCACTACAGTCTTGTCAGAGGCATTGTATGTCATTTTACAGTCTAATCTAGCACTTTTTTGCATGAAGCCTAACATATCCTCATGCAAGCCTAGCATTTGTTCACATGAGAATGTACTTTCTCAGGCAGAACTATCCCTCAATTTGTCAAAGTAATGAGCTATTTTCGGTCTACCAGTTGATTTTCTTGATTTTCTATCGTGTCATTTATAGTCTTCCTAGGTCGATCTAGATCAGATCAGGTCACTTACCCCACTGTTAGAAGCTTCTTTGCACCTTGGGTTCTTATGTTTTAACCTCTTGAACTAGTAATCTTTGATTTCATAAGTGACCTTGCTTGGAGCCGATGAGCTAGAAACTGTCCTTGTTGAGAAGATAAACCTTTAGATCCTTTGATAACATGCTTAGAGAGTTTTAGTAATCTCTTGTCCATTCACTTCCATAACAAATTAAAATTCAATCAATATAACTTGTGTAAATCATCCTCTTGATCCATATGTTAGGGTATTCACCCATCCAGTAGGCACCTCTCTGGAAGTGTTGGTTTACGCCTCTTGTAAAATTCTATCTTATCACCTCTCTTTTGGACAAGTGAGTGCTTTTACTATCCTGGTTTGGTACCAATGTTTCTTAGGGTCATCTTACCACCTAGTACCTTTTCTTTCATGTTGGTTACAACAAGATATCAAGTAGATGAAGGAAAGCAACCTCAAGTAGTCTTTAACCAATTACCCTTAGTTCAAACTCACCAAAAATGTGAGGGAAAAGAACCCATATTTGATCAATCACCTAGGAACAAATTAGAAGTTTGGTTTGATCCCAAGAGTAACCTTAGTGAGTTGAGTACACCCTTAGCATCTTCTTGCTTGGATATGGATATGAGTTACACAATGACTCGACAAGAGAGGGAAGAAATGGATAAAAGCCTTGATTACATATTTGCAAAATATAGAGATACCATTCTCTTTGGCAGTTCCTCTCTTGAAAATTGACCAGTTTCACACCTTATCTCAACTAGATATCTGGATGCAAACCAAAGGGATAAAAGAGATAAGAGGCAAGCCTATCAAGTAGAACAATCACAAAATGAAAAGCAATATGATGTGTAATACCCCAAAAATGGGCTATAGGTTCAATAATCCCCTACATTATCAAATCAAACAAAATCGACATCAAAGTCCTAACCTAAGTCACATCTGAACATCATCAAATCCTAATTGATCATCCTAAATTCTTCATTGGGGAATATTCCTAGCAATTTTCCTATTATCTAATTATCTTTAATATAATGATTATTTGGTGATAAATCATATTTATCCTAAAGTTGATTAATTGAATATGATGAATATTTAATTAATTAATTTAATTCTACCACTTAATTATTTAATTAGATTTAATTCTATTTATTCCTAATTATATTATTTAATTTTGACAATAAATCAAATCTCCTATGAATAATTGATTAAATCCAAGTTGTCAATATTTAATAATATAGTTTTGAATAAAAGTTTGATTAAAATAATTGATTAACCCACAAATCAATTATTTTTAAATTTAAAATCAGTTAAGTTGAAGATAAATCACTTTATTTATTTAATTAATTCATGATTATTTGTGCACATTCAAAGAGCAGTTAAACTTTAAATCAGAAAATCAATTCAAGTTGTTATCTTTTCGAAACTCAACATCTATTTTGAGTTCAAACTTGATCTAAACTTCTAATTTGAGTTAAAAAGTTGTTCTTGCATGATTTTGTGAGTTAATCTGTTTCTAATTTCTTGTTGACTCAAAAATCAACCTGAGTTCATCAAGAGTGATTTATGGCTTTTCTCAATGCATCCTCAAACCCTAGATTTCTATAAAATAAAGGCTCAGCTCTTCACAAATTATCCACAGAATTTGCATACTTACTCTGGAGAATTGACATCAGAGGAATCATCAAGCTTCTTGCGAATCGACATTTTGTGAGATCAATCTTGTTTTCAATTCATTCTAGTTTCATATTTCATATCATTGTTAGCTTAATTTGCATATCATTTCAATCCATTTAGATTAATTTATTATCAGTTTTTCTCATCTTATTGCATCAAAATATCAAAAAAATCTAGATTACTTTGCATTCATATTTCATTGCTTTCATCATTTAAATCCTTCGTTTAGGTGTTGCATTGTCACTAATCTCAGTCTGATCTGAGAATAGATACTCGCACCTACTAGAAGGTAGTAAATCGCCTAGTTAGCTTAGTTTCAATTATTTGCATATTTCAATTTTGCTAACCTCTAATGTTTTACTGAAGTGTTGTGTCCACAGCTAGGTACAATTTTCACACACACATTTCTAGCACCCACCATGGGGCAACCCACCTTTACATGCTGGTTTTGGTTTTTTTTAGAGCTAACCCCCTTGTGCAGATTTACTTGGAGACTAAAAACCTAAAGTTTCAAAGATTTAATTTTATCTCCCAAACGGCTTAGAGTTTTGGTCTGAAATTTGTTTTACAGGTTGGAGACATATTAAGGAAGCTTTGATAAAAAAAATTAGAATTTTATGAGATGTTTTGAATTTTTAATAATTTTTTCTTGATTTTTTAGAAAAAATTAATTTCTTACATAAATCAGCATATTTTTCATAAATTTTTACATTTTTGGAAAGATCTTTAAATTATACAGGGGGTTCATTCTTTGTGTTTTAAATTTGGATGCAATATAATAGCTCAAATAGTCAATTTACAAAAACTAGTATGTTTTGATAAAATGGGTCTCTAGGGCACAAATGAAGAGATTTTTCTAACATATTTACATTTTTGGAAAGCTCTCTATTTTTTAAAAGGGTTCTCTATTTTTTATTTCTATTTTTGTGGCCGAAATGATATCAAAAAAATCAGATCTTGTTGACTAGGTCAAATGCAAAAAATAAATAAATTTGTGATGGGTATGCACTTATTTTTCACATGGTTCAATGAATGATATGAGTTGTCATTTGGATTAAGTTGTTGATTATTATTTCTCCTAACAATTGGTTTTCAGATCTAACCCTAGGGTTTTCATAAGTTGAATATACATTACATATCTTGTTTGTTTGTTTTCTTGTTAGAGAATTTGTGGCTTGCTTGCGCGGGATTGCTTAACAAAGCTAAAAATAAGGTAAAATCTACTAAGCACATTGCGAGTGAATTCAGGTATTCTACTACATCTAAAACCATTTCAATTTGGACATAAAACAAACATCTCACGTGTCTAGCTTGAGTGCCTTTCCTACTTTCATAAATCAGACTTCAATTTTTGGGCTATAAAATGAACATAGATTTGCTTTTTGCATATCTGTTACACATAGTAAATAGGCCCTATGCACACTATTTGTGGATGATCTCGAGAGAGTGGGCTTCATTCATTTGCTCATCCATGTGAAGCTCTTCTTGACGAAGGATCCCCTTGTAGGTAGGGAAGGATACTAAGATTATCTCATGTTCCCTTGATTTGTGTCCTCAGCTTTTTATTGATGCATTCTCTCTCCGGAGAGATTGATAGACCATAATTTGTGGACATCATAGATCTTGGTGAGATAAATTTTGGTCTTAGCATGTTGGATTAACTTGTCTACTTTATCTTGGTGAAGTGAAGAGGTTAGGGGATTATGCTCTACTTCCTTTTTGGATAGTACCAGAAACCCAGATCCTTGGATCCGATCTAGTCCCCCTGTGGTATCTTTTGTGAGTCACCTTTAGTGAGGGTTAACCATAGTGGAAATTCCTTTAATTGGGTCAACCACGTGGATAGAACCTCAAGCAGTAATAGCCATTTTCTCCATGGTAGCAAAAACCACTATATAAATGTCCTTGTGGAGGAAATCTTCACATGTGTGATCTCTTGTTGGGTTGTCAGATCTCCCTAGAAGCTCCTAATGTATTAAATTCTTGAACTATGTCAAAACCCCAGTGTGCCTGGATTGGATTTTGCCCTCTTGAGATCACAAAATTTGCAGAGTCAAACCATTACTACAAACCTTAGTGAGGCCAAATTTTTCTTTTTCTAGGACTATGTGCATTATTGAAAAACTTTTTGGAACATACACAATTAACACTTCTAGGGATTAGCACATTCAGTCACTTGATTGTTCATGTGTAGGGTTTCTTTGTCCCCTATTCATTATTTTTCAGATGTGCTTGGAATCACCTTCTTGTTGTTTTGCATGCTTGTTTATCTACTTGGTTATTAAAAATGAACTATCTTGGTATACTCTTAAAATATGGACAAAAAACTTTGGAAACAATCTGAAACTAAAAACCTAAAAATTGCAAAATCTGAAGCAAAATTGCTTTCTGGAGTCAAAAGTCATCCCACAATCTCAGAAAGTTGTATCCAAAATTTCAAAAAGTTGTTAGAAAGTTTTTTATCTACTTGGTTATTGAAAATGAACTATCTTGGTATACTCTTAAAATATGGACAGAAAACTTTGGAAACAATCTGAAACTGAAAACCTAAAAATTGCAAAATCTAAAGCAAAATTGCTTTCTGGAGTCAAAAGTCATCCCACAGTCTCAGAAATTTGTATCCAAATTTTCAAAAATTTGTTAGAAAGTTGTCAAAATTGCCAGACATCCAGTTTTCATAGCCTACTTCCAAAATTTGTCAAATGAATCACTGTGTCAGGAATAGAGCAGAAACTAGAACAAATTCAATTATTTTCCCAAAGTGGTCTCTCAAATCTGATTTAGCCTTCTATTTAATCGATTTGAATCTTTTTCATCTTGTGTCAAAACCTTGTCAAAATTATCCTCAATCAATTCAATCTTTATGAAAATGGCTAAGTGTTGTGAGCTCTTGTCTGCTATCTTTTGGGTGTCTACCCATACTACTAGGGAACAATATCCTTCATTTACGTCCACATCCATCTTCAATCAAATCAATCTTGACAAGGTTGCATCATTCGATCTTCTTGAATCAAGTCATCCTTCAATTGTCTTCACCTTTCTCTTTTGCTTCACCTAAGGTTAATGGTGGAAACCATAGCTTCATCATGAAAAGAAAGAGAACAACCCACAATTTCTTCAGAGACATCTTCTATGCTTGCTCAAACAATTCATCAACCCTACAACACAACTAAATTTGGAGAAGACGCTCTTGGAAATCTTTTCTTGAAAGGTGGTTACGTCACTCCTCCTGCATCCATCCTTGCAGGAAATCAACCAACTCCTATATCAATTCATGACAACTATCAGACAACTCCACATCAATCTATCCCTGGTAACTCTCATCAAAACACAATGTCTCAAGGAGGAGGATCCCAAGGAAATCAATCCCAACATGGTGTGAATCAAGAGCCCACACCTTCTGAAATTTCTTAGTATTAAAATGATGATAACTTCAAAAGAATGATGAAGCATTTCTTGAAAGAAGACAGAGAGGCATACTTTTTAGAGTTAGCTCATCAAGGAGCTAAACTTCCTCCAAACTTTAATGTTGAAGATATCATTACACATGAGGAAGAAACTCCAATCACCGCTATGATGAAACAAATGCATGCCATGCAAGTTAAACTTAACAAGATCAAAAAAGAAAAGGAACCTAAGGAGTTCTCCGTGGAGGCCCTATGCCCTTTTCTGTTTGACAAAGACTTGTGCATGCCACCATTCCTAAAGTGAGTGGAAATGCCTAAGTATGATAAGTATGATGGAAACTTTGACCCTCAAGATCATGTCAAGGAATTCTATACTCAATCTATGGAGTTCATGCATGAACCAACCTATCTAATCCATCCCTTCGCTCGATCTCTGGGAGAGGCAGCCATTCATTGGTTCTCTAGAATGCCTCCTACAATCAAGACCTTTGAGGAGTTAATTAAATTGTTCTATCATCAATACTCCTACAATATTCAACATCTGATCACTATGATCAACATTTGCAATCTGAAACAATATCCAAGAGAACCATTCCTGACATTTCTCAAAAGATGGAGGAAGAAATTTTCTCTATATGCTAGGCCTATTCCAGAAATTGAGATGGAAATCTTCATCAACAATCTTATTCTAAAAATCAGCTATCCCTTAAAAATGCAAAATCATACATCTTTTGATAAGATGGTGGACAGTGCGATCAAAATTGAGAAAGTAATTGTGAAAAAAGGAGACATCACACTTCAAAAGGACAAGTATGAATCTAGATCTAGTTCTAAAGATGAACAAAAATTGGAACAAGAATAAAGGCTTCATCACAGATGGCGTTGTTGATACTATTTGTGCCCCATCCAAGGCACCCGCTTTCAATGTCACTGTTGGTACCCAAGCCATCAAAGCTTCTGAAGCTAAAGCAATAGAGTCAAACAAAAAGCCAACTAAATACAAACCTTGGGCTACTGATTCTAAACGCAAGTTTACTCCTCTTGGAGAATCCTATGAACCTTCTTTGAAGACTCTATTGGCTAACGATATCATCACTTTTCCTGAGATCAAACACTTTGACCCAGAACCTAAACCAAAATAGTGGAGAGAGAATGATTTCTATGACTTCCATCATAGCAAGGGTCATAAAACTAATAACTACATATGCTTGAAGCATCTCATTTGAGACAAAATTGATAATGGAGAAATCATGATTGACAATCATAAGAGCAATAATGACCATACAACATTCACAGAACCATTTCTGAAACATGGTCAAGGAGATTCATCTTCTCAGCCTAATATGGGTGCTAAAGTCAATTATGCCTACTTTGGAAACAATGTTGTCATAAACATGGTCGAACCATGCCTATCTGAAAGTTGCAATGTCATCACAATTGTAAGAAAGGATAGAGACAATCAATCAAATAATGCAATTACTCGATCACAATCTCAAGCACATCTACAAGGACAAAATTCAGATTCATCAAATGTCCCTAAGGTGCCTTTTAATCTATCATCTACTTCTAAATAGAAGGCTACATCTAAATCTTCAAATCCTAAAGACATGAGACCTACTCCATATAGTATCGTCCAACAACTCTAGCACACAAATGCTAAAATCTCCATGTTTGAGTTTCTTTGGATATCTCCAGCTCATAGAGCCATTCTAGATAAAGCTCTTCTCAGATCCAATGTTCTTGACAACCTTGATTTAGATAGATTCTAGACTATGGTTGGTCATCTTATGTCTCCACAATATATCTCTTTTTCAGAGGAAGATGATAATTCCTTAAGTCATCCGCATAACCAACCCTTGCACATTGAAGTCTTGATCCAAAACCATCGTGTCAAATGCATGTTGATAGATGGAGGCACTGGTCTCAACATTTGTTCTTATAGCTTGATCACACAATTAGGATTATTTGAAGCTGCTATTGATCCTAAAAAGAAGATAACTATCAAAGCATATGATGAACAAGAAAGATCTTCCAAAGGCATGATTGTCCTACCTATCAGAAGAGGTCCTGTTATCAGAGATATCACATGTCAAGTTCTTGATCTACCTTTGGCTTACAACATCCTTCTAGGGAGACCCTAGATACAAGAAATGAAAGATATTCCTTCTACATACCATCAATGTTTGAAATTTCCTTATGAAGGAGTAGAGGTGACCATTCCAGCTGACTTGTTTACAACTTGTAATGCATTGAAGGAAAGTGCAGACAAACTTGTTCCTAATAACAGAGAATCTTCCACTAAGAAAATAGATGTTTCCTCAACATCCAAGATAGAAGAAATTGCTAAAGAAGTCAAAATTAAGGATAAAGGTATGGGAGAATACACAATGGAACTAGTTTTATCTCTCACATCTCTCCCATTATCCCCAAAATCTTATGGACAACCTTCAAATAGAGTAAAACCTAATGCTAAAGAATCCCAAGTCAAATTCAATGAAAGCTTTGTCATGGAACAGGTATCTAAACAAGATTTTGAGGAAGATGAAGCCATACTTGCATGGTTATACAAAGATGAGTCTCAAACCCAATCCATCCATAAATGTGACGCTTCTTCAAGAAAAATTCCTGAGAAGTCATATGGACTAGGGGATAAACTAATTGCTAAAATGGGATATACAAGAAAAGGACCTCTAGGACTACAAGGTAAGGGTCTCTTGTCACCTCTTGATCATCATGGACACACAAAAAAGAATACAATAGGTCTAGGATATAAGAAGAAGCCTTTTTATCTTAGCAGCAACTCTCCTTATGTCTTGGAATAGATTGAACCATCAACAGAAATTCAATCAAAGGAAGAAACAAAACAATCCAACAGTGATGATTCTGACACCACCACTAAGCTCATTCCTTATGAGCATCTACCTAAAGAACTAAAAGATCTTCTTGAAGCTAAGGATGATCCAATAAAAATAATTAATGTAGTAGAACACAAGAACCTACTACTGAAATCAAAGAAGATGATTCAACTAAAACCATCCAAATAGTTGAACAATTGGAACAACATAGCGATTCTGAAATAGACTCTCATGAGTATGAATTCAAATCAGAATCAAAAGGAAACCCTTCTTGGGGAATCCATCTAGATTTCACACATATTCTCATCTTTCCTAGAGGCATAGATGATGAATCTAATGACTATGAGTGGGGAGTCATTCCAGAGGAGGATGAGCTAATTAAAGAGAAACATGTTGATGTCATTCACCAATATGTATCTAAACCCAATGTAAGTCTAGAGTGAAATAATGAACTTAACAAGTTTGATCCACCGATAGCTGAAGTGGACTTCCACAATGACATTGAGTCTATTCATGAATTGAATGTCTTAAGTTTTAATATCACATTTTAACTCGAGTGTCGAGTTAGGACCAATGATGATAGTGCCATATCCATAAACACTATCTCCCAATCCTTCCCCACTTTGACTATCTAGCATCCTGACCTTCTTGACCAAACTTTCATGAATCTGAGCCAAGATATCTATACCTTTCCCAATGACTATGCCCTTGCTTGCTACCTCAATGCAATTGAGCCCATGAGGACTTCCATTAGTGAACCAAGCGTTAGCATGACATAGTCAGATATCAAGTATGTCAGTCAAAAGAATAAAAATAGAAATAAAAAGAAAAGGAGTTCTGAGGGTGAAAACCACTTTGTGGTAGTCTCAGAACCTAAAATAGTAAAGAAAAAAGACATATCCAAAGGTGAAAACCTCTCTAAGGTGCCTAAGGATGAGATATTTGATGTCCTTTCAAGTCATTTATAGGATATATCTCTAGTTCTAATTGAACCCACTCAATCTATCAACTTGGGTACACCAGAAGAACCACAGATGATCCATGTAGCACAATCCTTATCAGAACAAGAGAAGAAAGCATTCACCACTTTCTTGATAGAAAAGAAGATCAACTTTGCATGGAAGTATTCAGATATGCCAGGACTAGATCCTAATCTTATAATGCATCATTTATCTATTTCTCCTGGAGTAAAACCTATTAAACAAAAATTAAGAAATATACATCCACATGTTGCACTCTTGGTCAAAGCTGAATTATAGAAACTACTAAAAGTTGGATTCATCCGTGTTATTGACTATGCTGAATAGATCTCTAACATTGTTCTGGTATCAAAACTAGACAAATCTACAAGAGTATGCACAAATTTTAGAGATGTGAATAAGGCATGTCCTAAGGATGATTTTCCACTACCCAACATTGACATGATAGTGGATATGACTGCGGGCTATGAGATGTATTCTCTAATGGATGGCTTCTCAGGCTACAATCAAATAAAAATTGCTCCTGAGGATGAAGAGAAAACTACTTTCACATGTGCATGGGGTACCTTCTGTTGGAATGTCATGCCATTTGGTTTGAAAAATGCAAGTGCTACATATCAGAGAGCTATGATGTCTATTTTTCATGACATGATGCATCACACTATGGAGGATTATGTTGATGATACTTTGGAAAAATCTATGATAAGATGTACACATTTAAATGATTTGAGAAAAATACTAGATTGAATGGAAAATTTTAGTCTCAGACTAAACCCTAAGAAGTGTGCTTTTGGTGTCACTTCTGGCAAGCTCCTAGGCTATATTGTTTCAAAAAAATGAATTGAAGTAGATCCAACAAAGGTTAAAGCTATCATGGAGATGTAGCCTCCCAAGAATATTAGTCAAATGAGAACATTACAAGGGAGAGTACAATCTATTAGACACTTCATATCTCAGTTGGTGAATATCTCACAACCTTTCACAAGAACATTACATAAAGGTGTGACATTTGCATGGAATGATGATTTTGAAAAGAATTTTAACCATATCAAGCAATATTTGGTGAATCCTCCTATTTTGATGTCTCCTATTCAGGGGAAGCCATTGATCCTCTATGTCTCCACTACAGATACATCACTGGGGGCATTGCTAGAATAGAATGATGAGAACAAAAAGGAGAGAGCTATATACTATATCAGTAGAACATTGGTTGCATATGAGAAGAACTATTCAATGATCGAAAAATCTTGTCTAGCTGTGATCTTTGCATCACATAAAATGAGACATTAAATATTATTTTATACAACACAACTAATAGCTAAAATTGATTCATTAAAGTACCTACTAAGCAAAGCTTCCCTCACAGGTAGATTAGCAAAATGGGTAATGCTCTTGAGTGAATTTGACATTGAATATGTTGAAAGAAAAGCTATAAAAGGATAAATAATTGCAGATCAATTAGCTGACACACCAATATTTGATGATACACCAATGCAAATGGAATTTCCTAATTAATCCATTATGAACATATCTTCTAGGGCTTGGCATCTTTTCTTTGATGGATCTTATACACAGAATGGATCTGGAGAAGGTATATTGTTCATCACACCTCAAGGATACTTGATACCCAAAGCATTCAGAATCAAGTTTCCTTGCACAAACAATATTGTTGAATATGAAGCTCTCCTTAACGGCATGAAGATAGAAATTGAGTGGAGAGTTACAGAATTACACATTCATGGAGACTCACAACTTGTAATAAACCAAGTCAATGATGTGTATCAAACTAAAGATGAGAAGCTGATCCCATATAAGAGAATTGTAGATGATCTAAAGAAATATTTCACATCTATCACCTTTGAACAAATTCCTAGATCAGAGAACAATGTTGCTGATGCTATGGCAATGCTATTTACTCTACTACAACAGCCCAAACATGAGCTATGCTATGAGTTCATAGTGGAAGCACTACCTTATCCTACATATGATTCCCCCAACACCCACATGATCTGCACTATTGTAGGTCATGATTCATCCAGATATAAAAATCTTTTTTTCCTATCTCCAAGACCAAATCATTCCCAATTCCTTTAACCAGTATGAAAAATGAAACCTTATCCTCATGGCATCCCGGTATGTCATCATTGGTAATGATCTATACAAATGAGGTCTAGATGGTACGCTACTTAGGTGTTTAGAATGGGAAGAGTCTCAACGTGCATTAGAGGAAGTCCACGAAGGTATATGTGGGTCACACTCGAATGGTGTTACACTAGCTTGAAAACTTATTAGGGCTAGGTACTATTGGCCTTAAATGGAAAAAGAGGCTATCACATATGCAAAGAATTGTCAAAAGTGTCAAGTACATGGTAATTTGATTCACGCAGTAGGGAGAGATCTAATTCCCTTTACAACACAATGGCCTTTTCAACAATGCACTTTTGATCTTATAGGTGCTATCTATCCACAATCTTCTAATGGACATACCCATATCATAACAGCTATAGATTATTTCACAAAATGGGTAGAAGCAGTTCCTTTTATACAAGCGATTGGCAAGAAAATTTCTAGGTTCATGTTGAACTACATCATATGTCAATATGCTATTCCTCATTCTATAGTCATAGATAATGGTGGCCAATTTAAGAATAAAGACTTAGATGATCTATGTGCCAAATTCAAGATTACACAACATTGGTCATCTATTTACTATCCTCAAGGGAATGGACAAGCATAGGATTCAAATAAGAATCTATTGAAAATCTTGCACCATAAAATTAATAAAATAGGAAGAGACTGGCATCTCATGATCAATCCAGCTCTCTAGGTCTACAGAACAAGTATCAGAATGCCCACTGGGGTGGGGCTACACCTCTCGCTTTAGTTTATGGGTCTGAAGTGGTACTACCTATTGAGGTTGAAATCCCATCACTAAGAATCAGAATGCATGGTCTAGTAACTGATGATGACTACAAAGTGTATAGGTTGCAAGAACTTGAACTACTAGATGAGTGCAGACAAGTAGTGTATGATCATCTCAGATTATATCAGAAAAGAATGTCAAGAGGCTACAACAAGAAAGTCAGACACAGAGAATTTCAGGTTGGCGATCTAGTCTTGAGAGAGAATCCCAAAAATTAATCACATAAAGAGCGCAAGGGGAAGTTTGAACCCAACTGTCTAGGTCCCTTTGTTATCACTTCTACTTTTGGCTCTGGAGCCTATCAACTCTCTATGACTGAAGGAGAATAGCTTCGAGAACCAATCAACATTCTCCATCTAAAGAAATTCTATGCCTAAGGCATTTAGTCCATGGTAAAATGTCATGAAAAAATCTTTAAAATCAAAAAAAGTCTTGAAAAAATGAACATCTTGGTGAAAACCTAGCAATGGACACCTTGATGATTCACAAAAAAAATCAAAAGATTCAAAAATACAAAAAAATTGAAAAAATGAAAAATACAAAAAAAATGAGAAAAAGAAAAAGTGCCTTGGTGAAAACCTAGAAAAAGGCACCTTGGTAGCAAAAATAGAATCTCTACCAAGATGGTGAAAACCTGGCAAATGGGCACCACTTGTTTCAAAATACTCCATCTATCAGCACAATCTTGGTCTTTCCCAACTTTCGGTCTACTTTAGTATGTAAATATCCTTGTTTCAATAAGTCGATCTGTACACCAATCAGCTCAAGCATCTGTATCCTATCAATGCTTAACACTTGGGGGCAATCAATGTCATATCCTATGGTCTCTAGTACATCTTAGACGAGTCATATCTAGTTAGAGTCATTTGAAGCTTAATCTGAGTCTGTCTATCTGTCTCCTCTCCCAAAAGGATTTTGCATCTACAACAATGCAATCAAACACAAATTGAAAACAATCTATGCTTTACATGCTTTTATCTCCTTGTATGCTTACTGATTCGCATTGAGATTTTTTCATACTATGTCCTTTGAGCTCTTCGATGATTTCCTTTATAGGATTTAGAGAGTGATGACTGGGGGCATAATCTTTTCTTTGTCTTCTACTGGTATGTGAAAGTCTAACAACTTTGGAAATTCTGGATTGAAATGGTGTCCGTCTGTAAGAGCCTCTATCTTGAATTGGATGGCCATGAGTATCTTGACCATTGATACCTAGAAAATTCAAGGAAGTTTGATCTAACTATTGTCTTTTTGAGTACGTTCTTTCTCCTACTATGAAACATGATCTTACCTAAGGAGGTGAATGATAAAGGGTCACTACGGGTAATTCACATTAGATTTAGAATCATCTCTTGACTATTTGATGTGTTTGTAATGCAAGGCATATTCAGGTCATCATGATGTTTATGTTTTGATTCTTATACAATTTGTTATATCAAAATGGACATGATATTTAGGTCATCCTAGTGCTTATGCCTTGGTGCTTATATCTAATTCAACATTCTGAAAACAAAATCAATATTCATATGTCTATGGTTGTCTAGCCAGTGGGCGTTGTATTTATTCTTGAGCATACAAATTGATATTCATATGTCTATGGTTTTATAACTAGTGGGCATTGTATTGATTTATTCAGTTACCTAAATATTCAATGATGAGAATGACTGACACATGATCAGTGACTAGGTCCTATTTCTTAGGTTTGCATTTCATTTTGCATATCTCTTCGCATTCTGCATGTTTGCATGGTCTCATAGAATTCTTGAACACTCAAACAATTTTTTTCAGTCACATCTTCGAATCTAAAAAGAGTTGAATCCTACAAGAAGGTCCATCCAATGACAGAGCAAGTACAATCCATTTTCAAGATCAAAATCAAAATCTAAGATCATTTATAATGCCAACTTCTTGCATAATCAACCTTCTAAACATCAAAGAAATCCATAATTCAACTTAACTGATTATCTCAAATCAAACTATCAAAATTTCAACTTGGTCAACCATGGTCAACTCATGGTCAAACCTAGTCAAACTTGGTCTCTAGGACCTCCAAATGATGCAGAATGCATTCTCGGACATGTATAATCATTTCTCAAATCAATTAACATGCTTCTAAACCATTCAACATTGACTTCTCTTGTCAGATTTCAATTTTAATCCCGAAGGGGGCATGTTATTGCACATCATTCAAGTCTATAAATCAAATATTTCTTTCAGTGATCAAGACAACAACCGCATCTAGGTTCTGATTCATCTAAAGACCTTGTCACTTGGGGAAAACTATCATCACTTGGGACATATCAGATTCATCAAGATCCATATCAATCTGGTATCCTAATCTATCTTGTAAACTATATTAGCTTTTCATAACCATCGGTTCATTAGTGTTATTTCCTTGGTTCTTTGTAACTAAAGGGTTCAGATGTGATACCAATATAATTCCTTTGACAATCAAGTCTAGAATTGGTCACTCACTTCTTCGTAATCATAAGGTTCAGAATCAGGTGTTTTGATACTTTTTGTACTCATTGGTTCCTCATTGCTATAGTTGACATCATCATGATTCTTGGTCGATCAGGAACTGAATCAGCTTTTTCTAAATCTTTCAATTGATTTCTGTCTTAGAATCGGTTCATCTTCAATCTCAAGTTCTATATCAAACACGGATGATTCTTTGAACCACTATGCTTTGCACAATGATTCAAAGAGGGGAAAAATGTAATACCCCAAAAATGGGCTATAGGTTCATTAATCTCCTACATCATCAAATCAAATGAAATCGATGTCATAGTCCTAACCTAAGGCACATCTCAACATCATTGAATCCTAATTGATCATCCTAAATTCTGCATCGGGGAATATTCCTAGCAATTTTCCTATTATCTAATTATCTTTAATTTAATGATTATTTGGTGATAAATCATATTTATCCTAAAGTTGATTAATTGACTATGATGAATATTTAATTAATTAATTTAATTCTGCCACTTAATTATTTAATTAGATTTAATTCTATTTATTCCTAATTATATTATTTAATTTTGACAATAAATCAAATGTCCTATGAATAATTGATTAAATATTTATTTAATTGATTAAATACAAGTTTTCAATATTTAATAATATAATTTTGAATAAAAGTTTGTTTAAAATAATTTATTAGCCCACAAATTAGTTATTTTTAAATTTAAAATCAGTTAAGTTGAAGATAAATCACTTTATTTATTTAATTAATTCATGATTATTTGTGCACATTCAAAGAGAAGTTAAACTTTAAATCAAAAAATCAATTCAAGTTGTTATCTTTTTGAAAATCAACATCTATTTTGAGTTCAAAGTTTATCTAAACTTCTGATTTGAGTTAAAAAGTTGTTCTTGCATGATTTTGCATGATTTTGTGAGTTAATCTATTTCTAATTTCTTGTTGACTCAAAAATAAACCTGAGTTCATCAAGAGTGATTTATGGATTTTCTCAATGCATCCTCAAGCCCTCGATTTCTATAAAATTAAGGCTCAACTCTTTACAAATTATCCACAAAATTTGCATACTTACTCTAGCGAATTGACATTAGAGGAATCATCAAGCTTCTTGTGAATCGACATTTTGTGAGATCAATTTTGTTTTCAATTCATTCTAGTTTCATATTTCATATCATTGTTAGCTTAATTTTCATATCATTTCAATCCATTTAGATTAATTTATTATCAATTTTTCTCATCTTATTGCATCAAAATATCAAAAAAATCTAGATTAATTTGCATTCATATTTCATTTCTTTCATCATTTAAATCATTTGTTTAGGTGTTGCATTGTCACTGATCTCGGTCTGATCTGAGAATACATACTCACACCTACTAGAAGGAATTAAATCACCTAGTTAGCTTAGTTTCAATTATTTTCATATTTTGATTTTGCTAACCTCTAATGTTTTACTGAAGTGTTGTGTGCACAACTAGGTAGAATTTTCACACACACATGATGAACCCTATGAAAATCGTGTGAATGTAGCATACACCAGTGACTTGTTTAGACATTCAAGACCAATTTCACCACTCAAAGCACCTTCAAGATACATGAGTGAAAGACTTACGATAATTGAGTATGAAAAGAAAGCCTTCCTAGACAAACAAGCTAAAAAGGAAGAGAAATTTAGACTCCTAGAGGTAGAGAGATAGGCCTTGTTGGAGATAGAAAGGAGAGCCTCTCAAGAAGAGCAAGACAAAATCTTGGCTCAGTAACATAAAATTTAACAACATGCATATTGGTGGTGGAAAAAGCTCTCCTCCATCCACCCCTCCTAAGACTCCATGAAGTGGAAGATGTTCAAGAACACCTTCACGATCTCATAGTCCTAGAGGAAGAAGGAATTCATGACATGATCACTATAGGAGACAAACACCTCCTAGGAACTCAAGGAAACCTTCACAATGTGCTCACCATGGTTCACAATATGGGGGTAGTAGCTCGAGTTTTGACCTTCACTCCCAAGACTTCATGAAGATACAACAAGAACCACTCTTCTAGCAGTATGTGGAGAGATACTTAGAGAAAAACAAAGACAAGTTCCTAAAGAGTTTAATCAACAAGGGCACTAGAGTCCCCTACAAATTTGATGTGGACAAGAAGATTAAGAAGCAAGGTCCATCTCAAGAAGAAGAGATCAAACAACTTAAGAGCATGCTGGAAAAGATGTTGGAACCCAAGAGTTCATTGTCACTTGATTCAATTTTTCCTAATCCTTTTGAAAAAAGTGTTAGCATGAAAGACTTCCCTATAAAGGTGGAGATACCTCAATATGACAAGTATGATGGGAATGGAGATCCACATGATCACATGTGTCAATTATATATCATGATTTTTGAGTTCCATCAAGATGACTCATACTTCATGAGATTGTTCCCAAGGAATCTTAAGGGTCAAGTGATGGAATGGTTCACCAACATAACTCCCCCTATTAAGACTTTCAAAGAGCTCATCCATAGATTTGTCCAACACTTTGCATCCAATATTTTGATATCCATCACCATGTTGTACTTATGCAACTTAAAGAAAAATCAAGGGGAATCCTTTGTCACTTTCTTGCAAAGGTGGAGATGACAATGCTCTCACTACCCTAGGACCATTCCTGAAAATGAGAAGATTGACATCCTTGTTAGAAACTTGGTTCCTAAAATGTGGTATGAAGTTAGGAAGATGGTTTTTTATTCCTTTGACACTATGGTTGAAACTACATGTAGGATTGAGGATGTTTTGAGAGAACAAGGAATTTTGACCAAAAATGGAAACAACAACAACAACAATCATCAAAATAATAACAACCTTAACAAGGATAAAGGAAAGAACTCACAATGGAATAGGAACAAACAAGTGGTCAATGATGGATTTTTCTACTCCTCCAAACCCATAGATCAAGTTATTTTAAACTTTTCTAGTGCTTTTCAAGCCATGAAACTCAATGCATCTAATCAACAAGAGCGCATGCCAAGATGCAAAGATAAGCCTAAGAAAGAGAGATGTAAGTTTTCAAAACTTGGTGATTCATATGAGGATGTCTTGAAAACACTAATTGCCAACAACCTTGTACATCCTCAAGATCCCACAAAGCATTACATACATGATGTTAAGCCACATTAGTGGGATGAGAAATCCTTTTGCAAGTTTCACAATGGCATTGGACATGATACTGAAAACTACTAGAAACTCAAACATATCATCCAAAATATCATTGAGAATGGAAAACTTAAGGTAGATGGATTGAACACCAACACTGATCATAAGGCATTCAGAGAGCTTTTGCCCAAGTATGAGAAGGGGGAAACCTCTAAACCTAAGAATGGCAAGGCTGAGATGCAGAGAATGTTGTTAACATGCTTGAAGTTATAGAAGAGAATGTCAACATTATAAGGGATAAAGTTCCCTATGGTTATGATCTAGACATGCACTCTCCTCCTATCTTTGATGAAGAACATGTCCTGGTGCTAAGGGGTCCTAACTCTAGAGTGTCATCTCAAACCCTCTATGTTGTCACACAAAGTCAAGGTCCCCTTGCCATTAGAAGACCCAGTTCAAGTCAACCAAGTAAACCAAAGAAAGTGGAATCTAAGAATGGCACCTCAAAACCAGAAGTCAATCCTAAGTTGAGCTATAATCTCATTGATCAGTTGCAAAGAACACTAGATCAGATTTCAATCTTTGAGCTCTTAGAGTTGTCCTCGAGACACAAGCAAGTCCTTGAGGATACTTTATGTGCAACAAACATCCCCAACAATTTAGACATTGATCAATTCTAGAACATGGTTAACCATATTGCTAGCCCTTGTTACCTTACCTTTTTGGAGGATGATTATAAAGCTTTGAGCCACCCACATAATCTCTCTCTTCATATTGAGGTCATGATCCACAAAACCTATGTTAGGCGTGTGTTAATAGATGGGGGTGTTGGGCTTAATATTTGTTCCTTGAGTCTTTTGAAGACATTGGGTTATTTTGAACAAGTCATAGATACCAAAAAGAAGATCACCATCAAAGCCTATGATGAGGTGGAAAGAAGTTCCAAGGGGTTGGTCATTCTTCCTGTTAGGATTGGCCCTGTTGAAAAACATATTTTATTCCAAATAGTTGATGTTGGTCCCCTTGCATACAATATCTTACTTGGTAGACCGTGGATTCATGATATGCAAGAAGTACCATCTACCTATCATCAGTGTGTTAAGTTCCCTTACAATGGATTAGAGATTTGTATACCTAGGGATAACACTTTATCTGTTAACTAAATTTCAGTGAGTGCTCATGTTCCTCTCAATAGAGAAACAAAAGACTTCAATGCAACCTTAGCAGAATGTAAAGACAAGATCAAGTCAGTAGACCTTGGCATGGGGGGGTATCAAATTAACTCCTTCGTAGCACTACTAGTTTAACCTAAGTCTTATGAAAAGCCTTCACAAGAAATGAGACCTTCTTCTTCATCTATGATTTTATTTGGCACGTTTGTTGAGTCCTCAGTGCCTATTCAAGATGAGAAAGAAGAGGTGGTTGTTAAAGACTAGATTTATAGAGAAGATAAATACATGCACAATGAGAAATTGTCTCCCTCTCCTAAGGATTATGGAAGAGGGTTACTTTTTTCAAAGAGATGGGCTATCTTGAACATGGCCCTATTAGTCATAGATTGGATGCTAGAGCCAAACCCCTTGATCATGCTCTTTTTGGATGCAAGTCTAAGGAGACGGCTGGCTTAGGATAGTCCAGAATACATACCTAATTTGACAAATCAGAAAGATATGTGTGAAGATTGGGTCCCTTCCACTAATCTCCTTTGGGGAGATTCAGATAGTCCAGTCACTCCTAAGATAGTTGTGAGCTTAGAACAAGATGAATTAGATGTAGAAGATCCTATTAGAGAATGTTAATGAAAGAACCTTGTTCATTTAATGGAAAGAGAAGGTATTACCCTTGATGAAATTAGAGCTTCCACATAAATACACCCCAAACCTTCATGGTGTAAACATCCTAGTCAAAGTTTAGAAACAAGTTTATTTGATTATGAATGGGACTCTTTCTCAGAGCCTTCCATAGTTGACATGGATGTTGATGTCATCCACACTTATATTTCTCAACCCAAGTTGGCCGATGAGTCATGTGTAAGATTAGAGGATTTGGACCCACATGTTTCCTTAGTGGATGATTCTTTGCTTATTAGGACAAATCCTAATTTGGGTAGCTTAGAAGGATACTCGACAGACTCTAACTCTTCGGTCACCAAAGATGATATCATTCACATTCACAACCTTAAACCAGTCATTGAATTACCTCTTATTTATCGTAAACTCCTTGATTGGTCCCAATGCTATAAAGAACTTGAGCTCTTAACATTTCAAAATGATTATGAGATAGCATGTTACTTGAATGCCATTGAACCCATAGTCTCTTCCACCAGTGAACTAGCCTAGTATGACAGAGCTAGACATCAAGTACCTTAGTCACAAAATAAAATGAAAATAAAATCAAAAGAATAGGAGTTCTAATGGAAAAAACCACTATGTGGTGGTGTCAGAACCAAAAAAAGTAAAAAGAAATGACATATCCAAGGGTGAAATCCTCTCTGAGGCACCTAAGGATGAGTTACTTGATCATCTCCCTAGCTACTTTCAAGATAGATCTTCAATGCTTATTGAACCAACACAAACAATCAATTTGGGTATAGATAAGGCTCAACAAATAGTTCATTTGGCTCAGTCCTTGTCACCACAAGAAAAAGAAGCTTACACTAAGTTCTTACAGAAAAAGAACATCTACTTTGTATGGACTTATTCAAATATGCTAGGGTTGGACACTAATCTTATCATGCATCACTTGTCCATAGCTCCAAGTGTCAAACCAGTTAAATAAAACTTGAGAAAGATGCATCCTCACATAGCTTTCCTAGTCAAAGAAGAATTAGAGAAACTCCTTGGTGCAGGATTCATAAGAGCTATTGACTATGTTGAATGGATATCAAATATTGTACTAGTTTCCAAACATGAGAAATCCATTTGAATTTGCATAGATTTTAGAGATGTCAATAGAGCATGCCCAAAGGATGATTTTCCACTTCCCAATATAGACATGATAGTGGATATGACTGTGGGTTATGAGATTTATTCCTTGATGGATCTTTTTTCTAGATAAAATTAGATTAAGATAGCTCATGAAGATCAAGAAAAGACTGCATTCACTTGTGCATGGGGTACCTATTGTTGGAATGTTATGCCTTTGGATTAAAAAATGTAGGAGCCACCTAGAAACAAGCTATGACAACCATTTTTCATGAAATGATGCATAAAAACATGTAAGATTATGTGGATGACACCTTGGCAAGTTAAATCCTAAAAAGCATGCATTTGGTGTCACCTCTGGAAAACTACTAGGATTCATCATTTCAGAAAAAGGAATAGAGGTAGACCTTGAAAAGGTCAAAGAAATCATAGATATACCACCTCCTAGAAACATTAGTCAAATGAGGAGTCTTCAATCTATAAGGAGATTCATTTCACAGCTGGCAGATAGAGCTCAACCTTTCAACAAGAACTTACATAAAGGAGTCAAATGTGTTTTGAATGAGGATTTTCAAAAGAGCATAGATCAAATCAAGAAATACTTGGAAAATCCTCCCATTTTAATGCCTCCTATCCCAGAGAAACCACTAATTCTATATGTTTCAATGATAGAATTTTCCTTGGGGTCATTGCTTGCTTAACTTGATGAACATGGGAAAGAAAGAGAAATATACTACATTAGTTGTACTCTTGTTTCATATGAGGTTAACTACACCAACATTGAGAAAGCTTGCCTTGTAGTTGTGTTTGCTTCCCAAAAGTTGTGACATTACATGCTTTTGCACACTATACACCTCATAGGAAAAATAGATCCACTCAAGTATTTACTAGGTAAGGTTGCCCTCATAGGTAGACTCACTAAATGGATGATGATCCTTTCAGAGTTTGACATAGAGTACATTGAGCATAAAGAAATCAAAGGACAAGCCATAGCAGATCAATTGGTTGATTTTCCAATATGAGATAATGCACCTATTCAAGTTGACTTCCTAGATGAACATCTCATGTATATGACTCAAAGAACATGGAAGATGTTCTTTGATGGATCCTTTATGTAAAATGGTTTAGGAGCTGGTGTGTTTTTGGATTCTCCTCATGGGTACATGATTCCTAAGTCGTACAAGTTATTATTCCCATGTACAAACAACAGTGCTGAGTATGAATCTTTAACAAATGGACTTAAGATGGCCATAGAATATATAATCAAAGAGTTACACATCTATGGGGATTTACAACTGATAATCAACCAAGTCAATGATGAATATCAAACAAAAAATGAGAAACTAGTACCTTACAAGAAAATGGTTGATTCCTTGAAATGATACTTCACATTTGTCATGTTTCAGAAAATCCGTAGAGTAGAAAAAAAAATAGCTAATGCTATGGCTACACTTTCTTCACTCCTTCAGTTATGGGAACATGAATCTAGATTTGAATTCCTGGTGGAAGTGCTACATTACCCTATCTATGACTCGCAAGAAATTCATGTCATTTGTACCCTTGTTGGTCATGAGTCATCCCATTATGGTTCCATTTACTCATATCTTTTTGATGGCATTATACCTAAAACCTTTAACCAATCTAAATGTAGAAACCTTACCTGAAATGCCTCTCACCATTCCCTTATCTTTGGTGATTTGTATAGGAGGGGTCTAGATGGAACACTTCTTAGATGCTTAGAAAAGGAAGAATCTGACCAAGCATTAGTTAACATCCATGAGGGCATCTATGGGGGACATTCCAATGATCTTGCCATGGCCCAAAGGTTTCTTAGGGTGGGTTACTATTAGCCTATGATGTAGATTGATGTAGTAGCTTTTGGAAAGTCATGTGAAAAGTGTCAAAAACATGGTAACCTGATACATGCTCCAAGAAGGGAGCTCATTCCTTCTATATCTCATTGGCCATTTCAGCGCTAGGCCTTCAATCTTGTTGGGAAGATTCATCCCAACTCATCCGGTGGACACAAGTTTATTATCACTGCTACTAATTACTTCACTAAATGGGTAGAAGCTATCCCACTTTCTGTTACCTCGGGCAAGATGGTCTCTCTATTCATTCTGAACCATATCATCTGTCGATATGGAGTGCCTTCTAAGATTATCACTAACAATGGAGGTCGATTGAAAAATAAGGACCTTAAACAACTTTGCAAGAAATTCAAGATTAAACAACATTGGTCCTTCATTTATTTCCGGCAAGGAAATAGTCAAGCAGAGGCATCAAACATAACCATTCTTAAAATCCTACATAGAATAGTTTTTAAGAGTGGTATAGATTGGCACTTATAGATAAATCCAACTTTGTGGGCCTATAGAATGAGTATTCGTACTCCTACTGGGGCTACTCCTTTTGCCCTTACAAATGGCATTGAAGCAGTGTTACCTTTAGAGGTTGAGATTCCTTCACTTAGAATTTCCCTCAAAGGTCTAGTTACAGATGAAGACTACCACGCATGAGACTTCAAGAGTTAGAACTTCTAGATGAGAAATGTCAAGCATCATTTGACCATATGAGGGTTTATCAAAAGCACATTTCCAAAGCCTTCAACAAGAAGGTTCTCCCTAGAGAATTCCAAGTGGGAGATCTTGTCCTACTTGAAAATCCTAAGAATCAACAACATAGAGATCAAAAGGGAAAATTTGAACCTAATTGGCTTGAACCTTACATCATTATAGAATCTTTTGGGATAGGTGCTTATTTACTATCTACAAAATAGGGAGAGCAGCTCCTTGATCCTATCAATCTCTTGGACCTGAATAAGTTCTATCCATGATTCCTATTATGTCTGGGGGCATCCTTTGTACATACTTATTGATCCTAAAAAAATTCCAAAAAAATGATATATTGTCAAAAATTCTAAAAATTAGAAAATATCCTTAAAAAATGATCCAATTAAGGACAATCCAACCTTGCAGCTTCAGAACAACACAATGGAAAACTCAACACAACAATTTTTTCCAATCAAATTTCCATTAACATGCCTGGCTGTAAGGCCTTCTGGGTTAGGGCCAATTACAATAAAAAACAATTCTACAAGATCATCAAGATCCAATACAACTTTTAGCAACTATCAACAACTGATGGAAACCCTAAGTCAAATCTAAACTTGAGGTCACAAGCCTCCAAGAAATCTCCTTGTCTCCAAGTGTGCAAACCACTAGCTCTTCTATTACAAACTATCAGATAGCAATCTGATCTACAATATCGTACATGATCTTTTCCACAACATCACTTATTTTCTACCCTCAGATCTACTTTCATAATCCTCTAATTCATCTCCTAAAGCATCTACCCAAACACCCCTTAAATACTAATAAGTAATCACCTTACAAACATTTAATTCAACATTTTGGCCTATAACAAAAGCTACCAACAATAAATGCACCAAGTCAGACCAAAAAATCACATAGAACTCCAGTCGGTAAACTAGAACTATTGAGTGCCAAAGAAACAACCAATCACCAATGAAACAATTAACCACATTGAGAAACACCAAGAAACACAAGCATTACTGAGCACCAGTTCCACCGAGCACAAGAGATTTCACCAAGTTCCTTCAGCGACCGAGCTTCCTTCAATAATTAAGACCATCAATTAAGGCTACAACTGAGTAACACCAGCCAAGACAAAAACCACCATGTAGATTCACCAAGGACCAAGAATGCCCCTGCATCATACACCCCAGGTTCAAAAAGATGTTCATCTGTGAGAAGAACATCTTCTAGGATTTAGCACATAAATCCCAAACTGGTTCTTCACATACAAGTCCATCTTCTTAGCTTGCATACTCTTCCACTTTAGCTTCCTCTATCTTTTCAACTCTTTTCTTGACAACACAAAGGTCTATTCTCCAAACTAATCATTCATACCTTCAGGATCTACCAACTCAACTCAGGTACCAATACTCAAGCTTCTGCTACCGAGTGTTGTATCTAGAAAAGGAATCAAGGAAAACTTCTTGTCATCTTTCTCAACAATAAACACATTCTTAACATAATCATATTTAGCTCTACATCAAATTGCCAAGGTCTACCAAGCAATATATGACAACTATTCATCTCCAAAATATCACATAACACAAGATCCTTATACTAGCCAATTTGAACATCAATGAAGCATTGTTCTCTCACTTCCAGAGCATGATCATCTTGCAACTAGCTAATGTGATAAGGATGTGGATGTCTCATTCTATTCAAACCAAGTTTCTGAACCATGTCCTCGGCAACAAGGTTATCAATACTACCACTATCAACAATAACATCATAGAGTTTACCTCCAGACTTGCATCGAGTCCTAAAAAAGTTACTCCTCTAACAAGGTTCCTCCTTTGTACTGAGCAATGTTTACCGAGCTAGCAAGTTCTTAGATTCAGCTTCATTTTGAATGTTCTCATTCACCATAGCAATTCATTGGTCACCAAGATTCTTCTATGTACACTCAAAAGAATGGTGTCCTTCCTCTCCATACTTATAACAATTAACCTTAAAGATAACTCTACCTATCTTCTTCTTCAGTTCTATAGGTTTCTATTCATCTTCTTCATCAGTCAATTTATCCTTCACCGAGTGATCATTCTTTTCTTTCCCTCAGGAGTTACTATGTTGTTTCCTTTTCAACTTATCTTATGCCTTCAGAGAATACTGATATGTATCTTCAATAGAATCAATCTTAAGCATACCAAGCTCATCCTAAATATTGAATCTCAGACCATTCACATACTAAGCTACATTTTCCTTACCAACTTCTCTGTGTCCAGACTGAATAGTAAGTTTGTACAACTCCTCAGTATAATCTTCAACAGAAAAATCCTTCTGCTTCAGATTCTACAACCTTAAACAAGTCAAGCTCATAGTCAGTAGGTATGAACTTAGAATTCAACTTAGTCATCAATAATCTCCACCAATTGATCTTCATTTCACCTTCATCTTCTCTATCTCTTTCTAGTTATTTCCACTAAAGAGAAGCATGTCCTTTCAACTTCGTCTATACCAATCTCACCTGAAGAGGATCTTCAATTTCTTCTAGCTCAAAGAAATCTTCAAGTTCACCAATCCAATCAATCAAGTTCTTAGGTTTCAAAGTACTAGAGAAAGTAGAGACTTCCATTTGGTAACTACTACTTAATCGAGCTCCAGATCTATGCAATTGAGTAGTTCTGTCTTCACTAGATCTATCCCTCTGGTCATCACAACTAGATCCAGCAGCTTCAAATTCTTTAGCAGCTTCTTCATAACCATCCTTAGTTCCAACATTATAAGGTACACCAATAAAAACTCTCATGATCTCAGTGATGATGTCATTCTTCATCAGTTCCATCTCAAATCTAAAATCAAATTTTACCTTCTCTGTAATCCTAGATTCCACAGTATCACATAGATCTGCAATTACTCTAGGGTCCAATCTTCTTGGAGGCATCCTTAAAGATAATAGAAAACCTCTGCAACAAACCCTACACCAATCACCTTGTGACAATCTCCAAGTTGTAGCAAGTCAGATCACAATCTACCACCTTGTAAACAACTAGTGCAAGATTTCACAAGTTCAGTGCCACAGATCTGCAACTCAGATCATATGATCTCTTCACCAACAAGATCAATTCCATAGGATCAGCCCTCATAAGATCAACTTAGCTCTGATACCACTTGATGTAGGCCAAGGCTAGGAGGATCCAATTACGGACAATCCAACCTTGCAGCTTTAGAACAACACAATAGAAAAATCAACACAATAATTGTTTCCAATCAAATTTCCATTAACATGCCAGACTGTAAGGCCTTTCAAGTTAGGGCCAATTACAATAAAAAAAAATTCTACAAGATCATCAAGATCTAATACAACTTTTAGCTAGCTCAGTCCTGAAAACTATCAGTAACTGATGGAAACCCTAAGGCAGATCTAAACTTGAGCTCACAAGCCTCCAAGCAATCTCATCATCTCCAAGTATGCAAACCACTAGCTCTGCTATTATAAAATATCAGTTAGCAATCTGATCTGCAAGATCTCTTAGGATCTTTTTCACAAATTCACTTATCTTCTACCCTTAGATCTTCTTTCATGATCCTCTAAGTCATCTCCTAAAGCATCTACCCAAACACCCCTTAAATACTAATCATCAGCCACAAGTCCATTGGATGAAACCCTTAACTCCTACAAATAAATATTAAATGCCATACAAGTCAGCTCATAAATCACCTTACAAAAATTTAAACATGTCAGCCTGTAGTAACAACTACCAACAATAAATGCACCAAGTCAGCCCAAAAAATCACATAGAACTCTAGTCAGTAAACCAGAACTACCGAGCACTAGAGAAATAATCAAACACTAGTGAAACAACTAACCACACTAAGAAACACTAAACAACACAGGCATTACCAAGTACCAGTTCCACCAAGCACCAGAGATTTCACCGAGTTCCTTCAGTGACTGAGCTTCCTTCAACAACTGAGACCATCAGTTAACGCTGCAACTGAGTAACACTGGCCAAGACACAAACCACCATGCAGATTCACCGAGGACCAAGAATGCCCATACATCACATCATCCTTGACTATTTTTGCACAACCGGTCTTATGGTCATCCCAACATCTATGCCTTGATGCAAGCATGGTTTTTCTACATTCAATTGGGTAAGCTAACATTGAAGTCATACTGACCTTTATGTCTTTGATGCTTATTTTAGAATCTTTCCACATTCTAATCTAATATAAATCACATTCATATCTTCATAGTTGCACTTGTCACTAGTGATGATTGTGTGATTTTATGATGTCCGTTAATAATGGCCCAATGATGAAAATAAGTTTCTTAACATTCTCTAATGAATGATGAACACAAAATCCTATGTTCCAGTTGCTCTATTGCAAGTACACCTTTGCATTTTCATGTAGCTTGCATTGTTAGACTTCATGTTAATTTGCATTTTTAGGCCACATTATGAGTTTGAGAGGGTTTTCCTTCATCTTTCTTTTGGACTTTTAATCAACTGTGGTCATGTTTTGATCTTCATTTCCTTATCTTCTTTCATGATATCAATCAAAATTTTATATCTTAAACAGTTGACTGATTTCAGAGCATTCTCTTTCTGAGGGAAAATTCTCTTTCTTCTCTCCATTTCTTTCCACCTCTTCCAAACTTCTATCTTCCACTCACTTTCACCCCAATTTTTTCTTCTAATTCAACCTTGGGATATAATCTTTCATGCTTGATGATTTAACTTGGTTTTTTGATCCTTATATCATTCATCTTACATCAAGAACCTTATCTTTAGTTCGATTTGATCAAATTTATCAATTCGTTGTTTCTCCTCTATCTCATTTCAATTTTGATCACGACGGGGCAACATCTATCAAACTTCAATCCTTGATTCAGCTTTATCAATCATATCAATTGCTCCACCTAGGGCAACCTTGCTTGAGATTCTTATCTCAGACATGTCAATTACCTATTTACAAGGTTGTTGACCATGTCTTTTTCAATCAGCTTATCTTTTTCATGATGTGTTCCCATACGTCGATCACACGTCTAGGTTGTTTTGTGATCCCAAATCGATCTCACGCTTCAATTGCATTCTTTGACTACATGTGTTCCCATAAAGATCACACATTTGTCAAAAAAGGGCAAATTTATGCACTCTATAATGGTCTCGTAGACTATGGGCCCTCATTCCTCAATTTATCAATTTCTTGAATCAATGCCTTGCAATATTTTCAATTCAAATCAATTTCCTTGATCAAATTGTAATTAATTCAATTTTTTCAATATTCCCTAAGGTTTGATCATTTTATCCTAATCCTTATTTAATTAAAAGAAAACTTCCCTTTTAATTAAATAAAATAATCTTATTAAGAGAAAATCCCTCTTTTAATAAAGTCCCCACTTAAATCTCCTTTTGTGATGAAAAAGGAAATAAATCAAATAAAAATTCATTTTTCTCTACACTTTTAATGCACATATTTCTAAGTGGTGGGCCCCTTTCTTCTTTTTACCTCTTTAGGGATTTATCCCACATTTCTCTTGAGGATGCATTTTCCTCCACACTTTCCTTTATAAGGAGCCCTCTCCTTCTCATTTTAGGGATCTAGGTTTTTATGTATTGTTATGTTGCAAGTTTGGAGAGCGATTTTGGAGGAGATTTTGAGCACTTGAGCTTGAACATTGCAACTTCTCTTTTCTTGTCTTCTTCTCTCATGCCTCCATGGCAATCCATTTAGATTACTCTTGCATTTGTATGGTAGATTAGACTCATATTTCATTTCATAGAATAATCTTGCCTAAGCATTTCCTTTCATAGATTAGTTTTCTTTCGTCCATTATTATCATATAGAATATCTTCCATTCTCATTTGAATGCATATTTGATGATCATGGAGACTAGTATTCTTTCTTTTCCTCTTTGAATATCTCATTTTATGGTGTACTTGCATGGGTATAAACTAGGTCTAAACTGAGGGCCTCCATTACAAACTCTTGCACTCCATGAATAGAGAGCTATGAGTCACCATTCAAGACCTCATTCTTGAGAAATCTTGAATATAATGACTCATAGAAGTGTGTCAACATTTTAGCACACAATATGTTCCCATAAAAATGTGAACTATTAATCTACAAACTCTCATGTTAAACAACTACAAAATAAAGTCAAGATAGTTCCTTTAACATGTTATACACATAGGATATAAATTCATTTCCAAAGTGTAAGGTTGTGTTAAAGGAACTATGTTGACTTTATTTTGTAGTTTTTTAACATGAGAGTTTATAACTCATGTACCTCATGCTAGTGTGCTTGGATACCTTGTATACACTATTCTACATTAGACTAGACATTATCCAACTGCATGTGAGGGTTGTCACTGTTATTAATTGGTCTAAAAGAAAGGATCACATGTGTGTTATAGAACTTCATACAAATACTCACTATTTGGATAATGTCTAGTCTAATGCAAAATAGTGTATACAAGGTATCCAAGCACACTAGCATGAGGTACATGAGTTATGTTTATCTCATTAGATATAGATGGACATTAATTATCAATTGAATGATACATTCCCATAAAATTGTGAACTCCTATTTATCTACAAACTCTCATGTTAAACAACTACAAAATAAAGTCAACATAGTTCCTTTAACACAACCAAAATTAAAATTAAATTATCTCTATCCCTAAGATAAACTAAGTTGCCTTCATATATTTTATGTCAAACTACTATTAAACTAATTGTACCCTGCTAGTCACTGTCTCCAGAATATCAACCAAGGCACTAGACTTAAATACAATAAAAATAGTGAAGTGAAAGAGTGGAAAGATAAATGGATTGCTATTAAATTTCACTCCTAAAGTGACAAGGATGAAATGCATTCATTAGCAGACTGAGCATGAAAAAAAAGTTTTGAGACCCATCCACTTTTCTACACCATAGCAAATAATCTTAATAGAAAACCCATATGGTAGAAATTTGGATGCACTATGCCATTCTCCACCTCTCATTGAGCAAGGCTAGCCAAAAAAGGCATCAAAGGCATCCATTTGTAGGTGTGCAGCTATGATTATTCCATAGTCGAGTGATGGGTATATTTAGATGTATCAGTTGATTTCTATAGAGCTACAAAAAAAATTCGGTTTAAATTGGTTGACATTCCATATAAGTAAAGAGGCACAAGCTAAAAGAAAGTGACTACATCTTTAATGTTATAGAATTCTCCAAGCAAGAAAATGAAAAATGATACCCTCACATTCTGGACTTTTATTTTTGTTTGGTTGGTGCAAGGCTCCCCTAAAGCTATCATTTTTTATATTTTTGTTGTTGCTTCAAACTTTTCCAATATCAATACATACATATGCCTATATGTGCATACGCATAGGATATAAATTCATTTCCAAAGTGTAAGGTGAAGATTTATCTCAGAGCTTGGGATACTTTTTCTTCATAGAACTTAGTACATTACAATGTTTTGTACAATATGTTTGATAGAGAATTTGAGCCAATTCCCATTTATTTTGGACTCATTTTGATTTGAATGTGTTCTCTTAACAACAAGTAGCACACTCTTATGCTAGGTCCTCATACATGCCTTGCTTGCTATAGTCCTATACCTGGGTGGAAATGAATGGGTGGTTGGGATAAAAATCCCAAGGAGAGAACAGATTTTGCCCCTTTAGAATTTACCTTTACTTCATCATCCTAGACTTAATCATTTTCATGCCTTTAGAAGCCCTCCCTTTTAAACTTGGACTTAGATTCAGGGACTTGACTGATTTTGATCTCACACTTACTTCCTTGACTTCACCAAAATTCTTAATTTTAACTTTGGTTGCATTAAAGGAACAATGTTGACTTTATTTTGTAGTTGGTTAACATGAGATTCTAGGATTATAGTTGGGTATTAAATAAGTCTTATAAGTATTTAAAATACCTTAGAAGTTTTAGTGATCAAGTCACATTTTAATGTCTAAACATCCAACTAATCCCTCTAACCAGTTAGGAGTGGTTTGGGAAGTTGAGATGAAGGTTTATATGTATCTTTTGGAAGCCATAGTATGACAGAGAAGCCTGATGTATAGATGAAACAAGAAATGAAATAAAAGACAAGTTTTTCTAAATGAAATAAATGATCTTAAAGGTGTCAAAGTCTTGTTTTGGTTTTTCCTTTTCATTATGCAATAAGGAATAGTTTCCAAACATTATTATTCACTCATTGAATGATTTGGAGGCTTTTATGTTGACTATCACATGCGTTAACCAGACATTGTGATTCCTTGAAGTATTTAAACCTTTTTCATTTTGGGCACTTAGGGTGCGGATTCAAATGTAAATCTTATTTGTTTCATGTTTAGTAGGAACTGACTAATGAACTACAACTGATTTGGAACTAGAATGAAGAATATGTAATTCAAGATTACTAAGGAGTTGATGTTTAGATAATGCAACATGATTAAATCAGTTTTATGTTGTCATTGATGTCAACTAGCTTGATAGTACTTATCTTGAAGTTACTACACTGACACATCTGAAGAAAGGTGAAAGAGATGAAGAATAGAAATATCTACATGAGGAAGATGTATATGTTAGATGAGGATAAGGAACACATTGAGTAATTTTTTGATGAGTCTATCACTTGATGGAATTGACTTCATTATGTTGCATTTATCTATAATGAAGAATAGAGCTAAAAGACACAAAGCAGTGTTGTCAGTAAATGAAAGCATTTCAGTATACACCAATCGAGCGTAGTGTATACCAAGCACAGTATTAATTGAGCATGTGTTCACCAACGCATTTTTTATTAATCAAGCAAAATAGAATGAATTAAATGCACAGTTTAGTTGATAAGATTGATGAGCTAGAAAATGTATGATTCTGAGGTAACAGATGAAGTTTGTTATGATGATCTATGGCTAGCATAATATGAGAGAGATCTAATGGATTGAATTGAAACATGTTATTGACACATCAGCCGGAGGAAGCTTAAAGCGGAAAAATCAACGATGATGATTAAGCAGCAAAATCTGATGGAGGAGAAGAAAATGTTTTACATGTCTATATAAGAGACTGGAGATGTCATTTTTGAGATGTTGGAATAGAAGTTATTGTATAGTTTTCATGTGAATGAGCTTCATGCATTTTGATCATACAGGTTAATAAGAACTGAGCTGCAGAACAGTTACTAAGCTATGGAGAGCAATTACCAAGGAACAGTAATTTAATACATTGTTGAAATCTAAAGTGATATATTGGTCAGAAGGATTTAAATGAGAAAAATACTGATCTGTAATCTTCAATTGAAGTTGTAATAAGGCAGATCATTTACTGTTACATAGTTAACCATTGTACATAGTCAAATCTCTTAACCGAGTGGACTATGAAAGTCTTATGATGTATCATTCATAGAATGAACATTGTTATCCTGTCAACCCCAGAGTGACTACTGGTTGGGTGATAACTTCTAGTCTAAAATCCTCTAACAACGTCACACCTAACAGTGTGTTTGTAACCTTTAATAGGGTTGGGTCTTCACCAACCTCACTTCAGAAGAGTGAATATTTCGGGTTGTCCGTCCCAGGTGGTTTTTCCCTTCACATGGTTTCCACGTTAAATCTCTTGTGTTATGTGTTGATTGTGATATTTTTTTGTTATCATTGATTGTATATTGCATGTTAGATTTGATCGATAAATACTATAATTTTTAGACAGACAATCGGTAAAAGCACAGATAGTGAGATTATTATTGTTTACCGAGTAGCAGACATTGAAGTATTTGTTTCTAGATTATACATCTTGTAGTGGGACAATGTTTAACTGATTCACCCCCCTCTCAGCTATTCCAACAATTGGTATCAGAGCATCAGTTGCTTAGAATAGAGTCTTAAGGACTTCAGCACAAAGGTCTCAAGATGTACAAGAGGGAAGTACCGAAATTGAATAAAGAGAATTTTGCAGTATGGCAGAGCCGAATGAAGCTACATATATCTAGAATTGGGAATTCTGCACTAGAATTGATGGAGAATGGCTACATAGCTCCACCCACTGGTCCTTTAACCCTTGATCAACTAAGAGACAAGCATGAACACAATGTCACTATGATGGAACTTGTTGATGCTTGTACCGATGCTGAGTTTGAAGACATTAAGGGATGCACCATTGCCAAAACCATGTGGGATAAACTAAACTTGATATATAGTGGAGACTTGAATGTTAAGAGAGCCAGAGCAGAAAGTCTAAGAGGTTGTTTTGATGATATGAGGATGAAAGAAGTTATAATTAAGATTCTCAAAACCTTGTTGCCAGTTTATGTGATCAGGATCTCTACAATTCATGAAATAAGGGTCGTATCCAATCTTACCCTTGACACTCTAATTGGTAAGCTTACAACCTTTGAATTAAACAATTTTGATAATAGTAATGTTCCTTCTATTGAATCTACTTTCATGTCTTCTTTGAAGATTAGTAAGTCTAGCAAGAAAAATAAGAATGATGACAGTGATAGCAATACTGATGATGAACTTGATGAGATTAAAGCTCTTATGGCTAGAAGATTACCCAAAGGAAAAGGAAGATATAGAGGTAAGTTACATTTCGCATGTTTTAGTTGTAAAGAGGTTGGCCACATTGCTGCTAGATGTCCACAAAAGAAAGATGATGAAAGATCCAAAGACTGATGTGAAGGAAGCTATGGGAGAAGAGTCAACAAAGTCTATCAATACAACAAAAGAGATAACTAAGATAGCTACGACAAAAAGAAAAGGTATGTTACATAGATGAATATGTTGAATCTAAATCTGACATTGATGATGATGAAGAAGTAGTATTTGTTGCTATGAAAGATGATTCAGAAGAAGAGAAACATGAAGAGACAGCACTGATCTCTAGAGTAGATAGAAATGATACATGGATCATAGACAGTGGTTGTACACATCATATGACTGGTGATGTAGAGAAGTTTGATCATCTTATAGAATACAATGGAGGATCTATGAGAATGGGAAATGATGCACCTTATATGGTAAGAGGTAAAGGATCATTGATGATCAATGATAAAATTAAATGTGAGAATACATATTGGGTATGGACTGAACTATAACTTATTAAGTGTGGCACAGTTGAACAATTCAGGCCACCGACTTCCTTTTGAGAGTAAAAAGGTGAAAATTCATGATGATGAAGGAAGACTTGTTGGAACTGGTACACAATCCAGAGGTAATCTATTTTATTTTGATATTGATTAGTCTTCTTGTTTATTAATGAAGGATGAAGATGCATGGTTGTGGTACAAAAGATTATGTCATGTGAATTTTGATAACATGATCAAGATTAGCAAAAAGAGAAGAGTTAGAGGTTTTCCTAACCTATCTAAACCGAATCATGCTATGTGCCATGAATGTCAGAAAGGTAAGATGACTAAGTCTAGTTTTAAAAGCAAAGACTATTCAACAAAGAAGACACTTGAGTTGGTTCATACCGACCTATGTGGTCCTATGAGAACTTAGAGTTGTTTAGGTGATAGATATTTTATTCTTTTTGTTGATGACTATACTAGACTGATGACTATTATGTTCTTAAAAGAGAAATTGGAAGCTTTTAAAATGTTCAAATGGTATAAAGCTAAGGTAGAAAAAGAGACTGGAAAAGAAATTAAATGCTTAAGATCTGATAGAGGAGGTGAATTTATGTCTAATGAATTTACTAATTTCTATAATGAGCATGGAATTAAGAGACGGGTCTCAGCACCGAGGACACCGCAACAAAATGACATTGCTGAAAGAAGAAACAGGTCAATCATTGATTATGCTATGACATTGATGATACAAAAGAATGTTGCTCAGACATATTGGAGGGGAGCTATCAGTACAACTATATATGTTCTTAACTGAGTACAACTGAAGAAGGACACCAATCAGACACCTTATGAGCTATGGTTTGGACACAAACCTACTATAAGCTATTTCAAAATTTTTGGAAGCAAATGTTTTATTCTAAAAGATGAGAGAAATGGAAAATTTGATTCTAAAGGAGATGAAGGAATATTCTTAGGGTATTCTACCAAGAGTAAAGCATACAAATGTCTGAATAAGGTTACAAATAAGATAATTGAGAGCAACAATGTTCATGTTGATGAGTTTGATGACAAGAACACCGAATATAGTCAAAAGGAATTGGAAGACTATGGTAGATTCACTTACATTAAACATCCAGAGTATCAATCAAAATTGTAGCCTGTGGTAAGCAGTCAACAAGAAAACAATGCAGATCAGCATGAAGAACAAATCGATGAACAAAATGGAGCTATCGAGCAAGCTAATGAATCAGAACAGGATGAACAACAAAGAAGAGATAGGATACTGGCTAAGTTTGTTAGAAGACACCATCCTGAAACACAAATTATTGGAGATAGACAAGTTGGAATGCAAACTAGGAGCAAAGCAAGACAAGGTACATGAATAGTTTGTGAATTTGAACCAAGAAATGTGAAAGCTACATTAGAGAATGAGGAATGGATTAATGCAATGACCGAGGAAATAGAAAAAATAGAAAAGAACAAGACTTGGAGCTTATTACCCCAACTAAAAGACAAAAATTTTATCGGCACTAAATGGATATTCAGAAACAAGCTAAATGAAAATGGAGAACTTACTAAAAATAAAGCTAGATTAGTATGCAAGGGATATGCACAGGAAGAAGGCATTGACTATGGAGAAACTTTTGCACCTGTTGCTAGATTAGAAGGAGTTAGAATGTTGCTTGCATATGCTAGACACAAGAAATTCAAAGTCTATCAAATGGATGTAAAGTCAGCATTTCTAAATGGTATACTTGAAGAGGAAGTCTACATAGAACAACCAGAAGGATTTTTTGATCCAGACAATAGAGATATGGTATGTAGAGTACTTAAAGCTTTGTATGGATTGAAGCAAGCACCGAGAGCATGGTATGAAAGACTGCACACTTACTGAGTATTGGATTTGTTAGAACAAGTGAAAACAACAATCTATATATGAAAGGTAATACTAATGACACTATTCTTATTACTAAAATATTTGGGGATGATATTATTTTTGGAGGATAAGATCATATATGCAAAGCATTTGCTGATGAAATGTAAAAAGAATTTGAAATGTCAATGTTCGGAGAGATTAAATTCTTTCTCAGACTACATGTGATTCAGTAGAGTGATGGGATATTCATCACATAGTCTAAGTACATAAAGGAAGTATTGAATACATTTGGAATGGAAGATGCTAAACCTATGAGAACACCAATGGCTACTAGATGCAAACTAACCAAGGAGGATGAAACTACAGAGGTAAATCAGACACTTTACTAATCCATGATTGGTAAACTAATGTATGTAGTTCACAGTAGACTAGATATAGCACATGTTGTGGGGATTGTTGCTAGGTTTTCTACTAACCCTAGAGAATCAAACATGACTGCTACCAAAAGAATCTTAAGATATCTGAAAAAGACTGAAGACTATGGCATTTGGTATCCTAAGGAAGGAAAGTTTGAGTTAAACGTATACATTGATGCTGATTGGGCTAGAAATGTAGATGATAGAAAAAGCACCACCGAAGGAGCATTTTTCTTTGGTGATAGACTTGTAACTTGGACAAGTAAAAAGCAAGCTTGCATCTCTCAGTCAATAGCTGAAGCAGAGTATGTTGTTGCTACTACTAATTGCTCAAACATTGCTTATATCAAACAAGTGTTGGAGGGAATGAATGAGGTAATTACTGACCCAGTGATAATATACTATAACAACACTAGTGCCATTAATATTTTGAAGAACCCATCAATGCACTCTAAAAAAAAGCATATATCTATTAAGTATCATTACTTAAGAGAACAAGTGTAGGAGAAGCAAGTGAAGTTAGAATTTGTAACATCTAAGGAACAACTTGCAAATATTTTTACAAAACCACTACCGAAGGACACATTTGAATACTTGAGGATTAGACTTGGGGTCCGTCCCCTATCTATCGGTCACTAAGGTGATTTGGGTGTTGCATCAACCTACTCATAACAGAAGATCACTTATGTTGATGCAACATACTTTCAACTTTGAATCATGTTCAAGGTTTTGATTAAGTTTGTTAAAATAAGATAGATTGAGATATCGGTATATAGAGATACAAAGAATGTAATGGACAATAGAGAGTTACTTGGCTACCGATAGAGCTATTTTCTTATTTGTTTCTTTGGCATTGTTGTCAAAGGGAGAGATGAACAATATGAATAGGGAGAGTTTATATGAAAAGGAGAGAAATTGCACCAATGAGAATTATCTAAGGGAGAGCCAATCTGAAAGGAACAAAGCATTGTAAATCAGAAGCAGATACAGGAGAACTGAAAAGAGCATATCTGATGACAAGCATTACAACCTTACAAATGTTGAGTAACATAGTGATTAAACATATTAAGTCTATTTGACTTACAACATTTGTTTTCAGAGTTGTAGAATACATGTTTGGTATGTGTATGGTACACTTCATATTATTTTGAGTTACCATCAATGCCAAAGGGAGAGATTGATGAACTACAATTGATTTGGAACTAGAATGAAGAATATGTAATTCAAGATTACTAAGGAGTTGATGTTTAGATAATGCAAGATGATTATATCAGTTTTATGTTGTCATTGATGTCAACTAGCTTGACAGTACTTATCTTGAAGTTACTACACCGACACATCTGAAGGAAGGTGAAAGAGATGAAGAATAGAAATATCTACATGAGGAAGATGTATATGTCAGATGAGGATAAGGAACACATTGAGTAATTTTTTGATGAGTCTATGACTTGATGGAATTGACTTCATTATGTTGCATTCATCTATAATGAAGAATAGGGCTGAAAGACATGAAGCAGTGTTGTCGGTAAATGAAAGCATTTCAGTATACACTGACGGAGAGTAGTGTATACTGAGCACAGTATTAACTAGGCATGTGTTCACCAACGCATTTCTTTGTTAACCAAGCAAAATAGAATGAATTAAATGCATAGTTTAGTCGATAAGATTGATGAGCTAGAAAATGTATGATTTTAAGGTAACGGATGAAGTTTGTTATGATGATCTACGGCTAGAATCATTCAAGAGAGATCTAATGGATTGAATTGAAACATGTTATTGACACATCAGCCAGAGGAAGCTTAAAGTGGAAAAATCAACGATGATGATTAAGCAGCAAAATCTGATGGAGGAGAAGAAAATGTTTTACATGTCTATATAAGAGGCTGGAGATGTCATTTTTGAGATGCCAGAATAGAAGTTACTGCACAATTTTCACATGAATGAGCTTCATGCATTCTAATCATACAAGTTAATAAGAACCGATCTGTAGAATAGTTCCTGAGCTACAGAGAGCATTTACTAATGAATAGTAAGTTAATACATTGTTGAAATCTAAAGTGATATATTGGTCAGAAGGATTTAAATGAGCAAAATATTGATCTGTAATCTGCAATTGAAGTTGTAATAAGGTAGATCATTTACTGCTACATATTTAACCATTGTACACAGTCAAATCTCTTAACCGAGTGGACTATGAAAGTCTTATGATGTATCATTCATAGAATGAACATTGTTATCTTGTCAACCCCAGAGTGACTGCTGGTTGGGCGATAACTTCTAGTCTAAAATCCTCTAACAAGGTCACACCTAACAGTGTGTTTGTAACCTTTAATAGGGTTGGGTCTTCACCGAACTCACTTCAGAGGAGTGAATATTTTGGGTTGCCGGTCCCAGGTGGTTTTTCCCTTCACAAGGTTTCCACATTAAATCTCTTGTGTTATGTGTTGATTGTGATATTTGTTTGTTATCATTGATTGCATATTGCATGTTAGATTTGATCGGTAAATACTATAAGTTTTAGACAGACAATTGGTAAAAGCACAGATAGTGAGATTATTATTGTTTACCAAGCAGCAGACATTGAAGTATTTATTTTTGGATTATACATCTTGTAGTGGGACAATGTTTAACTGATTCACCCCCCTTAGTTATTCCAACATCAACAAAGTATTTGGAAACAATATTATTTGTTTGGATCAGTTTGAGAGTCACATAGCATGATTGTACCCTCACTTACAACAACATAGACTGGTTTATTTAGATTTCTTTATTTATTTTGAAGTTTACTTGTAACTAATAACCATTCCATGGACTCAAAGGCCTAGAATCCATGGAATGAAGATTATTAACCATGTACAATATTGATCTAACTTGGAAGTTGCAGAAGTTTGAAGGAAAAGAGTGATCACTGATTGTGACAGGGAGTGTTCCATGGAATTTCATTCCACAAGTATAACATGAGCAAGCGTTTGAGATGAAGGGCATAGTGTTTTTATTATTGAAATAGTCTTGTATGTTTATTTTTGAATAATACACTGATTCTCTCTTTTTTAATGTCTTTTTGAAAGAATTTTTATATAATAAATATTACTTTTATAAAATAAAATGAATGATAAATACTACACATTCTTAGATAAAACATCTATAGCCTAGAGCTTTATAGAAATCACCTTCTCCTACAACTCACAACCATAGTACCAATTCTAACCTAGCAAAGATCACATTCAATCAAACATATATGTTTAAAAAAAACTAATCATACTATAGGTTAAGGTAAGGAAATCTTTACAAGCGGTCCTTTTGTTTACACTAAATAATAGTGGAAACCCTCACAGGTGATCCTCCTTTTACACCAAAATAATAGTGGCAATCCTCACAGGCGGTCCTCCTTTTACACCAAATAACAATGGAAACCCTTGCAGGAGGTCATCCTTTTACACCAAATAACAGTGGCAACCCTCGTAGGCAGTCCTCCTTTTACACCAAATAATAGTGGAAACCCTCACAAGTGGTCCTCCTTTTACACCAAATAATAGTGGCAACCCTCACAGGCAGTCCTCCTTTTACACCAAATAACAGTTAAAACCCTCCCGGGTGGTCCTCCTTCGCGTACTCCAAGCTTGATCTAATAATGAAATGAGATATGAATTTTATTTTTTTTAAAGTTAAGCCTATGTTGGTCAAAATTTTGACCTACATGGTATTGGTCGAAATTTTGACCAACACAGGCATGGATTTAAAAAAAAGAATGTTTTCCTTCTATAATCCGACCAACCTAAACCTTTTTATTTGATGGTCAAAAATTTTGGTAGGAAAATAAGGTCAAATGTAGTAGTGGATGGATATCAACTTTACCAAATGACATTCTATCTTTATTCAAGTCTTAACCTATTTTTTTCAAAGAAATTCTCTGTGGAAACCTTTGGATCATTCACCTTCAATTTTTCTTTAGGAATTATGGAAGGAAAGAAATAGGAGATTATTTCAAGGAAAGGCTATGGATAAAGTTTTGTTGCTAAACACAATAGAAGTAGTCATCGTAGAAACAATGAATTCAATAATTCAGGCTCAGAGTTCTACACCAAATTTTTATACAAGTTGGGATGATATTATGTTGAAAAACTAGTTTGGACTCAAAGCTCCTCAAATTTTAGGTAGGGGTGGACAGGCTAGCATAAGAAATAGATCAAATTTCATTTGGACTCCACCCAATATGGGATGGTACAAACTAAATTTTGATGGAGCTTCTAGATGAAACCCTACACCCTTAGGTGTCGAACATGTGATACATTCTTGAGCCAGGGTAAGAACATGTAGCTAGACTTTCAAAACCTCTAGAAAATGATACAAATAATGAGGTAGAATTCAAAGCCCTACTAATAGGATTATGTTTATATTTAAAATTGGATTTGGCTAAGATATAAATTGAAGGTGATTCCACTATTATGGTTAATGATGTAAGAGCCAAGTCAACTCCAAGTTGGAAGCTTCATTCTTTCCTTGAGGTGATCTTAAATTTGATAAGTAGATTTGAATAGGTTATGATTAATAATATCTATAGGGAAGGAAGCACCATGGTAGATGAACTAGCTAAACAAGGAGTAGAAGGAACTACCCTTAAGCATATTTTTATAGAAGAGGATACCACTAGAATACGGGCTAAATCAGATTAGAGGTAGCAATCCAAGTATAGCTTGATTTCCTACGAAGATTAGCTGAATTGAATCCCCAGTCTTATTAACTATAAATTATTATAAGTACCTTACTTACCACCTTGACATATGGGTTGAAGGCAAAAGGTAAATTTAAATTTGGATTGGCAGGAACAACTAGGTGATTTGCATAATCCACTATTTATTAGATGATGAAGATATTAATATTTTGGAATTAATGGGGATTAGCATCATTGGTAAAGATAATGTTATCATAGGAATTGAAGGGTTAAGGCACCACTAATTTTCATTTTGATTGACAAGGTTCAAATTAATTATTGACAAGACAAGATGCACTGAAGGAAATTTCAAGACTTTATGGGACATTTCATCTACTTCCCTCTCCAAATTTGGCTAGATTTGTCATTGTTAAAGTAGAAACTCTTGTTAATTGAGAAATTGTCACCTATTTAAGCTAGAAACCATCGACTATAAGGAACCATAACATTTTTTAAATGATGTCCATCATAAGTTATTAGACGTTATTTTGCAAAAATAGAGATGGATGATACAAAGTGTTGGTGCTCAAATCAATAGATTGGATTTCCTATGGACTTGCCAATCCAATGCTAGGAAACCCAAGTGACTTGGCCAACTAACAAGTTTCAACCAAGGGAAAGGTTGGAACTTCTGCAATTCTGGCTCTACAGGACCAAGGCTAGTAGGCCTTCACCTTAACTTATCCTCCAAGCTTAAGGATTTTTATAACATATCTGAATACACTTCAAACCCTCTCTCTCTCTCAAAAGTATGGCAAGTGCACTTGAAATAAATTAAACTGTAATCAATACAACATAATCCACAAGACTAAAATTATTTTTTTAATTGTAAGAATGCTTTGAAAATATATACCTGAAATAAATGAATGATGGATAGAATATCACAAACTTTAAACAATGAATCAAATGACTATAATCCGACAATTGATAAGACCGATATCTATTTCAACTTGGGCTTTAGAGTCAATCCAATTTCAATCCTAGGTACAACCTTGGAAATGGTTTTAATAACTTGATTATGGAACAAGCCTATCACTTCAAAGGCTTCTATATGAAATACACTTCAAATATAAATTTGTAGTTAGTCTTACTGAATTTAACTCTAACTTGAGAGACCAGTAAAATAGAAAGAAACTTGATAACCAATCTTTCTATCTGATGATCAAACTGAAGATTTAATTCAAATTATATTAACATAAGAACACACATTGAAGAAATCTAAAAAGATTAGATTTATCCAAGGGACTAATTGAATAAGAATTGGACCTTCTTACTACAAGTGAAAAAAAAAAAAAAGTTTATCTTTTATTGATTTTGAAAAAATAGGACATCTGAGTTCATGTTTGCAGTTGTTGATCTAATTCTATTCTATGAAAATTCTAATTTTTCTTTATATCTCTCCCCTTTCTCATGGTCTTGGAATTTCTATAAATATATAATCCAAGGGATGCAAACAAACTTCAGACCAATGCATCCCTTCATAAATAAAATTTAAATATTTCCACTAAACTTTGGATAAATAAAACTTTACCTTACATAAGATGACTTGTATCTTGCTCCTTACATAAGATCACCTGTATCTTGCCCCTTGTAAATATTTTGCCAAAGGTTTTTACTTTTGATCACAAAATATTCATCTTAAGAAAAAGTTTCTCCATTTTAATATTAATACCTTCATCTTTGAAAATAGAGTCATATCATAATTTCCCTTCATGGATTTAAGGAAAAACATTTGTGGTCAAATAGCATGATATCATCATTTTCAAAAATGTATTTCCACATTTAGGGCAACTTTATTAAATTAAATTTCTTTGGAAATACTTTTGTAAATAAAAATATTCATTTTTTCAAAATGATTTGTTCATTGAAGAAATAATAACTTTATAACTATATACCCCTACATACTATGAATAAAATTTTTGTTTTGTTGAAAATGGAAAAATATAATAACCTTCCTAAAATCAACTACTCCCTAATCTGCCACTGTAATCTCTTCATAATTGAAATCATTAATCTCTTCCAATTCTTTTGGAAAATTAAAATAGTCTTTCATGAAGCTGATCTACTATATTCTAAAATGATAGAAAATACTTCCCTTGAAGAATATTTTAGTTCTGTGGAAGAACATATCAAACCTAATTTCCATCGGGGTGGCTTAATGCACTATCGGAAGCATAAACTTGTTATACTGATGGCTGATGATATCATCGTTGTGACTTTGTTAATGATCATTAATATTTAAAAATTAAGATCCATAGGCATGATAATTTGTTATCGACATAACTTATTGAATCAGTGCAATTGTTATATTTGTATAGCAATTACCAATGAATATAGGGTTGTAACCTTTGCCAATGACTTTATCGGCATAACTAATGAAATCGACACAACTTTAAAATTAACATGTTGATGCCCAATGGAAAATTTTTAGGGTTGTCGGAGGAAATCACATTGTATGGATTCCTCATTAATTTTTTCATATTTAGATCATTGATCATTTTCATGAGCTCGACGTTCTTCACTTCTTTTGGGAAATACATTTATAGCTTCCCACAATGCCTAATAAAATCTCCATGCCTTGTGCTACTAGATCTGTTGGCCATCACTTACAAATCTGGATTGTTTTGTGGCTTATTGGTACTCCGAGAATAATGAGAATGTTGTTAAAATGGCCTCCAAGGCCTGCTAAATGGTTTGGGCTACTATTTAGAGACAAAAAATATCATTTTCACTCATGTATGGCTCCCGAAAGGTGGCCCAAATTGTAAAAACGTAAGCACAATATCTACTGTTATTTTCAATGCTTCATTGAATCAAAATTTTGAAAGTTATCTTCTAGATCTATCATCTTTCACTTCCCCACCATTTAAAGAAACTTCTCCATATTTTGAATCTACATTTTTATAAATTAGGGTTCCTTATGTTATTTTTGCTATATCGCAAATTTTCTTTAGATTTCTTTTGCGTAGTAGTGATAACCACCTTTACCTCTTTGCAACAATTATTATAAAGCTTTCAAATAATATAATTGCTATGAATATGTTTTATACACCCTTTCAAAAATTGCTTATGTAACTATAGAAAGAAAAGAAATTTTAGTTTTTTTTTCTGACCATTTCGGAGTAATATCACCATGAACAAGCCAGGTACCCTACAGCCATGAAAATTTCCAAATGTTTATGATAATTTAAATAAAACATGGGTTTTACATCATATTTCAAGCAACTTGCCAAATTTTGGTGCTCACTTTGTAAATTGGCATGTTGGAGCTAGTCATGAGCAATATCAATTTTAAAATAACACATCAAACAAGCTCCAATCTTTGTAAAAATTTGATTGGAAGCATTTCACATCAAAATATTAGGTGGGTTGTCTGTGAATTCTAAAAATGTGAAACTTTTTTTCTTATGCATTTTTACACCCGGGATCAGTCGGAAAATAATTTAAAAACACATCAAAACTCCTCCAATTTTCTTGAGATTGCACAAGATAATAGTCTCATATACCAAAACCATTTTCACCAAATGGTTTCCTAATATCATTCATGAGCACAAATATTTTAATCACCCAAGTTGATAACTTTCTATTTCTGAGAAATTGCATTGTTAAACTATTCAAAACTACATTTACTTTTGCATTCACAAACATATCGAATGGGGTAATGAAGATATGAAACCTAGAACATAGTTTCATTTCCATATAAGGAATCAAAAAATAAACTCATACTATGAGATATTTCTTCCAAAAAGAAATATTAAAATCTAAAGAGGGTCTTTGATCACTTTCCCTAACCTTGAAAAATTCTACACCTTAAAATGTAAAACACGCACATGCCTGGAAATTGACCACTTGATCTATGCATTATTAAAGGTTCCCGAGAGTTGAAAATGAAATAATACACTCAACCATAGGTTATGCACCTAATTGTATGAAGAAACTTACTCCTCGATATGGAATCTAGAACTCTGAATTTTGCAAAAATTTAGGGTTCCAATAGTGGCTCTTACTGGGGACGTATGCTCCATGTGAGCATAGAGAGATTCCAGTTATCTCTGGAGAACCAGACCAAATTGCCATATTCAGTTTATTGTGAAAATGTAACTGGATAACCCCAGGCCCCCAAAAAATGAATATTAATTCTTTACTCTATCAAAAACCCAATTCTGATCATATAACAATATGCACCTTCCAAAAGTATCATCATCTTCTTTACCAATCATATAGCCTTTTATATTCATTTTATCCACTTTATAATATTTTTCACAGATGCATCCCATTGATATCACTTTATCATCATATTCACTTCTGTTTTCACAATTGGCCTCGGGACATTTAACTTTACAATTGTTTCTGTAATGTTTATTTAAAAACCCTAATATTTCATCATTCTCTTCTTCCTTTAAAAAGTATTTTAAACCACTTTTATTATCACATGTAAATTTCACTTGAATGTGATTTTTACAACAATAACCAAAATTCTCAATGTTATAAATATGAGTATCATTTTCAATGAGTAAACTATTTTCTGAATGTGCAATATTCCTTGGATGAAAAATCTTTGGTAAATTTTCCTTATAATTTTCTCGTTGTGAATTATTTGTGTCTTGAACCATAGTATCCAAAGTGGGTTCCACTAGTCTTTTAAAAGATTCATAATTATCATCATTTGCAACATATTGTATTGACACTATATTCTTATGCTTCCAATACATTTTATTTTCTCTATATATTAACTTTGGATATCTACATCATTTTCAGAAGTATTCTGCAAAAATATTCCATCCTCTTTAATTGCATCACAACATATCATTGTCATATCTCCTTCTATGGTTTATGTATATAATACTTCTAAAAAATCATTTTCAAGCATGTACTAGCATGTACCTTCTTCTACTTCTTTACACCATGGATTAATAAACATAGAGAATTTAGGAATACCTCCATGAGAGCTCTCATGTGGCCCATCACATAAGATATCATCTGGTGTGTCATAATACATACCTTCATTGAAAGTATCCTCCTGATAATCACCATTTGCCTTAACCACAGGAATAACATGTCTTCATAAATCCTCTCTGCTGAAAACTTTTCCTGCTCGTATACTATATCTAGTTCATCTTCACGGTCTGCAAAGATTTCATTTATTTCATAAAATAAATTAAAAAATGATTCATATCCAAAAATTATTTTTTCATATTTTTCAAAAACATTATTATCTAGGAAATTTGAAATTTTTTCAAAACCATTCACAAACATATTTCCTTCTTTAAATTTTTTACACTCCTAAGGTTTATTTTCCACTTCACCAAATGATTCATGTATATGCATTGATTGATTAATCTCTTTATTAAGGTGGATTGAGAAAAAAATTGGACTATTGTTTTGAACATATTTCTTATATTCTATATCTAACAAATTTGAAATTTCTTCTGAACTGTGAAGATTTTCTTCTTGACTATGACATCTATCCATTTCCATATAAGCCTTTTCATGGATGGATTCTTCTTCAATTTGATCCAAAATTCCTTCTTTATCTAAATTTGGAACTTTATTAGAGCTTTTTGCTCCTGTAGATTTTACATTACATCCATTACCTTTTGCAATGTTTTCAACAATTACATGCTTGAAAAAGCTATACAATTGAGGGTCATAAGAAATCCCTAACTCATATATTTTATTTTCTAACTCATAAGATGAAGGCCTAACATTTGAAGGTATCTCCTCACAGATATCAAACATCCTCAAGAATAATTGTACTGCAGATTCACCTTCTCGTCTTTCAATATTTAGAAATTCATCCAAGGGAGACATATACATCTTTTCTTCCCTAATGTATTCTTGATCATCTTCCTCTTCATAACACATTTTATCTCCTTCCTCCTCAAATTGTCCAAAAATTTCTTCTTCACTTAAATTTTAAATATCATCACATTTTTGTTTCACTTTTGTATATTCTTTTAATCTCTGAAAAAGAAGCTTCAAATAAGGGTCATCTAGTGAGATTCCTAACTCACGAAGCTTTTTCACAAATTTCTTGCATGAAGGAATGATGTCTGATAGTATCCCCTGATAAATACTTACCATCATTATGAACAAATGGGTTGTAGAGTCACCTTCATACCTTTCCAAATTGATAAATTCATCTAAGGGAGACATATAAGTTTCTTCTTCCATAATGCAATTCTAATTTTCATCTTGCTCACAATACATGTTATCTCCTTCACTTGCATCATGAAATTCATATAAGAACCATTGCTCAAACTCCCTCCACGATGAGGGGTGACCCCACAATAGTGGGTTACACTTTTCTAGACATACTAAATTTTTTTTAAATAACACATTTTTAATAAAATATGATGATTTAAGCCTTGAGAAGTTACATTTGAAAGAAATAATTATAAATGGTTAGCTCAAATCCTCTTAGATAAAATAAACATTGATATAGAATCTATACTACTTATTCATACCTACAATGGAGTCTCCTTCGCACCTATTAAAATGCTAACAAAAAATCACTTTGACTTTATCTTTTGGTAGATCAAATGAATCCATTTAAAAAACCTATCTATGTAGTAAGGTACTATTGAGAAAAATCTTTCCAATGATTATAATGTTAATAAATATTAAGTTTATTATGACTTTGTATTTTTAGATTTACTAAACATAGATATTTCGCCATATGTCTACCTCTACATTTGACGCTTATGGAAAAAGAGTAAATGAGAGAAAAAAAATTCTAAAAAATATCTATGCCCTAGTTATTGAAGTTCTCTTTCTATCAAAAAAATAAAAATGAAATTAGACAAATACACGACAAGTTATAAGCTATGTAGTCAAGGTATGCCAAAATTAAGGTTTAGTCAACTTCAAATGTTAATAAAATATGCAATAATCATGATAATATTGTCAAACCAATTGCATGCCCTCCATATGGATGTTACAAAACTAAATTCAAAAGAAGCACATTGATATCTATTTTAGAAAGAAAAAAAGTTATGCTCTATGAAAACAATGTAACTATTTGAAAGTGACATTTTCAGCAACATACCAGTTTTTGTGGGTGAAAGAAGACAACATTAAAATCAATTCAAAAGTAAAAAATAAAAATTATATTTAGAATCTAGATAGAAAATCCTAAAAGACTCTAATTTACTTCATCTTTTGATTTCAAACAATTTAATGACAATATGCATCTGAATCTTTTTCTTTTCAAAATGTAGAGTTCAGTGTCCATTCAGGAAAAAAAAGTGTAATCCACTATTTTGGGTTCACCCTGAGATGCTTTGTGTAGATAGTGATTCATATGCATCTCTTGCATTATCTTTTAATGTCCTAAAAAATAGTTTCATCACCTAATCTTCTACACAAATCTCATAGTCTTCTATAAATGTATAAAATGCATCCAAATGTTCAAATGTTGATTCATCTCATTCTCCATGGAACTTTGGTACAAATTGTGAAATCTTAGGGAGAAACTTAAAATGAATATAATGGAATCCTCTAAGATCCATTGGCCTAATACCATCTGGAATAAAAGGTTTTCTCTGAAATGGTTGTCTACTTTGAGACATACTAAATTAAATTAGTTTCAACCAAAATGTGATGCCCAAAAGTTCGGGTCAAAACACAACCAACAAATTTTTTTTAGAAGGGTAAAAGTTCCACGTTTACGATGCGGGACAAGTGTAAATGTCAACATCTCAAAAGAAACAGGTGGTCACACCCCAACAAGGTTGTTAAATTTACCAAAGGATGCTAGAAGAAATTTTCAATAAGAAGTTCGTTGATCAATTTCGTCGATCGACAGTCTAACAAACTTAGGTTACCTAAGAGAAATAGAATGTTTATGGTTAACGTTATTAGATAAATAGGTTAATCCCTTTTCCAATTTTGTTAATAACAAGACCAATTTGATTATGATGATTAGATTGACAACTTGTGAAAAATATTGAATATAAATTTAAATAGTCATTTACATCAATCTCCGTTTTCGATAGAATATAAACTAATTCGATTAATAATTACAACGTACCCATCTAATCAATGTACTTTTAACCAATTAATACTCTTTAAGATAACATTAGTTTATGATAAATATAATCAAAGTTTATGATTCAATAATATATATCATACTAATTGATAATTATAATATATATTAATTTATTAATATATTTATTAATTAGTTAATATACTTATAATATATCAATTAATAATATGATCATGCTATAACATTAGCATGTGCTACCATAAATATGAAGTAAATATCTAGTTAGAACTTTGTCAAATAATAACCATTTATAGTTATTAACTATGCATCAATTAATAACAATACTAAAATACTATCTAACTACAATTAAAAGAAGACTTAATTTTCAAATTTCATATTTTAAACAATGCTAAATATTATCAACTATTATTATTAATGACAAGACATAATCCACAAATTAACATAATTTAATAACATCTTAAACTAACTTTATTAAAAATACTAACTAATCTACACTAACATGATATTATTAACAATCTAGCATTGTAATCTCAACAATCTAAAACTAACTTATCTAATTACTAACCTAATCACTAAACTAAACATCCTACTAAACAACTAAGCTATCAAAACACAAACCTATCTATTCTTCCCATCTACTAGCCCAACTATCTACTCAAAGCAACCCTACTCTATGCATCCTAGGGTCCTATCCATCTACCCTATTCCCCACATCCATCTCTCAAGGACAAGGATGGGTACGCAATAAGAGGAAGGTGGAATTATGTTTGAACAAAAACATTAACTATCTCTGCCAAGACCTGCGCCAAAACCAGCGCATGGGGAAGAGGAAGCATGGAAAGGGAAGCGGAAAGTGGGACCCACTCCCTTCCATGACAAGGTGAAGTACTCCCTAATTCAACTTTGCAATTAAATTCAAGGCATGACTAAGACCTGCGTGAGTTGAAGACAAAGGGGTTAAAGCTAACCAAGAAAATCTTGATGATGTGTCACCAAGGACACCATCCCATCAATAAAAAGGTAAGGCTTGATCTTTATGCAAGGTTTATCCTTACTTCCCATGCACTCAACAAAGGGAAAGGTCTTTAATAAGGTATGGGGAGAGTTTGTTTAATAATATGAATTATTCTTTTGCATAAAAAAAAAGTGGCAAGATTTAATATTTAAAAAGTGACTGTGGTAAGATTTTGTATGGGATTTTTATCCCATACAAAATCCAGAGAGCATTTTGCTTTCTTAAAATTCTGTAGAGTGATATTTTCAAAAGCACTGTTATATTGATATCCCCCTTTTTTTTTTTCATTACTTCTTTCTTAGCAAGTTGAGTTAATATTTCAACATAGATCAATTTGTATTCACTTAAACATTAAGATGCCAATGGTCTATAATAGGATTATTAATTACAAGGGTTATTATAGATTAATTGATCAACTAAGGTGGATTCAACTTTGAAGCTTACATGCTAAATTTTGACATAACCATCTTGATACGATATAGTTCTCTCTACATTTCCACGTGATTTAATTCATTTTGAATGTTTTGTTTAAGTGCATAGCATATGGTTAAGGAGGAATTTGGACTAATCAAATGCATTATATAGTCATCCAATTTGTTTGCAGAAATATAGGAAGAGATAGAGATCATAATATTGTAGCAATTCAATTGACAAAGTAAATGTAATGCTTTCCATACAAAATCCAAATCCAAGTATACCATTATTCCTTCAGCCATCTAAAACAAAATGTACCAAAAGAGTGATTGAATACACCATTCACATTTTACAATAATGCTCATACATCAAAGTATGGTTTCTTCCAACAAGCATAACCAAGGAATTGAACTCCATCAAACTTCATTCACTTGAATCTTGACTTCAAAACCTGCCATGAACAAAAAGGATAGGAACCATGGGATGCTCACCTCCCATCCTAGGCCTCTCATGAGGCCACCCCCGAGCTTGGGGAAACCACAATGAACGGGATACAAACACTCACACACAAATACAACAAGAACATTCACATAAGAAAAATCCAAATTCCCTCAAGATGAAAACTAAGGAAATTTCATGAATATCCTTTGTGGGGTGTGGGTGGACAAACCATGGAGATAACCCTTGCATAACAAAAACAAGGCCACACATGGACCCAAATATCTCTATTTCATACAAGGCTCACATGGCCATTCTTCCCTCCTTATACCCCCATTGCCACAAGGGCTAAATGCAAGGTTTCTTGGGGAAAATCCCTCACCCAAGATCATCTTTCCCCACACATGGAGGAGACTCTACACATGGAGTTGCCTCCATTTCCACACCCCCTCTTGGTTTCTCTTCCCTCCCAAGGGTGAGTGAATCCAAGAGATACAACCCAAAATCTAATTACATAAAAAAAATACATTGCATGCTTGCTCTCACCATGACCAACCATGGGAAGCTAAAACACAACATGAAACAATGCAAGCTTCCTCCATGACCAACCATGGGAAGCTAAAAAAACATCAACACAAAAACACATACAACTTCTAAAACCATATGAGAGCAAGATTTCCTACCTCAAGCCCAATGCTAATGGAAGGATTGTTGAGCTCTATTCCAAACTCCAAGCTTTTTCTTCTAACTTTCAGGAACTCTCCAAAGATGGAGAATGGGTGAATACCCTATCCTTTGCCAAAATTCCTCTAAAAAGGCCTCTAAAACCTACCCCCACAAACCTCATTAATTAGGTCCTATCAAACAAGTTGCAATTTCGTTCAAGGTTGCACATGAATTTTTAAAAGGGTCAACAAGTCAATTTTAGGCTATTTATAAGGTGAAAATACCCCTAACCCATGGGTAGATGGAATGGGTTAACTAATAAGGCATAAAACCACTTTCTAAAGCCACTATTAACCCTCTAAATTCACTTCTAGGAATAAGATGGAGAATGGGGAATGGAAACTACATTATAGTTCCTATGGCAAAAAGGCATGCTAAGATTTCCCTAAAACTCCTAGAATATGCTCTCACACAACACTCGACATACCTTGATAACATTTAACATTAGTGTCAAGTGACACTTTACGAAATAACATTTCACACAAGGTACGTCCAATGTCACAACACATAACATTAATACACACACACATTTCAGATTACTGTTACGAATAAAAATACTTAACAACGAGGCCTCAGGTCTCTTAATAGACGGGGCCTTGGTTTAACTGGTTGCCCTACGTTCAAAGTGATTTCCCCGAATGTGTTTTCCATGGTCCTTCCACCTGCAATACCTCAGTGCAGCATCAGTAATTCAAAGAAGAAAACCAATACATTAAACATGCATGATATAACAATAATCATTCAATTGCATATAATATTCATAATTAAATTGCATAATTCAAATGAAATTCCATAGCATAATTCAAATATCATCAAGATCATCAGGTTCACAAAACATCATATAATAACATAAACCAAATCTACACACTATGGATCCCATATGCAGAATCATCAAAATGAATAGTCTAACGAGTCAACATAGTATATCAGTAGTCGACAGAGTCCAAGTATCTCTAAAAGTAACATAATCAAAATGATAGGCTAATATCTATAAAACAGGATCACTATGTGGGCCGAAGGTGGGCCTCACACAAAAACACAATTTTCATTTCCTTCTGGATTCTTTCCCTCAGTAGAGCCAAGTTAACTAAAATAGTTTGTGAATAGAGTATGCACCTCAAATTTTGAGGAAATACTTGTTGCTTATCCTGAGTTCTTTTCCTCCAGTAGAGTCTATTAGAAAGTAAAGTCCACCAAGATAACTAAGAGGGCAGGGTGAATCAGTTATCAGATACTTAAACCATGTAAGCAATATAATTCCCAACCATAGAAAGATATTCATACATAATAACACAATGACATAAGATATGTTGACTAGGGAACCTCTTGATCAAAGAGTAAACCCTGGTGGGAATGATGCCCACAAAAGATGCACTAATATGAATATTCCTTGTGAAAGGATGGACTCTATTAGGAGTCTTATGAAATACATTCAATACATATGAATCTTTCTTAGGAGATTTTGAATCCTTGTTAAAAGATTCTAACCCTGTGAAGAGTTATGGAAGACAGAAGGACCCACTATCCAAACAGCTTCAGGATAGGATCACTGAACACACTGTCCAAATAATCTTTGTATTACTCAATAGAATAATATGTTACCTCTTCTCTGATTGTGCCAAACCGCACTCACTGTTACACCAGATCTCAATTTCAGATCTTTGTACCTTGCATGTCTTCCTTCACAAATTCTCTATCATACTTAGCTCTTTTCTTCAATTCATGCATACAACACCACACACAACCACTAATCCAACAAGGAAATACATTCCTTCCTTTATACCACACTCAAATAATTACAAATGAGTTGGCACACAATTACAATATAAAGATTTCCACATGCTACATCAAAATTACACAAAAACTATCAGCTTCCAACTACAATAAATCTTCACTCATGTGACCTCAAAGTTTTCACTATCATCCACATCACTATCAATATGTCTTCAACTTCCCTTTAACTGCGCAAAACCAGATTCCATCCCGATTAGGAGATATCATTCGATTTCCACAAACTGCTATTCAGGAACACTACCTGAATACTGCTTCCACCAAAGTGCTCATAACTTCCATGAATAAATGAATTACTATCTACACTCTTAATCATAGACATGTAACATATGGAAGAGTAAAAACTCAACATCACATAACTCCAACTACAATATCCCACGTGCACTGATCAAAACATTGTCTTCTTCTCTACAAGTCTCTGCTAGATCATTGTGTTGATATCAATGACAATCACTGTCATGAATGCAACAACAAATACTATAGAATGGCTTCCAAACATTTAGCATTCATTCCTAAAAATCTTCCCCATTGGCATTGATGGCAACATAGATGAAAAAACATCCAATGTTCCAAAAATCCAATACTATAACACTGCTGATCCAAATCCTCTTCATCAATCAAATCTTGCTCTATTTTCCTATTCAATTCTCTCCAATAGATGTTTCAGATGGTTTTTCATGTATACTTCTCCCCCATTGACATCAATGACAAAAATTTCATCATTATGTCAACAACAACTTCAATGTCAAAAGACACTATTCAGAAAATACATTCACTAGAGTCCTCATGACTCAGCTCAGATACACATACTCCCCCATAGAGGAAGTACCAACATCCAATCCAGAAGAAAGATAAAGCTCATATACTACTGGATGGATGCAACCAATTGCATCACTTTTCAAAAGTAGGCTGGGGCATAACCCCAAGCATACCTCTCAGATATTCAAATGTATCCTTAGGCAAAGGTTTTGTGAATATATTTGCTATCTATTCCTTTGTACTTATGTACTCAAGTCTGACTTCTTTCTCAAAAACTTTCTCTCTTACAACATGATACTTAATCTCTATATGCTTTGTCTTAGAATGTAATATAGGATTCTTAGACATACTGACTGTGCTAGTGTTGTCACAATGTATGATAACAAGTTCAACAAACTATATTCCAATATCTTTCAGCATTTGCTTCATCCAAATTATCTGGTTAAAATTATTTGCTACTGCTACATATTTTGCTTCTGATGTGCTTTGTGAGATACAATTTTGCTTCTTGCTTAGCTAAGAAACCATTCTTCCTCCAAGAAAAAATTCTCCACTACTAGTGCTTTTCTTATCATCAACACTGCCTCCCCAATCAGCATCTGTATATGCACATAGGGTAAAATCATCAAATTTTTCATACCATAGTCCATAGTCCATTGTGCCTCTTAAATATCTCAGTATCCTCTTTACTACTGCATAATGTGATTCTCTAGGTTCAGCTTGAAATCTTACTACAATTCCAACTAAATGTTCTATATCAGATCTTGTATAAGTCAAATACTGCAATCCTCCAATCATAGATCTGTATGTCTTCCATTCCACTACAAGAGTCTCATCTATGCTAGATAACTTATGTCTAGTCACCATAGGTGTTCCAACCGGTTTACAGTTCTCCATTCAAAATCTTTTCAACAAGTCATTCAGGTACTTTGTCTGACTTACAAAGATACCATCATTGTGTTGTGTTATCTGTAATCCCAAAAAGTATTTCATTTCACCAATCATACTCATTTCAAATTTAGTCTTCATTTCATCAGGAAATTTGTCACCAGTTTCATTTTCTCCTCCAAAGATAATGTCATCAAAAAAAATAACTATAACCAACAAACCATTTTCAATTTCTTTTGTGTATAGATTACTATTAGTTGTTCCTTTTGTAAATCCCAATTTTAACAAATACTTATCCAGTCTTTCATACCAAGTTCTAGGTGCTTGTTTAAGTCCATATAAAGCTTTATTTAGTTTACATACCATGTCTCCTTCTTGAGTCAAAGGAAAACCTTCAGGCTACTCAATGTAGACTTCTTCCAATTCTCCATTTAGAAATGATGACTTCACATCCATCTGATATACTTTGAATTTCCTGTAAGCTGCATAAGCCAAAAACATTCTTACTGCTTCAATTCTTGCAACAGGTGCAAAGGTTTCTTCATAGTCAATTCATTCTTGTTGTGAGTAACCCTTACATACCAATCTTGATTTGTTTCTTACTACTTCTCCTTGTTCATTCATCTTGTTTTTGAATACCCATTTAGTTCCAATAACATTCTTGTCTTTAGGTCTAGAGACCAATTCCCATGTCTTGTTCTTTTCAATCTGATCTACTTCTTTCATAGCATTAGTCCAACTTTCATCTTCACAAGCTTCATTAATAGTCTTAGGTTCAATTTGAGAAATCAAACATAACTATTCTTGTACCTTATTTCAAGTTAGAACTCCTCTTTTGATGCTTCCAATAATTTGTCCAATAGGATGATTTTTTAACAAACTTTTGCTATGTTTCAGTCTCAGATCTCACTTTAGATGTAGGTTCTTCAATGACTTCACTATGGCTTTCATTCAACAAATCACTATCAGTTTCAAAAAATAATTTAGTAGATCCAGTGTTAGGTTTAGGATGAGCTTCTTCATTTGATTCATAATCAAGCATTCTTTCCTAAATTTTGAACGTTTCATCAACTTTAACATTTGCGCTTCCAACAATAGTCTTAGTTTTTTTATTGTAACATCTATAGGCTTTTCTTTTCAAAGAGTATCCAAGAAATATACCTTCATCACTTTTAGGATCAAACTTTCTAATATCATCATCTCTCTTTATATAACATTTGCTTCCAAAAATTCTAAAATACTTAACTGAGGGTGCATGTCCAAACCATAATTCATAAGGTGTCTTGTCTGTGTCTGCTCTGATTTATACTTTGTTCATTGTATACACTATTGTGTTCACTACTTCTCTCTAGAATATCTTTGCCAAATCATTCTCAAATAACATATCTCTTGCTGCTTCAGTCACTGATCTGTTTCTTCTTTCTGCTATGCCATTTTTTTCAGGTGTTCTAGGGGCTAAATACTATCTCTTAATGCCATTTTCTTCACAAAATGTGTTAAACTCTCTAGAAGTAAATTCTCCACCTCTATCAAAGCTCAAACATTTAATCTTCATTCTAGATTCATTCTCAACTTTATTCTTAACAATCTTAAACTTATCAAATGCTTCAGATTTTTCTTTAAGAAATGCAATCCACATCATTCTTGTAAAATCATCAACAAGAATCATAAAGTACCTTTCTCCATAGAATCCTCTAGTCCTAGTAGGACCACTCAAATCTGTATGAACAATCTCCATCTTTTCTATAGATGTAAACTTCTTACTGGGAAAAGAACTTCTCTTCTGTTTAGCCATTACACATTCTTTGCAAATCATGTTAGTAGGCTTCATAACTTTAGGCAAATCTCTTACTACAAGTGTAGTACTTACTTTCACAATGTTGTCAAAGTTTATATGAAAAAACCTTCTATGTCATATCCAATTGTCATCAATCTTAGTAATCAAACATGTCATCTCAGTAGGATTCAACTGAAATACATTACCTCTAGTTCTAGATCCAGTTCCAATCAGATTTTCATCTTTATCCTTTATCACTCAAGTTTTCTCAGTAAACCAAACTTGATATCCCTTATCAACTAACTATCCAACACTCAAAAGATTATGTTTCAATCCATCCACAAAATAAACATCATCAGTATTAGTCTTTCCATCAAGAGTAAAAGATCCTATACCTTTAATCAAACAAGGTGCATTGTTTCCAACTCTAACAACTCCTCCATCATATTCATTAAACTTTATGAATTTTTTCATGTCTCCAGTCATATGATGTGAACATCCACTGTCTATAATCTAATCAGCTTTCTTTTCAACTTGAGAAATTAAGGCTTTTTCTTCCTTAACATCAATTTCAGGATTCTCTTCTTTAATTCCTACAAATCCTATGTCATCATTATTCTCAGTATCACTTTCACTTAAAGTTCTTTCTATACTAGCTTCAAGATCTTCATCATTAGCATACTAACATTCCTTAGATCTTTTAGGTTTGAAATTGTTTCTGTACTTTTTGACTCTCTTAGGACATTTAGATGCAAAATGACCATATTCTTGACAAGTCCAACATTTAAATATTTTCTTACCGTCTAGTTCTCTTTTCACAAGCAAGGCAATACCTTCTTCAATCTTCTTGTCTTCTTCATTTCTAGATCTACTGCTACTAGCATAATCTCTATTCACACTGATGCTTCTTGAAAAAGTAAGGCAAAAACTAAGTGCACTAAATGTTGTCTCCATTCTAGGTAAGTCTCTTGATAATCTCAGGTTCATTTCTGTTGCTTCCAATCTTCCATGAAGAGTCTCTCTTGTAAATTTTTTAGTATAAGGTATAACTTGTTCAATCATCTATGTTGTCTACTTTAATACAGGTGTCAATGTCCTCATAATTTTCTATATCACTTCATTCTCTGTCTTTGTTCCTCCACAAGATTTTATACCTATAATAATTTCTAACATTCTACCAATATAGCTTCTAATAGATTCATCTTCTAACATTCTTATATCTTCAAATGCACATATCCAATTATGTAATCTAACTCTTTTTACATCTTCATCACCTTCAAAAGTAGAGTGTAAAGCATTCCAAATTTCATGATATTTTTTTCAAATATTTTACCTGACTGTACTCATTCTCTAGAAGGACTATCAAAAGTGCTTCCCTTGCAAGTATGTTACACATGAATAGATCTCTCTCATCAACAGTACATGTTTCAAGATTGTCCTCTTCAATGATAGTCTTATCATTCTTTGTAATCAACCAATAAATTGGTCCTAAACATAGTAGGTGTGTCTTCATCTTTTCTTTCCAACTGTCAAAATTTATTCCATCAAACTTAGGGCTTTCTTTCCTGAAATTTGCCATGGATCTCCTTAAGCTGTTAAACTTCTTTTTCAAGGACCTGCTACTCTGATACCAATTGTTAGAAAGTAAAGTCTAGCAAGATAACTGAGAGGGGGGGGGGTGAATCAGTTATCAGATAATTATAACTTTTATCATCTTCAATAGCATTAAACTATGTAAGCAATATAATTACCAACCATAGAAACATATTGATACACAATAACACAATGACATAAGATATGTTGACTAGGGAACCTCTTGATCAAAGAGTAAACCCTGGTGGGAATAATGCCCACAAAAGATGCACTAATATGAATATTCCTTGTGAAAGGATGGACTCTGTTAGGAGCCTTATGAAATACATTCAGTACATATGAATCTCTGTTAGGAGATTTTGAATCCCTGTTAAAAGATTCTAACCCTGTTAAGAGTTATGGAAGACAGAAGGACCCACTGTCCAAATAGCTTCAGGATAGGATCACTGAACACACTATCCAAATAATCCTTTTATTACTCAATAGAATAATATGTTACCTCTTCTCTAATTGTGCCAAACTACACTCACTATTACACCAAATCTCAATTTCAGATCTTTGTACCTCACATGTCTTCCTTCACAAATTTGCTTTCATACTTAGCTCTTTTCTTCACTTCATGCATACAACATCACACAAAACCACTAATCCAACAAGGAAATACATTTATTCCTTTATACCACACTCAAATAATTACAAATGAGTTAGCACACAATTACAATATAAAGATTTCCACACACTACATCAAAATTACACAAAAATTGTCAGCTTCCAATTACAATAAATCTTCAATCATGTGACCTCAAAATTTTCTCAATCATCCACATCACTATCAATCTATCTTCAACTTCCCTTTAACTATACAAAACCATATTCCATCCTGATTATGAGATATCATCTAGTTTCCACAAACCGCTATTCAAGAACACAAGCTGAATACTGCTTCCACCAAAGTGCTCATAACTTCCATGAATAAATGAATTACTATCTACGCTTTTAATCATAGACATATAAAATATGAAAGAGTAAAACCTCAATATTTCATAACTCCAACTGCAATATCCCACGTGCGCTAATCAAAACATTGTCTGCTTCTCTGCAAGTATTTGCTAGATCACTGTGTTGACATCAATGACAATCACTATCATGAATGCAACAACAACTGCTATAGAATGGCTTCCAAACATTTAGCATTCATTCCTAACAGAGTCTATATGTATATCACCAATAATTTTGCAAATCTTCTTCCCAACAAAGTAATGAATATGTTGGTGTGATTTGAATAAAGAATTTAACAATTCAACTTATTAATAAAATAATACCAAAGATTCTAAATGCTTTTAGAAATATCTTTATACACAACTCCCCAGTGGAGTCGCTAGTTTTGTGTACCTTAGATGGGGAAAATTGAAACTATCCAATCTTCATAAAATTATCACCAAATCTTGTAGGTAAGCTTTGACGTGCTATCTTTCATAGACAACTCCCCAACATGTGATACCCAAAAAGTTGATACAAAACACACCAATCAAAAATTTTCCAACTAACACTAAAGTTGTCTAGTTTAACTAATCAGTAGTAGTTTATAGTTTAAGGGTGAAGACCTTGAATGGGTCTAAGGAGTATCATGACCAACATTGACTTGGTCAACCTCCCTCTAAGATTAAAGTCACAAATTTAATTTTTTTTAATCAATTTATCATAGGAACACCAAGATAAAAAGATTGACTAAGTGTTACTATAGTTTGACTACAGTTGAGTAAAATTAAACATTCAGTTTAAAGCATATTATTTGATTTCAATAAAGAATACTAATTAAATTCTCATTTTATTAATTTCCTAATTAAACATTAATTGATATAAGATTAAAAACAAGCATGAATATTTATTTTATAAGATAAACTAATAACATTACAACAATACAACCAACTACAATAATAAGTATTAAGAAATATAAGAGGTGCAAGAAACATGACACAACTACATATTTTCATAATCAAGTAGAAGTCTTACAACATCCCAAAGATTCTCAAGCACACTACTAAAGTTCATGGGATGGTTACACATATCCACAAGTTTTCTATTATTTAAGTGATTAACAAGCAAGGTTCATCCAAGTTACTTTGTTATCTATTTTCATAACAATATTCTTTTTAAGCCCAAAGTATAATTCTTACCATGATTAGTCAAACAAGTTCATTTATCGATTTATCCTCATAGACCAGGTGGATCCATTTTATTTTATTTTTACCAAAGTGATCATTAGCCAATCTATTTTAACTTGGGAAGATATATCTCCAAAAAAATAATACTCAAGATACAAAGATCTATCTTAATAAGAAGGGAAGAGAAAAATCCACACTAGGGAGTGTTGGAAATATGTATATCGAGGACGTAGGAACTCAAATACATTAAAAGTATAAAACACATCTAATTCAGCATCTAGATCTTCTAATGTTTCAGACACATGTTCTGATCATCATAAGAAGAACAATAACATAAAGAGCATAAACACTCATCATCAAGAGTAAACAAAATCAAAGGTAAATATAATTACATATACAATGCAACAAGAGAAATGAGCTCTCAATCTCTAAGTGCTAAAGTTAGAGGAAGTTCATCTCTGTACACCAGTCCCCAGTAGTGGTATAGTTAGAAATGCCTCCAAACCATATGGTACCCATACGCCCAACCCCCGTGCTCATGGAGATAGTAGTCCAGCCAAAAACATAAGGCAAATACACAAACAAGGAGGTGGCTAACACACATGCCAAACAATGCATAACTCATAGGAGAGTACCATGACCCAACACTATATACATAAGTACAAATACATCACAACATGAAGAACACTCAACATGTGGACCAACATCCAAGGTGCATACCAAGCACATCCATAGAACAATAGATCACTACTCAGTAGTAAAAGGGTCATCTCATCACAATGATGAAGCACATAAAATAAAATAAAAAGATGCAACAAGGCATAAATCAAAATGACTCAAAAAGTCATAAATATCATAAGGATTAAGTAAACTTAATTGGTATCAATACCAAGGTATGGGTCCCTCAAACCTGGCATAAGAACATAACTCAACTATATCTTGGATGCGGTCTCAACACCCTACATCCACATACCATATGAGAGTTAATTCTCAAGCATGAGGTGTATCATCACAAAGGCAAAAACAAAAATATTAACAAATGTAAAATTAAACTAACATAAAAAAAAAACACTCGAATCAAGAAGATTACATACCACACGCTCTATTGGCCACATCACCAAGAGCACAAATCTCAAAATGATCTGATAAATAAACATGTTCTATAAACATTTTTATATGTTTCATGAAATATCTATTACCCAAATATTGAGCAAATAGCTCAAAACATAAAAATACCAATTTCTGGCAAAATTTGACAAGGTTTCTAAAAATCAGTATTTTAAGTTAAAAGGTCACTTTCGAGCCAAAATATAAAAATACTCAAAATGTCATATAACCATTCTGATTTGCCCATCATATTCTTTGTAGCAAAGATAACTTATATCAAAATCTAATTCATGCACAACATGACGAATGATGGGTTCTGGATAGCACACAAAATGGTGCAATGAATAAAAAGTCTAAAAATTAAATTTGGAATAAAGTTACAAAACTAAAACGCATTCATCTAAATCTACCCAACAACACACTTTTGAAATAAAATTTTGATTTCGGATTCCTATTGAAAAATGGACAGCATAACAACATAAATTATCACATTTGCATTTTTATCACTATTCACATGCAATCTTCAAATGACCATAACTATATGACAACGAACTCAATTTGAATCAAGTAAGAAATTATATTGTATAAATCTATCATTCCACAAAATAATATGAAATCAAAACACCCAAATTTTATTTTTTTTATTTCTTCTATTTTTCAAGCAAAACCATAAACTCCATTAAAATAGCTTCAATTTTCAACTTTCAAAAATTAAAATTCTAAATATACCATTTGGTTCTAAAAGTGCCCAACACCCCTCTTTTAACATAAAATTCTCAGTTTTACTATTTCTAAAAATTTAGGCAACATAACACTATTTTACTTCATTTCTCCAAAATGCAAGCATACATATATTCATACAAACCCAATTGGGTGAAAGAAATACACGAGATCATAGGAAAATGTCTATCTTGATCCCACTAAACTACTCCAATTTACTTCAAGTAAAAAGATGGATTAAAACAAAAGATATAGAAAGCCCTACCTCGCAGCAAGAGGAGAAATCCAAAATGAAAAGGAAGAAATAAATACAGCATGAAAGAAGATGAAAATTTTGGCATAGTGTAGCAATCCATCCATGATTCCAACGAGAAAATCCCCAAATTGCTTACAATCTCCGATAGAGCCACCAATCTGTTGGTTGTGTGACTCAGATGGGGAAAATTGAAATATCAAATCTTCAACAAAATAACACCAGAGATTTTGAGTATCCTTCCACAATATTTTTTGAACAAATCCCCACTAGAGTCACACTTCTATTGGTGCTCAAATCAATAGATTGGATTTCCTATGGACTTTCCAATCCAATGTTGGTAAACCCAAGTGACTTGTCCAACTAACAAGTTTCAACCAAGGAAAAGGTTGGAACTTCTGGAATTCTGGCTTTGTACGACCAAGGCTAGTAGGTCTTCACCTTAACTTATCCTCCAAGATTAAGGCATTTTATAGAAGATTTGAATACACTTAAAACCATCTCTCTCTAAAGTATGGCAAGTGCACTTGAAAGAAATCAAAATGTAATCAAGACAACATAAACTACAATACTTAAATGCTTTTGTTAATTGTAAGAATGATTTGAAAATATGTGCTTGAAATAAATAAATGATGAATATAATATCACAAACTTTAAAGAATGAATCAAACGACTATAATCCAACAATTGATAAAACCAGTGCCTATTTCAACTTGGTAAATAGAGTCACTCCAATTTCAATCCTATGTACAATCTTGGTGACAATTTTAATAACTTTCCTCTATAACAAGCCTATCACTTCAAAGGCTTCTATATGAAATGCAATCCAAATATAAATTTGTAGTTAGTCTTACTAAATTTAACCCTAACTTGAGAGACCAGTAAAATAGAAAGAAACTTGATAACCAATGTTTTTATCTAATGATCAAACTGAAGATTTAATTCAAATTATATTAACATAAGAATGCACATTGAAGAAATATTAAAAGATTAGATTTATCCAAGGGACTAGTTGAATAAGAATTAGACCTTCTTACCACAAGTGAGACAAAAAAATACTTATCTTTTATTGATTTAAAAAAATAGTACATCTAAGTTCATGTCTGCAGTTGTTGATCTAATTCTATTCTATGAAACTTCTAATTTTTTTATGTATCTCTTCCCTTTCACATGGTCTTGGAATCCCTACTATTATATATCTCTTCCCTTTCACATGGTCTTGGAATCCCTATAAATATATAATCCAAGGGATGTAAACAAGCTTCAGACCAATGCATCCCTTCATAACAAAAACCTAATCCTAAATCAACAACTAAAACAAATAATTATAATAGAAAGTTTAAAACATTGAGAAATGCTCCTAATCCTTGTTTTTGAACTATCTTCATATATTCATCTAGCAAAATATTTTTGCTAAACTTTGGATAAATATATCCTGTACAAAAAATAACTTTATCAAATAGCTTAATACATTAAAACTTATCTTTCATTAGATTTTTCTAGAAAATAATATCATTTGTAACATATTTATTACAACCATATATAAAAGATAATCAAATCACAAATTAAGATATTATATTGAATTTTCTTGGGTTAAGTGATACTCCCTATCCAATTTTATTTATTTTTTATTAAGGTAACAACAGGTTTTGAAGGGACCCCGAAACCCTTTACATTGCAGGAACTTAAGATAGAACTTTAGGAGTTACAAGATTAGAACAGTTCAGCCAAAACATAAGCCTAGACACCACAAGAAAACACTTAAGATATATCATTACAAGCTCCCAAGACAATTCAATCTAGCCAAGAAAAGGTAGGACACACAAACAACAAAGCGAGAACACTGCATTAAAATAAACATCAAAATCCACAGTCCAAAGAGGATAGCAACAAGGCTATCCAAAAATCCCTTTTTTATGAGAACAGAGGGTCATGTCAAACAATGAGGAGGATTTCTTAGAATGTTTCCTTTAACAGTTATCCAACCATCTTCGGCTTTCGCTACCTTCTTCTACTAGCACACCAAATCCAAGGAAACAATGCCCAGCATAGAATCCGAAAAACTCCTAGCAAGAGGGACAGTGACACCATTTCCATCAGCATTAGAGATGGTAGGAAAAGTGACCTCAGAAATAGGGCTTGCAAAGCTTCTAGAAATAGAGATAGAAGAATCAAAAGCCACAATAGTAAAAACACCAACAGGGCTGGCAGAAACAAAATCCACTGAACCATTAGCAAAAAGTCTAGGAACCAACACAGGTTCCACAACAAAAATCACACCAACAAAAATCCCAGGGTCCACCAGCACAACAAAGCAATTAAGATTAGCCTCAAGAAAATTCCTTAGAGGATCTACTAGAGGTAAAACATGATTCAAATCATTTACAATATTAGGCTTCTGAGAGCCCGAGATAGGAACAAAAGGAACAAAATCCTTCAAAACTTGAGAACTTTTCATAACTGTATAATGCTTGGAAGAGGCATCTTTCCACCATGTAGGAGAAGATTTCTTCTTAATGAAATCAGCACTGTAGAGAGAAGCATGATGACCTATGTTAAAGTATTTTCTACACCTAAAAGGGATACCCTCACAATCCAATGGTTGTATCCAGTAGCCTTTAGATGATTCAATTTTAATTTCGGAAGAAAGACCCTGCGAAATGTCAATATCTTCCAGAATACGGGCAAAGGTAGGATGGAACATATTAGAAGAATTATCATCAACTAGAAGAAACTCCCCCAAAGCATTGCCCACCTCCTCTAGGACAACACCTTGCCAAAGATGGAGAGGGAGATTTGGCAATCTTACCCAAATAGGCATATTATTAAAAACTTCAGAGGAAGGATCAAAATCTGGGTGCCATGGTTTTACCATAAGCAAAAATTTATCATCCTCTAAGATGAATAAATTTTCACATAATATCTTAGTTCTATCCTTATATCTATCAAATTTAGCAACAAAGAAACCTTTTGCTAAGGGAAAGATATGGATGCTATATGAGATTATTGATTCCCATTTTTGGGAAATCCAATCATGAAATTGGGGTAGAGTCAGCCAGAACCCCTCGAAAGTGACAAATCATAGCTTGAACCCTAAGGGTTTCAGAGAAAGTTTCCATCTCCCCTTTGGCAGCAACAGGGAGCTTAACAAAGAGAGGGCTACTAGCAGAAATCAGAATGGAAGAAGGCACCCCACTGGAAGAGCCCCCTACCCTTAGCATTGCCTTTGAGGCAACATTAGCATAGGAGCCCCTAGGAACACCACAACCAGAATCCACTCCAACAAGAACAACAACATTAATAGAAGCATTTGAGTTGCTAACACAAGAAAGAATAGATGGACTAGAGGAAGCACCCTCAGGAACAAGCCCCCTTGTAGGCACATTATGCATCGAGCCAACAATCCCCTTCACATGCTTTTTAAATTTACCTAGGTGGGAAATAGGAAACCCCTGTTTACCCACACCCAAACCCACAGACGAAGATTGAGAACACCCAGCAGAGGAAGCAATAGAAGAAGAGGCAGGGATCCCAATAGCTAGAGGCCCTAGGGCTGGAACCACCCCCACAACACTAGAACGCAACCCAAGCCCTGGCATAACAGAGCTAGCATGGAACACAAGGGATCCATCATCATTTGCAGGGGGAGCAGGTGATAAACCTGCAAGCGTAGGGATACCACCAAGGGCAGCAGAAGCCCTAATCACCGTCGGCTTATGCGCACCAGGAGAGATCGGAGCCCTAATCCCCTATCCAATATATTAATCATGTACCAAAGTGATATTTAAAATATAATTCCTTTCTCTAAGGGAATTTGTACAATATCCTGCACAATCAAAAGAAATAAATTAATCATGTATACTTATCAATTGAGAAAATAAAACTTTACCTTACATAAGATCACCTCTATCTTGCCCCTTGTAAATATTTTGCCAAAGGTTTTTATTTTTTATCACAAAATATTCATCTTAGGAAAATATTTCTCCATTTTAATATTAATACCTTCATCCTTGAAAACATAATCATATCATAATTTCCTTTCATGGATTTAAGAAAAAACATTTGTGGTCAAATAACATGATATCATCATTTTCAAAAATGTATTTCCACATTTAGGGCAACTTTATTAAATTAAATTTCTTTGGAAATACTTTTGTAAATAAAAATATTCATCTTTTCAAAATAATTTGTTGATTGAAGAAATAATAACTTTATAACTATATACCCCTCCATACTATGAATACAATTTTTGTTTTGTTGAAAATGGAAAAAAAATAATAACCTTCTTAAAATCAATTACTCCCTAACCTGCCACTGTAATCTCTTCATAATTGAAATAATTAATCTCTTCCAATTCTTTGGGAAAATTAAAATAGTCTTTCATGAAGCTCTACTATATTTTAAAATGATAGAAAATACTTACCTTAAAGAATCTTTTAGTTTTGTGGAAGAACATATCAAACCTAATTTCCATCGGGGTGGCTTGCACTGTCGAGAAAGCATAAAACTTTTTATACTGATGGCCAATGATATCATCATTGTGACTTTGTTGATGATCATTAATATTTCAAAATTAAGATCCATAGGCAACTGTTATATTTTTATGTCAATTACCAATGAATATAGGGTTGTAACTTTTGCCGATGACTTTATCGACATAACTAATGAAATCGACACAACTCTAAAATTAACATGTCGATGCCCAATGGAAATTTTTAGGGTTGTCAAAAGCAATCACATTGTATGGATCCCTCGTTAACTTTTTCATACTTAGATCATTGATCATTTTCATGATCTCGACATTCTTTTCTTCTTTTGGCAAATACATTTATAGCTGCTCCCAATGCATGGTAGAATTTCCTTGCCTTGTGCTACTAGATATGTTAGTCATCACTTACAAATTTGGATCATTTTGTGGCTTATTACTACTCCAAGAACAATGAGAATGTTGTTAAAATAGCCTCCAAGGCTTGCTAAATGGTTTGGGCTACTATTTAGAGACAAAAAATATCATTTTCACTCATACATGGCTCCTGAAAAGTGGCCCAAAATGTAAAAACGTGAGCACAATATCTATTTTTATTTTCAATGCTTCATTGAATCAAAATTCTGAAAGTTATCTTCCAGCTATATCATCTTTCACTTGCCCACCATTTAAGGAAACTTCTCTCCACAGCTTGTGCTCCATATTTTGAATCTAGATTTTATAAATTAGGGTTCCTTATGTTATTTTTGATACAATATAGCTTGTATTTTTTTCTTCTACGTAGTAGCGATAACCTCCTTTTCTTCTTTGCAACAATTATTATAAATCTTTCAAATAATATAATCTATGGGCCCTCGCTATGAATATTTTTTATACACCCTTTAAAAAAATGTTTCCAACTATAGAAAGGAAAGAAATTTTAATTTCTTTTCTGGCCATTTTGGAGTAATATGACCGTGAATAAACTAGGCGCCCCGAAGCCATGAAAATTTATAAATGTTAATGATAATTTAAATAAAACATCGATTTTACT